>JALPQD010000301.1:1427500-1967500 GCA_023101885.1 Typhlomys cinereus | reverse complement strand
AAGAAAATTCTAGTGAGATGAGAGTCACTGATTCAGGTCCCTTTAGCCTCCCTTCCTGGGCAGCAGAACAAAGAGGGACAGTGGTTTCCGGTCATCTGGAGTGGTTATCATTCATGGAAGTTTGTCTTTCCACACGAGGGGAGGCCAAGAGAACAGGAAGGCCCAAGGAGCTTGGCTGCTGCAGACAGACTCCTGAAGGAAGAAGGAGAACGATCTCTGCAGATGACAGGCAAGGATGGAGCAACACTGAAGCATGGAATGTTATCTGAGGAAACTGGGAAGGGGAGAAAAAGAGAGGGGTATAGAAAACAAGTAGAGTGAACAAAGAGGCAAGGGGTTAGGGTTAGAGAATCAAGAGCAGAGAATTAATACAATAATTTCTAAGTCAGGCATGGGCGTGTCTGTTCCTGTGGAAGCCACACTCACCACACAATTCCAGAAACAACCTAGTTGCCCGAGGTCCGCCCCCAGCATAAATAGACCAATCAGACACAAAAAGACTAAAAAATTCTATTTAAAGAAACGGAAGCTAACCAATAGAAAGAAACACATAAGTATGCTTGGGCTTACCTTGACCCTGCCCCCTGCCTCCACACTTGCTTTGACTTTCTTCTCATCCTCACCCAGCTCACTGTCATGGCTGCCTTCTCCCCAGTTCTCTGACCTTAAGATATCTCTCTGTCTAATGATGTTCTTCTACTTTCCCTTTTCTCTCATTCTCAATAAATTTCATTTTAACCTTTCTACATGCTCTGATTTCAATCTTGACTTAGGAACACATGAACCCTAAAAAAAATATGACCTCAGTATGACACTTCAACTCCTACTGGTGAATGTTGCATAAAATCCCATATTGCATTAGATTCTTTTAGAGTCAAGCTTCTGTTTCTTTTGAATGTGATGCTTTGTTAGTCTCAAAGCAATCATTTTTATCAGACTTAAAGACTAACTGGTTTGCATTGTCTTATATGCTACCTGTACATTGTAGCTGTGGTTAGAGGACCAATGTGACTCCACAATCCTTGTCCCCCAGCATGTTCCTCTGGTAATAGTAAGATATGTCTGTAAAGTAAAAGATTAGGGAGGTGTATTGTCAATTAATTTCTATAGAATACAAAAGAAGAGAAGTTAAGGTATGAGTAATTGCTTTTTTGTTTAAATTATTTTTTACACTCATACAAACTTAAGTACCCCGGTCACCTCCCTCCTTCCACCCTTCCCTGGATCCCCTTGCTCCCTCCTCCCTTTTCCCCTTCCTTCCCCCGCTTCCCTTTCTCTCAGTGCCCCCCCATCCCTGGAGCATCCTTTAGTGTGCATGTCAAACTTCCCTCTGGGTCCTCCTCTCTGATAAGGTGTAAGGTATGAGTAATTTCTTTAGCAATACCTTTTAGGAAAAAAATTAATAACGTTAACATAAGCATTTCCACCTAAACCTACATTCCAAGTATGACGTTTCTTAAAAGCATGGAAATGTCTAACATGGTACTGGCCAATGAGTTCCCGTTGAGAAGCAGCGTTTGGCAGTTTTTCTTTAAAGTGGTTTCCATAACCCTGATGGCTGTGTCCATGAAAATGGAAACCTTGGTTGTGCCTCGAAAGGGCAAGAACGGATGGTATCTAGCACAACATGCTTCTTAAGTTGGGTTTTAAATATTTTTAATGTTTCAAAACTTTATTTTTTCAAGATATTTAAAATAGGAGGACACTTTACAGAAAGATATGCAGGAAATGAAATTCTAAATAGAAATATAACATTACAGAGTATCTTATAACATACAAAGACAGAAATACAAAAGGGTTTTATTCTGTACAAAATCTTAAATCTGACTGTTTGAGAAGAGAGAGTTGGAAGGCAAAGTGAAGGACTAAGGACTTAGAATATTGCATCCATTCCTACTGACTTTAGACCAACCTTTCCTCCTGGAACCCTCTGAAAGGCCCTTCTTGGTTCCTTTGACCTGTCAGACAGAAAAACCTTTATGAAAGGAAGACTCCTTATGAATTTTTTTATTATTTATTCAATTTTGCATGTATGTGTGTGCGCATGTGTGTATGTATGTGTGTGTATGTAGAACCACGGACAAATTCAGGGAACCACCATGGACGCCTCCACCTCCTCCTTGTTTACTCTGCCCCGGGATTCACAGGCTCCGCCCTACCAGGACCAGAAACGCAGGCCGCCCCCGCTTCTGCCTGGCGTCTATACGTGGGGTCTAGGATCCGAACTGAGGACCTTCCGCCTGCAAGGCAGAGGCTTAAGCCCTGAGCCACCTCTCCAGCCCCAGGAAGACTCCTTATAAAGTAAAGCCTTTATGTGAAATCTGGCATTCTCAGGAGCAAGTTACAGCTTGGTGGAAGCATCACTTGCCCACTGTCCCCTGTAGTTCCTCTGGGTGCCACAAAACCCTTCACACACATTTGAAATGGACAGTCTTTACTTCCTCCATCAGAATGGGCCTTAAATTAGCTTTTTCCTGCTAACTTCTGTCTCCTGTGTTTTCAGTAGAGCCATGAGCATTTTCATGAACTATGTAACGGATCACTGTATGACGTCTTTCATGCTGTCCAGAGAAGTCTTGCCATTTCTTCAGTTTAGCACCACTTCCAAACAACAAAGGCACACCACCAGGTAGCACTGAAGACGTGACAGTACAGTCCTCTTTTTCTTCAACTTGCAGAGACTTTGTATGTTAACATGCTGTTAGTAATTTTTTAATAATGGGCCTTGGGCTGGGGAAATGTATTAATGGTTAAAGCCTTTCCTTTGAAAGCAAAGTGACCTGAATTTGGATCTCAGATTCCACATAAAAATGGCCGTTGCTTATAATTCTGACCCTAGAAGGTGGAACCTGGGAAGCCCCAGACACAACAATAAAAATGTAGAGCAATCATGATCGCCAATATCACCCGTGGCCTTCCATAGGCACACATACTCAAATGCCCTGTGGTATACATGTGCATACACATGCACACACACACACAACAAAACAAACTGTACCTTATTTATATTGTCTAATAGGTATTTTTCCCCTTTTTTGCTTCCTTAAGTTGGACGTCACTTCTGTATCTTTTATTGCATATGTTAATCGTACAATGGCATTTCCACAACTAAGATATACTTTAAGCATGCACATGCTGTTTGTGAAAATATCTGTTTCTTTCTGTTTGCTAATTGTCCTGTGTTCCTCGTCTGATTCATTATGGAATTCCTTGTACTTCACATAGCTCATTGTAAGTAGCATAGACTAAATAAGTGTCTGTAAATGAATACATTAAGTTAATCTTGATATTCTTTGCACTTCCAGCATAGTGATACATTATGCATATGAGATTCTAAAACATGAATTGATGTAAGTTGATTTCCATAGTTTCAGCGATCAGGTGAGTAAAGGTGGATGTCACAACTTAAATTCTTTAAGGGTCTCACTTTACATAAGTCAATGTGTCTAGTTGTGATTAGCAGCAGCTATGTTTGCACAGTAAAACAGTGTTACTGTCTCTTACAATGTCAGTTTGTCAGTGGATTAAGCTTTCATCACATTCACTGAAAAAAAAAAAAAACCTGTTTGCTCTCATCAATGCTTCTCCAAAGTGTAGCAGAATATAAGCCAGGAGGACATAATGAGAAGGAATAGAATGTGGAATGTAACATGCAGCCAACAAAATACAAAGCTCAAAAGGAATGTTTTATCAAAACACTAGGGACAAGGATAGTGAGGCGGATCCATGAGTTAAAGTGTTTACACGTAACATGGTAACCTGGTGAGCTCTGTCAACTTCTGGAGTCCACGTGATAGAAGCAGAGAAGTGATTTCTGAAAGTTATTCTCTGATCTCTCTCTCTCTCTCTCTCTTTCTATTTGCCTCTCAAGAATATATAAACATGGATCAATGGTAAAAAATGATATCATAATCTGACACTTCTAGAAGTAAGAATAATGAATTACTTTAATTGCTATATCTAAGTAAGGACTTTCTGAATAGAACCCCTGTTATTTCAGGATCTGAGATCAATGTAAACAAAGAAGACTTCATGAAATTAGAAAGCTTCTGTTCTGCAAAATGAAAACTGCTAATTAAACAGAAACATAATTCATAGTATGGGGGAAAATCTTTACTAGACATATGCCTAATAGGATCACTTTCTAGAGTATGCAAGTAACTATCATAAATAAATAAATATCAAGAAAGCAAAAAACAATTAAAATGGGTTTTGGAACTGAAATTTAACTCTTATTTAAATTAAATTAATTAAATTTAAAAAATTAAAATGTAAGAGAAATATGTATAATAGGGCCCAGCTTCCCTGTTCATAAGGGAAATGGAAATTAAATCTACTTTGAGAGCTCATCTCATCCCAGTCAGAATGGCTAAGAACACAAATCGAAACAAACATTGGTGAGGATGTGGGGAGACGAGAAGGTAAACTGCTTGCCACTACTTTAGAAATCAGTATTTGAGGTTTCCCAGAAAACTAAAAATTGAAGAATCACCATATTTCTCAGCTACATAACTCATAGTAATGTTCTCAAAGAACTCTACATATAGACATATATAGACACTCCTATGCTCATTTCAGCTCTATTCACACCAGCAAGGAAACAAAATCAGCCTAGATATCTAACAGCAGAAAGAACAAATAGATAACGATACATATCTACAATGGAACAATATTCACCTTTTAAGGAAAATGAAATTCCCTGAATGTTACTGGAAAATATTACATTGAGTGAATTTTCCCAGACACAGGAAGACAAGTGCCAAATGAGCCATCTTATATGTGGCTGCTAGCATTAAATCATCATTATGTACTGAACTGGGAATATCTGTAATAGCTAGAAACTGGGAAGGAACCATAAAGTCAGGGGAGAGGGACTTAAATAAAGAGCGATACACAACTGGTAAAAAAGAAAATAGGGGGAGATATGCAGGGAAAGACTTACAGTAGGGAGGGAAATAGTGGAAAAGAGCACAGCAGGGGACAAGTTTGCTTACATGGTTGCTGATAAATTAAATGGTTTGAGGAAACAATGGATTTATTTTCTCTTATTGATAGTCCAGTTACAGTCTGTAGTCCAGCTTGACAGGAGAGCACACACCAACAACAGGGCCAAGGGAACTGGCCACACCTCTCAAAGGGACAATCCTTACTTGCCAGAATAGCATATCTGGCTAAGTGTACAAAAAGATGTCAATTTCCTCAACAGCTCTCCATATTTTATTCACCTATTCAGGGCCTAGTCCCACCCACCAAGGGCTGGGCCAGCCAGACAATCTGCCTCAGGTTCACTCTGGGATTAACTCAACCACCAATTCTCTACAAATGTGCCCAGACTCAAATCCTCAACTGTCAAGTTGACACCTGTGCCTAATTATGACACTCTACCTCTTGTCAACTTGACACAAAAACATAGCACTTTTAAACTGCAATCTTCAATCCTTGTTCCCACTGATGTTAAAAGTCATCTGAAAAATATAAATACATTTCATAGGCAAATTTAAAATGTTTCTCATTAAAATATGATGTCATAGTTAAGCACAGGTATCAACTTGACTGTTGAGAGTTTGAGCTCTGGGCACAGTTGTAGAGAGTTGATGATTGAGTTAAGCCCAGAGCAAACCTGAAGGAGATTATCTAGCTGATGAGGAAGACCCAGCCCATGGTGGATGGAATTAGGCCCTGGATAAATCACAGAGAGCTGGTTGAGAGAGTTGGCATCCTTCTATTCACTTGGCCAGACATGCTGGTCTGGCAAGTAAGGATTGTCCATCTCTCATCAGTTATGCAGTGATGGTGTGGCCAGTCCTCTCAGAACTGGGTGTTGATGCATGCTCTCGCGTCAAGCTGGACTGAGAACTGTAACCAGGAACTGTAAGAGAATAAACACTTGTTCCCTTAAGCTGTTTGATGGCCATTTATCAGCAACCATGCAAGTGGACTGCAACACATGAGTTCCAACATTTTAAGACTTCAAAGTTTTTAACCTTAAGAGTCTTAAATCAGAAAAAATTAAATACTTTAAAACAGATAAAACATTAAAACAGAAGGATCTTGAACAAAAAAAAACATTAAAAATAAAAAATTCCAGCAAATCAAATATTGCCATCTGTAATTAAGTGTCCATCTTCTCTTGCTCATCACATGATTCTAGTCATTCCCAGTCCCTGTTTGGTGCTCTAAGTTGTAAAAGCAGAGTTCCTTTGAACCAGGCTGAATCTCCACTTGCAACCATCCTCAGCATATATCCCACAGTTCTGGCATGACAAACGATATTCTGAGTTCACCTTCTCTTGCAGGAACTCTGAGCCTGCCACTTGGTGACAAGCTTTTGCTGCTCTCCATGAACCCTTCAGTCCTATATCAAAACCAGTACCACCTGGGGGACTCTGCCCAGGTGAGTTTGAAACATAGATTGGTCCACTTGAGCTACAGCTGTACCAACTTTAGCATACTGACTCTGGAAAAGCCTCTTTCTTGGTAGCCAAAACTTCCAAAGGGCAAAAAAATGGCTTCAACTTGGGTTTTTGGCCCCTGAGGCTTCAACTTGGGTTTTTGGCCCCTGAAGGAATCCAGGTTTTCAAACCACTGAATCTTCATGTGGTGGTATTCATGTCTTCCACGATCCCAGTGTAAGTCACTAGGTTTTCTGTCATTGATGTTCATCTCTCCAACAACCACAGCTGTTCTTGCCCTTTCCACATCCAGAGCTCCAAGGCCACCAACACAGCTCTCCTTTCTCAAGCAAATCAGTCTGTTGTCTTTAAATTCAACTTCACCTAAGTCCTTGTTCCCCTCACCACAAACTGGGACAAAACAATCCATGACTCACTCTCTCAGCATCTCTGTTTTCCAAATGGTCCACCAAGCTCCGATCAAAAGTATTTAAATCCACAAAAGTCCAAATTTCTCCAACAAAAACATTTGAAATACATAGAAGGCACATAACCAGATTTATCAGCAACACCCTACTTCCTGGGTAACAAATTCTGTTGCAGTTTGCCTGCATGGTTGCTAATAAATGACAATCAAACGGCTTAAGGGAGCAAGGGATTCATTTTCTCAGCAAATCATTCAGTTGTACACTCTCTCCATATTTTGTTCACCTATTCAGGGCCTAGTCTCACCCACCAAGGGCTGGGCCAGCCAGACAATCTGCCTCAGGTTCACTCTGGGCTTAACTCAACCACCAATTCTCTACAAATGTGCTTAGAGCTCAAACTCTCAACTGTCAAGGTGACACCTGTGCCTAACTGTGATAGGGAGTAGTAATTAGCACTGGAATATATACATCTAGACAAGCAGAAACCCTCTGTATTATAAATTTATAAAATATATAATTAAAAAAATATGAGCACACATATTCTCCACAGGGAATCACACATAGGTGAAGATGAGGAGCAGTAGAAAATGCCCTGAGGTACTTCCACTAGAAGCCATAGGTGATTAGACAAAAGCCCCACTTCCAGGTGTCTAGGAGGCTAGCAGGATATGTGTCTTACCCCTTGAGCTATCTCACTGGCCCCAATTTCTGAAATTTATTCACAAAACAAAATGCACTTCCACAAAGGTGTAACATCTATTACAACAATAAAATCAGCCTAAAAAGGGCGCCTTGAACATTGATCTATCAGTGTGAATTGGCTGGAAAAGCTTTTACAGCACTTCTTACTTTTTAATTGCTAAAATAAGAATGATTGTAACTGCAAGGAGAACTTAGTGCACTAGGAGTTGCCCACAGTGGATTTCAGCATGGTGATTGGAACCCCTCAAAAATCTGAATCTTACCACAAAGTCTCCAGGGAATGGGCAGGACTTTCAATCAAAACCCCAGAGCACTGCTCACTTGCCTGCTTAGCTTTTCAACTTGAAATTTTGTCTCATCCAGCTGCTGTCAAAGATTGACAATTTATATTTGAAAAGATTGACCCCTAGAGAGACTATAAGCATTTATTTCTAGGCGTTCCTCCTACTACCATACCTTTTCAACTCAGTAGACAGCTATCAAGCCTAGTAATTGGCTAGACAGCCAGCAAGCACTACAGCTACATTCTTACTCTGGTTTTTGTGAAATCCCAGTGAACTGGGATTAACAGCTTGGTTCAAGGATTATGATGGGTTGACCTAAGGAAGGGCCATATATGCACAGATAAAATCCTAAGTCAGGGCTCTCCATGCTGCAGTCTGGTAGTAAATTCCTTTTAAGAAGTGCCCCTAAACTTTCGACTTGGTGTTTCTCCATTCGTTATCATGAGCTATGACTTCTCATAGAATCATGTGAGCTACAAGACTCGCTTTCTCTTCATCACCTTCATTGTCAGGAAGTGGTCTCGCCAGGTTTAATGTGTCCTTACTGTATTAACTTTGTTTTCCTTAAGATTTTTTTTTTGAGGTAAGATTTTTCCTATAAAGAGCAGTAGCCTGAAATTCACCATGTAGCCTTGAGTGAACCTGATCTTGCAAACCTCTTGCCTCACCTTCCCTAATGATTCCTATTATTGAAGTGTAGAAACCTGGGTCTTCTTGTTCTACTTTAAATACTTTGAAAATACAAATTCCTTCAAATAACAACAGCAGTATCTCTACCTAGTTCATTCTTTTTTAAAATTGTTGCCTTCAGCATAGTACACAACTACTTTTAAGTCTATTCCTGGCTTAATTAAAATTAATTGCATCCACAATCAGTGGTGCACCATATCAATGTGACGGATGTCATGTCTGTACAATGTCTGTTAATAGTAAGGCCAACATCTTGAATTATTGCTTTAACTCATAGGCTAGGAAAGTTTTGGATTCACAAAAACTTGTATGCACTTATTGCCCTTCCTCCTAACCTCAAATTAGAGCTGACCTAATTGTCTCACACTTGCCTGGCATGGACAAGGCCATTTGTTGGAGCCTTCATATGCAGCAAACTTACTTAGAAGTCAGAGGGAAATGTCTCTCTTTCACACTATTGTTTTCAGCAGTGGTGGGAGGCACAGTTCAGCATGGCTGTTTGGAGCATTCCCCTCTTCATGACCCCTGCTCCAGCAAAGCCTGGTCCTTCATGATGTCACAGTGGGGATTCTCAGGGGGAATCCAAGTGGAACAAGATTACCAACTTACTAAGTATAGAGAGGAGACAGAATATCTACTAGATTTCTGCCCTCTGACTTCTAAGTAAGTTTGCTGCATATGTGTATGTGTGTGTGTGTGTGTGTGTGTGTGTGTGTGTGTGTGTGTGTGTGTGTTAGAAAGAGAGAGAAAGAGAAAGAGACAGAAACAGAGACAGAGATTATTCAAAGGAAAGATTATAGGCTTCTGCCCAAATTGGTTTGGTCACTGTATCTGTTCTCTCATCTGAGATTTTAACTCCTGATATTATTTGCTTGTGACCTGGTAACAAGCAACATGTAAGGAAAAAAAGATTAATGAAGCAGCTGTGGCAGCAAAGGAATCTGCTGATCCCTATTGGTCCTTGCAGAGATGTGCTTGCTGCAGTGCTTCTCAGAGTGGTGCTCCTGCTGTCTGTGGTGCTCCTGTGACATGCACGCTCCTGTGACACGCATACTCCTGTGACACACATGCTCCTGTGACACGCATGTTCCGGGGACACGCATGCTCCTGTGACATGCACGCTCATGTGATATGCATGCTCCTGTGACATGCACGCTCATGTGATATGCATGCTCCTGTGACATGCATGCTCCTGTGACACGCATATTCTGGTGACATGCATACTCCTGTGACATGCATGCTCCTGTGACACACATGCTCCTGTGACACGCAAGCTCCTGTGACATGCATGCTCCTGTGATATGCATGCTCCTGTCACACACATGCTCTTGTGACACACATGCTCCTGTGACACGCATGTTCTTGTGACACACATGCTCCTGTGACACGCATGCTCCTGTGACACGTATGCTCCTGTGATATGCATGCTCCTGTGACACGCATGCTCCTGTGACACACATGCTCCTGTGCGCGCATGTTCTTGTGACACACATGCTCCTGTGACATGCATGTTCCGGTGACAAGCATGCTCCTGTGACATGCATGCTCCTGTGACATGCAGTGCTCATGCTTGCTGAGCCCTAATCCCTAAGGGACTGATTTCCTCAAGGTCATGATTCTTACCAGAGAGCTTATGAGTTCTGTAATTCTGCTCATCAGAATTTGAACAAGGTTAATGTGTAGAGAATTACAGAAACCTCGTCTCCCATGAATCATGAATCTCCCTAAACTTTCCTCTTGAGCAGGAAAAAAACATTCTCATAAAAAATGGCATAAAAGGCGGGATGGAGAAATAGTGGTTCGGTCCTATTTACATTCTGAACTGGCGTTCTTTGTATGAAGAAGCTGAGCTATAGAAAGGTTTTGTAATTCGCCCACAGCTTTATAGTTTGAGAGACGCAATGCTGGGTAGAATCTATGCCTATGTGACTCTGGATGTTGAGCTCAGTCACTGAACCAATCTTTACATCCTACAGATGCTACTGAAAAAAAGACACAAATTCAAAGAACCTTTACAAGAAATGCTGACTGCTCCTTGATCCCTGAGACTGTGCCCCAAACCTTATCTACCCAGAATCCCAATTTGAAATAGGACTATGTGGTGGTTAGATCCAATTTTCAACTTGATAGTTACAGACTGTTTGGGTCACAACCGTGAAGAATCAATGGTTGGAGCAGGTTGAACAAGTCTTCCAGTGACTGTTTAATTGATATAGAAGACCAAGTCTATAGTGGGTAGTGCTTTCCAGAGGTGGACCAGATATAAGGAAATAAGGAAGTGCAAAGAGAAGGCACTGCCCCTATCCTGTGTCAATTTGCTGTTGAGTTAGCAAATTGTTGGGTCTGTGATTCTTTGCCTTCTGCATTGATGCTGCTGCTGCTGCTGCTACTGGCTCCATCCTTAGCTAATGTCAGAGTTCAGCTCTTTTGGCTTTGCCATTTTCTACTGTCATTGGGGCCTAGTCTCTGGACTTTGTCACTGTACATCACTGATGTCGGAACCCAGCTGATTGTCATCAATTTTGGACCCCAGCGTCTTCAGCCTGGATGCCAGCCATCCTTGACATTGGAGCCCAGCCTCTTCAACCCTCCAGCAGGATTGAGACTGAAGACTTTCTCAGAATTCTTCAGTCTTGTGAGACATTCAGCTCAAAAATGAGGCAACCATGGATGGTTAATTCGAAGGACATTGCTTCTAATGTGAGTTGATTTAATGAAGTGATACATACACACACACACACACACACACACACACACACACACACTCACACTCACACACACATTCTATCGATCCTGTTCTTCCAGAGAATAATGACTAATACAGACTATCTCCTTAGGAAGTTTTAGCAGAATATAACAAGTTTTAGGTCTTCTTACATTACAGGGTGAGTTCAAGTCCACCTGAGGAATGTTTTGAAAGCTCTCTCAATCCCCTTGGTTTAATCCCCAGCACTGTGGAAAAACAAAGACAAGAAGAAACAATATTTCAGTGTGCACTTTGGATAATACTGTGGATCTAAGTGTTCTTTGTCTCTTTGAACACACGTTTTCTTTGTTCCCATCTGATTTCTATATTCTAGGCTTTACTAATTTTGTTTCCTAAATTGTTCAAGCACAAGAATGAAATCTGGTCACCAATGAAAATGGCCATGGTTTTCCCCTGGATGAGTCTCTGTCTGCAACTTTGGGAACTCTAATCACCCCTTTCAATGCTAAAAATCATTTATTAGTACTTAATAATGTACATTCATAAACAGAGAATCTTGTCTGAAAGGTATTCTTGACCATTTTGTTCTTTCTTATCTTGATGTGATGTGATAACACCAGGGAGCAAGGAGATTGGCAAGTGATGCACAGATTACTCTCTGATCTCTTTCTTAAAGCACACCTGTCGACATATATATCCAGCATTTATACAACTATCTCAAAGGAAGGAAGAGGATCTGTGCTCTTTTGTTTCTTGTTTTGCACTCTCCCTTCTTCCGCATGCCTTGAGATCAACTAGCACTTAGAGGGAAGGATGAAGCATCTTTTTCCTCATATGGATTTGTGTGTTCATGTGTGATTCATTTGTTTGGGATGTGGGTGTGAATGTGGATGCACGTGTGTCAGTGTATGTGGGTAGAGGTCAGAAGAGAGATTCGGATCTCAAGAGACAAGGTCTCTTACTGGTCATTGATTCATAAGTCATGATCATCCAGCCATTTTTTTTTTACTGTATCTCCCATAAGAGCACTGAGATTAAATGGGTGCCAGAGATTCAAACTCAGGTCCTCATAACTGCGACATGTACTTTGCCCATTGAGTCATTGCCTCAGCCTGCTTTGAGTGGACTCTTATCCTGAAGACTTAAGTCCTACAAATAATTGCAGAATAAAGCTGAATGGGGCAATTAGTAAACATTAGCTTCCCTTTTAGAGTAAAACTTTCATTCTAATTTATCTAATGATTACTAATTTAAAATGATCTACTTCATCTAAGTTACCAAAAATTATTTACTTGCATTAAAAATAAGTGCTGATACAAAAAATGGCAGAATGATTTACCAGCACAAGCTCCATAAAGACATGCAACAAGCTCTGTTCACTTGATGATTTAATGACAATAACCCTTATCTTTCAGGGGTGACTTCTACTTCCTCGCTGTCAGTGAGATATGAAATCCAGATGTGTGCAAAATACACCACAGAATTATTAAGTCTCCATGTCAGCCAGCCTTATTGCTTTTTAATTTAAAACTTTTGTAGAAAAAGAGTAGATATTTGAGGAATAATTTCTTTGTCCTAAGAAATATTTTTAAAAAAGCATGCTTTTGTAGATTGTGTTGGAAGGCCCTTCTTAGTATAGCGCACTGCAATATTTTAATGCAACTCTGGACGAGCTGAAAAGAACTAAATTGCCATTTGACTGAAGTTTAAATTTTCACAGATGAGTGTATTAGTGTCTGTAGGTTCTTGTAGGTTTGACGATATTCCCATGCATTTGTCATGACTTAATATAGTCAAGACTTTAGGGAACTATTTGATAGAACTTTTTAATATGACCAGGATTCAGTTCAGTTAATTTTCATAAAAGTCATTTAAACGATTTATTAAAATGTGTCAGCAATGATAACTTCACAAGTGTACTGAAATAGAATATATAAATATAATTAAGCATTGAGAAATGATGTTTTACAGGATTCAACAAACCCAAATTAATCACTTAAACTAAATATTCATGTAAAGAAGATTAATTTGGAAATATAATTTAATCTGAACATTAGTGTGTATAAATAAAGCCATTGCTTCTCTCTTTTCTATGACTGATCTTAAATTCTTTATTTAGACTAGAGAGACATAGGGACCTTATCTAGTATGTGTAAGACCTGAGGACAGCATAGCAAAAACAACAAAAACAAATTAAATAAATTATGACCCAATCAGTCAATTCTTTGTCAATGTAAAGCCTCACATATACTAATATATTGGTTATCCCTAGTAATGGGTTTCATTTTAGTATTTTCATAAATGGGCACAATGTATTTTGATCATATTCACCCCCATTATCCACTCTTGTCCCTAACTCACTACTGTTAATCCCTTTCTTCTTCCCATTTACCTTTCCTTCGATGTGTGTGTGTGTGTGCGTGCTTGTGGAGGGGGGTGTCTCTGAGTGAGTTTTGTTAGGATTCTTTATAGGATATGGGCACATCACTGAAGGAAATACCTCTCTCTCTGCCATCAACAATGAACTATGTGTAAATCCTCAGAGAGATAGGACTTCATGAGCTTCTAACCCTTCCAAGGTAGGACATGAGCAAGCCCACTCATGTCGGGGTTTTGAGCAGGGAATCCCAGTTACTGAGTTCAAGAGCACAGTAGCCATGTCATGCTCAGAATTCAGCATTCTCATTGTCTTTCTGCTTTCCCATTTTTTTTCTGCCACTTCCTCCATGATATTCCCTGAGCTACGAAGGGTATGATATAAATGTCTTATTTATTCCTGGGCACAGAGACATCATTTAGTCTCTATACCTTGACCAATTAGGAATCTCTGCAGTCACCACTGCCCAATTGCAAAAAGAAGTTTATGCAACCAAAGCTGACCTCAACACTATTCTATGGGCATAGACATAGTTATTCAAAAGGCAATTTGACAGGTTCCATAAATTTTACTTTTCTAAAAGTTACTTATTACTTACAATAAGTAACTAATTTCTGTCTCTGGAAAATTTTAATTTTAATGAATTGCATGCAAATATTGACTTTCAAAACTTGGAAATAAATATATGATGAAAACTAGGAAAGGATTAAAATAATATCAAATACTAAAGTCACTTAAATTTTATTATTGATGATTAAAGAGTTGTGCAATTATCTATACATCATTTATAAAAATAGAATATATGTTCCTGAATTATACCTGAATACACATGGATATACAAAAGTTCTGTAAAAATATTAATTTTAGGGATAAGTCTTACAAACCCAAAGATTTAAGTTCTATCCTTGAAGCCCACAAGGGAAAAGGAGAAAACTAATTTTGAATGTTTTCCAGTGATTACCTATGCATCATATGATTGCATGCATATTTGTACATTCTTTCCACCTGCCTGTTATAAATGAATAATAGATTCTGTAAAAAATGTAATTTATGTCTACAAAATCCAAACATTTTATAGCTGACTAAAAAAAAATCAGTTTATGTCACATTTAAAGTGAACATAAGACAGGTACATCCTCATCAAATGGTTTTGATAAGTTGAACACAGTGAAAGCACATATGAAAACAAAAAGCTGTGTCTTATTACCTGAGGATGATCAATGAAAGAACCAAGGACAACCACAGACATTCATGAGCTGAAGTTTTCCACAGTTCGATCCATTTCAATATTCTAATGGTAAGTCCTTGACCTAGCTATTCAATCAATGGAAACTTTAAATAAAGTCGTAAATCATTTCAGCAGAAATCTTAGCTTATAAAGATGAACTTGCTAAAGAATAAGAATTTAAAGTCCCCACTGAGCATCTCACTGACAGCTCCCTGATGACAGAATGAAGGAAAGTACATGGTAAGTGCTTAGCTGAGAATGTTAATTGACCACTGAGAAATCATGCCTGCTGGAACTTATGAAAAGGCAAAAATTATCTCGTCATCATGGAGACATTTCACTCAGTTGGAATTCAAGAAATAAACTTGTTACTAGTAAGTAAATTATTTTTGCATGAGATATCATTTATTTTACTTTTTAATTAATTTTCAAGATTAACAACGAGAGTAACAAGTTGCATTGTGGTATTTTCACGTGTTTTGTTCTGGGTGATTCTCCTTTCATAGTCTACTTTCAAAAACCATCTTGCCGCATTCCAAACTCAGAAGTTCCCCTTCCACTTTCAAGCTTCATGTGTTCTACTTCGCTCTCCACCTCCTCTATTCTTATGGTGCCCATTGTAGCTTCATGAGTGAATCATAAACACATTCATAAAAAATAAAAATTGGATTTTGAATATTAGAAAGACCCTGTAATTTTTAATACTTTCCTTTCTAACTCTGGAATCCTTGGGAATATAATTTCCCTATATATCAATAGTAAATTTATAAATACATTTTTAATTACCATTAAATAAAATTTTTCCATATATGTGTTTTTTCCGTATTTTTTCTGTTTATCCACTGGTGACCATCCAGGCTGGTTCAGTTTCCTTGTTCTTGTGAATATGGTGGCAATAAACATGGACTTGTAAGTATCTTTGTGTACGAGATGGAGTCCACATGCCTGAGAATAATATTCTGGGGTCACATGGGTGTGATGTTTAGCTACACGACAAAATCACTATGCAACCAAGCACTGGGTTGTCTCTGAGGAAATCTTTAGAATGGCTTAGTTGAAGTGCAAATATCTAAACAAACGCAGATTCTTGTGGTCCCACTCTCAGTGTAGGAGCAACAGTCCTTGGACCGGCTCCTGGAATGAATGAAAGGGACAAAGTGCATTGAGCAGCAACATTCATTGTTCTCTGCTTCCGGACTGCAGATGCAATGCAGCTGCTTCCATATTTCCCAAGCACGACGCTCATATGCCTCAAGCTGCAAGTGAAAATAAAGCTTGCCTTCCTCAAGTTGCTTTCCCCCCCCCCAGCTCTTTTGTCACTGAAAGAAGAAAAATAACTGTTGCATAAGGAAATTATAGCTTTAGTCTTTCAAATACTCCCACATAGTTGCCCTCATGGTGATTGCACTAGTTTAGACTCCTAGCTGGGGTGTGGAAGGGCTTCCCTCTCCTCATCTCCCCCACAGCACTCCTTGTCATGTACTTGTTTGATGGGAGCCATTCTGACAAGAGCAACATGGAATCTCATTAGATTTCATTCCCCTCATAGCTAAGGGTGTTGAATACATTTCTTTATTTTTTTAATTTTTAAAATTTTTTCTTTATTATTATTTATTCAATTGTGCGTGTATGCGTGTGTGTATTTATGTGCGTGTGTATGTGTATGTATGTGTGTGTGTGTGTAGAACCACGGACGAATTCGGGAACCACCATGGACACCTCCACCTCCCCTTGTTTACTCTGCCCCGGGATTCACAGGCTCCGCCCTACCAGGACCAGAAACGCAGGCCGCCCCCGCTTCAGCCCAGCGTCTATAGGTGGGGTCTAGGATCCGAACTCAGGACCTTCTGCCAGCAACATTTCTAAATATTTGTTGGTCACCTGTGTTTCTTCTTTGGTGAACTGTTTAGTTAGTTCATTGACAAATTTTTTTATGGGAAGGTTGTTTCTTCATACCATTTAATGCATTCTATATATTAACCCTCATTGTTCTCTGCTGGCAAAGTATAGCTGGCAAAGATTTTCTTTCATTTCTAGGTTGCTTCTAACTTTGCTGGTAGTTTCTCATGACCTAAAGAATTTTTTTTTAATTTCATGGTAATCTTTGTCAATTCTTAAGGTCATGTCTTGTATTTTCAGAGTCCTATCCAGAAAGTTAGATTATGCAATTTATAACTTGTAAAATTGGCTAAATTATATGTCTACATTTTATAGCAAATACGCATGTGAAGAATATAAAAAGAAATCATATGTGAGATGGTTTAGGATAAAGATTCAAAAACATTATTTCCAACTCACTTTTGTAGTTCTCCAAAAAATATAGTTTATTATCTTCAAACCAGAATTTTCTGCCAGGACAGAAGGAGTTTATTTCCTTTTGATATTTTATCTGTAAATATGTATGTTAAATTATATAATAGAAAAACACATCATGATTAAGGTAAGTTTCTAAAATATATTGTTTGGATTTAAAAACAAATGACATATTTAGCTTGCATAATGAGAATGGAGGACAAGCCAGATGGTTAAGCAGATAACGATGCTGTTTTGCAAACCTGCAGTCTGAATTGAACCTATAGAGATACATTGCAGAAGGAAAGAACCAGATTCTGAATGTTATCCTTTGACCTCCATACACACTGTAGAACAAACACGACAGTTCATGCTTTCTCTCCTTCCTTCAAAATAAAGAAATAAAAAAAAATTTAAAAATGGAAAAGTGATCATGTGAGATATAATGACATATTTTAATCAAAAAAAATAGTACTTTATGTCTTGGTCACCAGAATTCTACTAAAATTAAAACTTTCCAATCCAAATACTTCTTTGAGTTTTTGAAATGTCTTAAAAAGTGTCATCTACTCACTACAGAACGCGCACGCGCAGTCCAGCCGGGCCTCATCCGCGACCTAGGTAAGCTCCGCCCACGCCCACCCACCAGAACCCAAAGTCAGCCCAAGGGACCCAGCTCCTACCCCACCATCCAGCCGGAGCCGCGGGCAGGGCCAAGGGACGAGGAGGACCTCCCCCGTGCCCGGGCCTGCCCCAGCTCCCCTCGGGTTAAATAGCTCCACGCCGACGCCCCCATCCTCCGTTCCGCACCTCGCTCCTCCTGCCTGGACGCGCGCGGTCCAGCCCGGCTCATCTGCGACCTAGGTAAGCTCCGTCCCTGCTCACCCCCAGAACCCCAGGCCAAATAATTCAGTTTAGTGAAATTGAAAGATCTTAAGAGTTAAAACGACAATGCCAAAGTCAAAGTTCAAATCCATGAGAAGCAACACTCAAGTAAACAAATTTCCCACTGAAGAAATTAATCCCATAATGTTAGACACCAACCAGAACAAACCCGCGGAAAATGGCCAAGAAAGCCTGACCCAGGATAACGACCTTCAAAATATGATCATTACCATGTTCAATACTATGAAAGAGGAAATCCGGGAGGAATTACATAATCGAATCAATCCCTTTGAAGAGGAACACAACAGACACTTGGAGGAGTTGAGAAAAACAGTGCAAGAAACAAAAACTGGCATAGAGCAGTTAAAACAGACTTGTTTAAAACTGAGCTACAAGACAAGTTATCTTCAACCCAGAACTCCACAGAGAGTCTTATCAACAGAACTAAGGAAGCAGAAAACAGAAATTCAGACCTTGAAGATAAAGTGGGAGTACTAACCAGCTCAATGGCAGAGGTTGTTAAAGCCAAAAAGATACTTGAGAGAAATATCCAAGAGGTATGGGACACCCTGAAGAAGCCTAACTTGCGTATTCATGGAATACCAGAGCAAGAATCTAAAAATACCACCCCTGAGGAAATTTTTCAAATGATCATCAAGGAAAACTTTCCTCATCTAAAAAAAGAGAGGCCCATCCATATACAAGAGGCATTCCGCACCCCAAACAGATACGACCAAAACAGAAATACGCCACGGCAAATAATAGTTAAAACACTCCACATTCAAGACAAAGAACTGGTGCTGAGAGCTTCAAGGGAGAAAAAACAAGTCACTTTTAAAGGTAAACCTATTAAAATAACAAATGACTTCTCAGTCGAAACAGTAAAAGCAAGAAGAGCTTGGAGAGACATACTTCAAGTATTGAATGAGCAAAAATGTCAACCTAGGCTGATTTACCCTGCAAAACTATCCGTCACGATCAAGGGAGAAAGAAAAATCTTCCAGCACAAAGACAACTTGAAGGGAAACATGTCCACCAAACCAGGCCTTCAAAAAATGCTAGAAATGATACTCAAGCATGAAGAAAAAAACAGGCATATTCAGGAGAACAGAAGGCAAGTATAACACCATTAAAAGTGAAGCAATATACTTATAAAAACTACTAAACATAATAAATGTCTGGAATTAAAAATAGTTTCTCCATTATAACACTAAATATTAGTGGAATTAAGTCACTGATCAGGAGGCACAGATTACAAACTTGGATTAAAAATCACAATCCATCAATCTGCTGCCTGCAGGAAACTCATCTCACCACAAAAGATAGGCACGCTCTAAAAATAAAAGGCTGGTCAACAATTCTACAAGCAAATGGAAGCAGAAAACAGGCAGGGGTAGCCATTATGCTATCAGACAAAGTGGACTTCAAACCAAAGAAAATTATAAGAGACACAGATGGATACTACATTTTAGTCACAGGTACAATTCACCAGGAAGACTTCACAATACTGAACATATATGCACCCAATACGGGCCCCTTCACATTCATTAAGAAAACCCTACAGTGTCTAAACAAGAAATCAACCCCCAAATGATAATTCTTGGGGACTTCAACACTGCCCTCTCAACATGGGATAGATCAACAGGTCAAAAGCTTAACGAGACACTTTGGAACTTAATCAAACCCTTACAGAAATGGACCTTACAGATCTCTATCGAACTTTTCACCCACGTGCCAAAGAATACACATTTTTCTCAGCAGCACACGGAACTTTCTCCAAAATAGATCACATATTGGGCCACAAAACGAATCTACACATATACAAAAAAGTTGAAATTCTAACCTGTGCCCTATCAGACCACCACGGCCTAAAGCTGGACATCCACAACATATCAAACAAGAGAAAATACACTAACTCCTGGAAACTTAACGATATGATGCTGAATGAGAACTGGATTCAGGAAGAAATTAAAAAGGAAATTCAAGATTTCCTGAAAGTGAATGATAACGAAAATACAACTTACCAAAATCTCTGGGACACAATGAAAGCTGTTCTAAGAGGTAAGTTCATAGCTCTTAATGCCTACATCAAAAAAATGGAAACATCAGAAATAAACAACTTAACAATGCAGCTTAAAGCTTTAGAGAAACTAGAGCAATCTGATCCCAAAAGTAGTAGAAGAGAGGAGATTAGCAAAATAAGGGGAGAAATATCTGAAATCGAGATTAAGAAAATGATAGAAAAAATCAACCAGTCAAAAAGCTGGTTCTTTGAAAAAATCAATAAGATTGATACACCCCTAGCTAAATTAAACAAAAGTAGGAGAGAGAAAACCTAAATTAACAAAATTAGAAATGAACATGGAGTTATCACTACTGATACCCAAGAAATCCAGAGAATTATAACATCATATTTCAAAAACTTATACTCTGTGAAGTTTGACAACACAAAAGAGATGGATGAATTTCTAAGTAAACACAACTTACCTAAATTGAATCAGGAAGTTGTGAATTATTTAAATAGTCCTATAAAATATAAGGAAATTGAGGAAGTAATCTTGAATCTTCCCACCAAAAAATGTCCTGGACCAGATGGATTCAGCACAGAGTTCTACCAGACATTTAAGGAGTTAATAACACCAATACTCCTTAAACTGTTCCATCAAATAGCAAAGGAAGGAACACTACCAAATTCCTTCTATGAAGCTAATAATCGTTTTAATCCCAAAACCTAATAAAGACTGACTTAAAAAAGAAAACTATAGGCCGATCTCTCTGATGAACACAGATGCAAAGATTCTCATCAAAGTTTTAGCAAATTGGATTCAAAAACATATTAAAAAGTTTATTCACGGGGACCAAGTAGGCTTCATCCCCGGCACACAAGGTTGGTTCAACATACACAAATCAATAAATGTAATTCATCATGTAAACCAGTCCAAAGTCCAAGACCACATGATACTCTTGATAGATGCAGAAAAAGCTTTTGACAAGATCCAACAGCCTTTTATGATCAAAATGCTAGAGACAGTAGGAATGGAAGGAACCTTTATCAATATAATAAAAGCTGTATACAACAAGCCCACAGCAAGGATTATCCTCAATGGGGAACAATTGGAAGCATTCCCACTTTGATCAGGAACTAGACAAGGCTGTGCACTCTCACCACTTCTATTCAATATTGTACCTGAAGTCTTAGCTGAAGCCATAAGACAAGAAAGGGACATAAGAGGGATTCAAATCGGCAAGGAAGAAGTCAAGCTATCCCTATTTGCAGATGACATGATCTTATACCTGAGGGATCCCAAAAACTCCACCAGGAAGCTCCTGGAACTAATTGAGAAGTTCAGCAGGGTGGCAGGATTCAAAATAAATGTGCAAAAATCAGAGACCTTCCTATATGCCCAGAATGAAAGAAGTGAAAAAGCCTTGAGAGAAACAATCCCATTTACTATAGCCCCTAAAAAAATGAAATACCTTGGTATAAACCTAACCAAGGAGGTAAAAGACCTTTACAATGAAAACTTTAAAACCCTAAAGAAAGAAATTGCAGAAGACACCAGAAGGTGGAAAGACCTCCCATGTTCTTGGATTGGCAGAATCAACATCGTAAAAATGACCATCCTACCAAAGGCAATATACAAATTCAATGCTATACCAATTAAAATCCCAAAGCAATTCTTTAAAGAAGTTGACCAGACAATCTCAAAATTCATATGGAGGCACAAAAGACCCAGGATAGCAAAGACAATCCTGAGTAACAAAAACACTGCTGGAGGTATTACCATACCGAACCTTAGTCTATATTACAAATCCATAGTTATAAAGACAGCCTGGTACTGGCTCCAAAATAGACACACAGATCAATGCATAAGGATTGAAGACCCAGATATAAGCCCACAAAATTACAGCCATTTGGTCTTTGACAAAGGGGCCCAAAGAATCCAATGGAAAAAGAACAGCATCTTCAACAAATGGTGCTGCCAAAACTGGATCTCCACATGCAGAAGATTAAAGCTGGACCCGTACTTGTCACCATGCACAAGACTTAATTCCAAATGCATCAAGGACCTTGATATCAGGCAAGAGACTATAAAAATCATAACTGAACGGATAGGGAACTCCCTCGAGCTGATTGGGCTAGGCCAACATTTCCTAAACAGATATCCAATGGCACAGTCACTGCTACCAACTCTCAACAGTTGGGATCTTGTGAAATTAAAGAGATTCTATTCAGATAAAGAGATTATAACAGGAGCTCAAAGGCAACCCACAGAATGGGAGAAAATCTTCACTAACCATATATCCGATAGAGCTCTACTGTCCAGAGTGCACAAAGAACTTAGAAAAGTAAACATCAAGGAAACCAATTGCCAATTAAAAAATGGGCCCTGGAACTTAAAAGAAATTTTACCAGGGATGAAATTAAAATGTCTAACAAATATTTAAAAAATGCTCCACTTCTTTAGCCATCAGGGAAATGCAAATCAAAACTTCCCTGAGATATCATCTCACCCCGGTCAGGATGGCAAAAATCCACAATACAAACAACACCAACTGCTGGAGAGGATGTGGAGAGAGGGGAACTCTCCTACATTGCTGGTGGGAGTGTAGGCTCATACAGCCACTCTGGCGAGCTGTCTGGAGATTCTTAAAGAAATTAAAGATTGAAATGCCATATAACCCTGTGATTCCACTTTTGGGTATAACCCCTCATACAGCAGAGGTTCACCTCGATAGCACAAGCACGCCCATGTTCATAGCAGCACTGTTTACAAAAGCAAAGACATGGAATCAACCCAAATGTCCAACATTTGACGAGTGGATAAGGAAACTGTGGTACATCTATACAATAGAGTACTACTCAGCCATCAAAAATGATGAATTACCGGAATTTGCTTGGAAATGGATGTCATTAGGAAGAATTATATTAAGTGAAGTATCCCAAACCCAGAAAGTTAAGCGCCGTATGTACTCCCTAATAGGTGGCTCCTAATACCAAACCCACCCAGCCCATCTTGAGACACTCATAGGTAAATCTATGTATTACCTATAGTAATTGCAAGGATTATGAACAGGAGGGATGGGGTTGGAGGGCCACACCAGAAACAAGGAGAGATGTGACCATGTTACAGTAGAGAAAATAGGCCTCCATCAAGGACTGCAAGAAAGTAATGTGACACCTAGTTAAGTTCACAGATGTTCGTTCCTGATCATTTACAACTAAGGGGGTATGAACTCACCAGAAGGGGAGGGCATATAGTCCGGCAGATTAAAAAGTAACCATTTTGCAAATGGGTGATTGACCCCTCTCATTGCCAAATGCCATATGACCCTGCGATTCCACTTTTGGGTATAAGTATTACATCTACCCTTGAATGTGCTCTTATAATAAGACTCTAGTTTAACAGCTTTCTGTCTCTGGCCAGGGGTGACCTACAGTGCCCATCACGGTGGAGTGAAGGGCATTGCAGGAGCAATAAAACTGCAAAAGAAAATCAGCAAACCACTATCCAGAACTTCAGAGACTCTATATCAACCACCTAGAACTAGGCCAGACTAATCTCTCCCCATCCTGAAGCTCAGGGACATTTGCGGAGAGGAGGCAGTAAGAGTGTAAGAGCAAAAGGATGGGAGGAGCAATGATTTGCAAGATACTCCACACAAGTTAGGGCCGAAGCAATCATAATTGGACATTGCATGCTCAGCACAATGTCCAACACACTATTGACCTCACAAAGTCTAGCATTAGCTAAAGGCACCAAGATCCTTGGAGGCAAGGGATTGACAGCCACAGTAGTGTTCCTATGCTTAAGGGGAACACAGGAAAGGGTTCACGGAAATGCCACTGGGTCCTTGTACATCATCGGAGAGGAGGGCGCAGAGGAGAGTCAGGCATGCACAAGAAAGGACTCTGGGAATTGGGGCAGGAGGCACGGGGAGATGGGGAGGGAGGGGTGAGGGGAGGGAGCAGGGGGTTCTAGGGGAGGAGGAGGGAGGAAGGGAACTGGTCTACCTATTAAGTTTGTATGAGCTTAAATAATAATAAAAATGTATTAAAAATAATTAAGTACTTATATACAATGTTATATTGGAGTATAAGCACATTTTTTGTAAAATCTAACACTTACCGTATTTCTAATATAACCAGAATAATGAAACAAAAAAAGGTGGTCTATCATATTATAAATTCTACACCTTCTATTATCCTAATATTCTATTGTAAGATGAACCATTCTCATTTTAAGTAATGCATTTTATTTATATATTGTATTGATTAATAAGCAATTTTGCTACAGTCCAGACAGGGTCTTCCTCTTCAAGCAATGTTGAATTGTTGAGTTGCAATGAACTCCCTGTCGGATACAACTGAATTCCTTCATCAAGCACCCCAGTGCCAGGACTACAGCTTCACACCCTCACACCAGGGTTAACATTTCAATTTCAATATTCAGCTCAGAACAACTCAATCTTATTCTTCCATTTGTTGTGAAGCAATAGGTATTCCTCAACTCTTGAATCCATCAGTCCTCTTCTCTCTTTAGACAGCAGAAGTGGTTTCATGTTACTGGAAAGAGCGCTGCCACTTTCTCCACCCTAGTTCCATGTATTACATTTGTGCTAGCAAGTCGTAAGAGAATATGTGGTGCTGGCTGGTCTTGGGCACGAGACTAGAGCCACCATAAAAATGAAGGGCTACACTGGATGAGCACGTTGGAGCATCATCTGAAACAACAGTATGTTTAGATATGATGTGATTCCATGTAAAGAAGCTAATAGTCCCCACCCAGAGGATTATGCACTAGGAATGTTCTAAGTCTTTTCTCATTTTTTTTAAAATTTGGACATGTACATGTTCGTGTGTATATGTGTATAGATGTATGTGTCAAAAAGAGCACTATGTGTGCTTATGGAGTCCCAGGTATGACTTCCAGGTTCATCCGGATCTCTGTACTTCCTTACTGCTTTATTCTGGGGCTTCCCAGGCCCTGCCTTCCAGGACCAGAAGTGCAGGCCACAGCTGTTTTTACAGGGGACCTGGATGCTTTTGAGGCAAAGGATTAACCCCTGAGTCATCTCTTCAGCCCCCCACTCATTTTCATGACAACTTTTATGAAAAAAAGAGAAGTAAGGATACATATTATATGTCTAATTTGTATAGTTTCCATTTGTGTGTTAGTCATAGTGGATTAATTTATTTAGGCAATATAAAGCATATACTAAAATAAGATAGCAGTTAATATTATTTCACATTGAAAACATTGAATACATTTTCTTCAATCTAATCTAGCTTCCTTCTTTTCATCTTTTTCTCCTCCTTTCTCTCTCTGTCTCTCTGTCTCTCTGTTTCTCTCTCTCTCTCTCACACACACACACACAGACACACACTCTCTCCCGCTCTTTTCCTTAAACTGTCCTAAAAATAGAAATATCATATGACACAACTTTGCAACTCTGGGTATATGCCTAAAGGACTCTTAAGTCAGCATACCATAGAGACCCTTATGTCTCTATATTTATTATGGTACTATTCATAATATCCTAATTGTGGCACCAACCTCGGTATCAGTCAACAGATGAATAGATAAAGAAAAATTGACACACGTAAAGTGGGATGTTTTTCTTCCATAAAGAAGAAAATGAAATTATGTCATTTACTAGGAAATGGGTAGATCGTCATGCTAAGCCAAGTAAATGAGACTCAAAAGAACAAATGTTTTGTGTTTTTCAGCTTTCTATCATGTGTTAGAGAGGGAGGGAGGGAGAGAGAGAGAGAGAGAGAGAGAGAGAGAGAGAGAGAGAGAGAGATGTGTTATGCATGTGTATGGGTATTTTTGTGTGTGTTGGAACTAAAAGTGGAAATATGTGAATGGAAGAAAAAACCTTAAGGAAGGGGAATGGGAGAAAACAATGGGAAATGTAATAAATGTGAAATGAAGGTAGAAAGAGTAATTTGGAGGGAGGAAGGAAGAGGTCCAATCAGCAAGTAGCAGCAGGGTGGGGAGGGGAGTAGGAGGGAAGTTCATGGATAAATATGAAAATGCTATAATGAAAACCAGTACTTTGTATGACAATTTAAAAGTAAATAATAAATAGGATATATAAAAATATATGCAATAGAAAAATAGAAAGGAAATTAAATAAAAAGGTAAAAGGATAATGTATCCCAAATATTTGATTCAAATTTTTTTTCTCAACAGAGTGCAACCATTTTTGGTACTAAAATTCTTCTTTTCTCCTTTTTGTTCTCTCTTGCATTCATCACAGTGCATAGAGAACCCATTCTATACATATGTACTAAATGAACACATATCTATTACCGATTGGGCCAACCATTTTGCCAATTGATATCCATTTTACACATAATTCTTTGATAACAAAGTATTTGAGAACAAAATATATTTATTATATATAATAATATTTGATAACAAAACTCTTGTTGTTCTTCCATTTGATAATTGGAACAACTGAGACAGCAATGTGAGAAGGGAATGCTCTGTACTAAAGTCTTCTCCCACTCTCCTGAGTCATGCCACTTTGAAGAGTTGTTTGATT
Source organism: Typhlomys cinereus (assembly GCA_023101885.1). Taxonomy (NCBI): domain Eukaryota; kingdom Metazoa; phylum Chordata; class Mammalia; order Rodentia; family Platacanthomyidae; genus Typhlomys; species Typhlomys cinereus. Next base: position 1,940,959 of record JALPQD010000301.1, on the reverse strand, counting down.
CTCTACCGAGAAAAGGTGAATAAGTCAAGGAACTCTCATGAAATTTTGAATTGGGACAGACAAAGTAGCAGAACAAAAACAGGAATAAAAGTAAACTTTATATGTAATTGACATGATTAGTCATATGCAATGAGAAAATGTCTTAAAAATTAAAACATATATGTGCCTGCAATCCCAACACTAAGGAGGTTGTCATAGGAGGATTTCTGGAAGATCTTGGCCAGTCTAAATTACATAATAAGGCTTGGAGCAGTTTGAAATATATAGTGAGACTTTGCCTCACATAAAAACTAAACAACAAAACAACTAAAACACAATTTTAACAACCTGAATTGGGATAGTGGTGGAACAGAGATTATTTCCTGGATATTACAGGACCGTGATATCCATAAATTCATGGCAGATATATGTACATGGGATCAGTTCCATCACCATCTCACTGTAAAAGGGTAATAATGTCTCCCACTTATGAGGACTGATACTGATAAGAAAGAAAAGGATCAATGGTATACCCACAAATCTAGAAGACTTCCTGGATCACGCATCATGTCAGGCTCATGTCATCAAAGGCAAACAAGATGACCACACAAGTTAAAAGACTTGAAAATAGTAGGGAGTATAACAGGGAAGATGAAGAGTTGTCAGGTGAAGGGAGGGGTGAACGGTACCGGGGATTTTCTTTATTTATCCACTAAATGCAACACTAAAAAGGAAATAAGAGAAAAAATTAAACACCCAAAATTAAAAATACAGCAATTAGAAATACATTGACATCAATTCAAAGTCATGTCACATGTGGAAATGATGTTGGTTATTTAAAATATGTTAGGTTTTAGATATAATAAGAATGAGTCTTAATATTTGAAAAATATTCTAGTGTTCACATTAGTGTGAATTATAAGAAAGTGACAAAAATGAATGAAAATAGAAGAATCAAGAAGATGTAAGTATGAAAAAACATTTAAATAACTATATTATAGTTGGGTCAGCAAAACAGAGATTTATAATTAGACTATGAGACAACAGAATATCTTAAAATTGAATTCTGGAAGCAGGATCCTCTAATAACTCTTTAATTTGTCAGAATCTTTGTTTTGAAGTTAATGTGCATAGAGGGGTTTATCATTCATTCCATTAAGTTTTTCCATACATCTACATCAGCAAGCATGTGCTAGATGGGAAGTATTGTTAAGTTTGGTATATGTGACTTGAAAAAAGGCTTAATATATGCTGCACTGCATTGTGGAAAGAAAAAATAATTCAATATTTTTATATCTTAATAAATTTTATGCAGGAAAGAAGAATTGTTTAATGATGAATTAGAATTGGAAAATGAATCTTCATTTGCTTATATGAAGAAAGGAAGGATGTGTGGTCGCTTTGAGGTTAGGACGATGTACTCATGTCCGGCTATAATTGCATGGTCCTATTTTTGTTTTGATTCTTCAAGGTCAAAGCACAGACTAAATGGAGGCTGCTGCTCAGTGAAATGATTCCTGTTCAAAGGGGAATGCCAAGGTCAGATGGTGCCAGGCTGGTCCATAGATGTCAATGGCTGCTTCTCTCTTTCCTCTTAGTTTTCAGAGAGGTGCAAAGTGTAACCAAGAGTGAAACTACCAGGATATGGAGAGAAGCACTGTCTCTTTAGTTCTAGGGACAGGCATTGGGTCTCTGTCTTGAGTCATTGCTGGTGTCCAGGGCTGTCAGTCACTGAGTCTGAACAAGGAAGAGCTGGACCTGAGCAGACCCCTGTGTTCCAGTTTGTCAGTTATTTCTCTTCCCACTTTGTAATTGAAAAAACAAAAGCGTGCATAGTAGATTTGCATAAGTACCTTATTCAGATGACAAATAAATATGTGATGAAAGTGAGTTAAAAAAGGAAATTAATTTATTTGGGCTCATATTTGGGTACACAATCCACTGTGGCAGGATGTTGAGGCAGCTGATGACTTTGTGCTCACAATAAGGAAGCAGAGAGGAGTGAATGCGATGTTTAACTGAGCTTTACCTTCTTGATAAACAGTACTAGAAAAACTCTTATACAAACTCAAAGACATTTTTCCACAGTAATTCTACATCACAACAATATATGAATGACGATTAGACATCACAATTCTGCCCCTTGTCAACATGACACCCAAAGTGTCATAAGTATCACAATATTCCACTCCTCACTCCTGAGGTTTCATTTTTATCTCGCATCATGTGAAATGCTTTTATTCTATTTGTAAAACTCATATAGAGTTTACCAGAGCCAAGATTCTTCAAAAGCCCAAAGTTTCTTCCAATAATCAAGATAAACTTTATTATTTTATTATACTGAACAACTGATTACTTTGTGCTTACAATAAGGAAGCAGGAAGTAGTGAATGTGATGTTTAACTGGGTTTCACCTCCTTGATTAAACAATAAAAGCAAGTTATATACCTCTGTTATAAAATAGCAAAGGATAAATAGCTCCATTCTGAAATGCAAAAGTGGGACATTATAAGGAAAGACAGGATCAAAACTCAGCAGGACAAACACTGTAACCTACAGCGACGAACCCAATATGTGGAGTTCCCAATGGAATTATCTAGACTAGCTAGCCTTAGGAATCCTTGCTTCCCAGCTCTGGCAACTGCAACACATCTGATCTCTGTCTCGAACCAGATCCATGAGTGATGAGGTCTCCTAGCAGATGTCCCATGGGCATGGCACCTCCAGCTCTGCTTCCTTTCAAATCATTGTTGCTCAGCAGCCTCTCAAAACTTTCTAGCAGAGACTTCAACCCTTCCGCGCATTGCCTAGTTTTACAGAGTTCTGGATCTTTAGAGCTATATTAGCCCCCAAAATCACATGGGTAAAACTGGCAAGTTTTGCTAAGCCAGCTGCTTGGATTGCACTTGCCTCTTTCTGACTAACACTTACTGACATAGCTGTTTTTGTGCTAGAGACCCCTGTCATGGCATTCTTGGGTTAGTGAGAATTGAATTTGTATCCATAAGATAGCCTTTAATGTGTAGTCTTGTCTTCTGTCATCTTTCTTATTGTCCTAGTTCAGAGCTTCAAGTTTCTCTTGAAAAGTGTTAGTCTCTTTGACTTTGTCTGCATCCTCCTTGCCTGCAACTTTGAAGTCACTCTTGTGACTTGCTACGCTACACATTTTTCATGTCTTTCTGATGCTTTGCTGCTCTCTACTCTCCCCATCTGTAGACCTGAGAAAACGCAGAGAGCAGTAATCATTCCAGAGCTTGAATGTCATCCTGTCCTGAAGTGTCCTTCATCAAACATATTTGAACATTACTTTTGAGTTCAATTTACTCAGGTCTTTTAGAACATGGTCGGAGTGCTGCTGGATTCAGAGACAGAATATGACATGAGTGACTTCCGGCCCATCTTCAGAAACAGTTCCTCTGTATGTATGCTTTGCAGGCAGGCATTCACTGAACATATTTCTCTAGACACTTTGGTCTCTGAAATCCCTGCTGACATGGCCTATTAAGCTCTACTTAAAGCCTTTGAAATCATTTCCTGCTTAGAGTTTCAAATTCTCCCTCACTGCTTTTGCAAATCAGTGCCAAAAGTCTAAGTATCGTGTGGTTAGGTTTATCATCACAGTGTCCTCATTCATGGTACCAATTTTCTATATTAGTTTCTTTTCTCTTTGCTGTTACAAAAAGTAATCAAAGCAAGTTGTATTTACAGTCAGAAAGCAAAGAGCGGTGAATGTTGGAGAACAACCTCCTTTTCTATTTACTCAGCCCCGGATCCCAGTCCATTGAATGAATGTTTTCCCCAAATTCAGTGCCTGCCTTTACTCTCCTGTCAAACGTTTCTGGAAACACCTCACAAACAAATTCAAAGGTGTGTTTTCATAATGCTTTTAAATCCAGTTATCCTGACACTGAAGATTTGCCATCATAACCACAGTATTAGAAGCACCATGTTTCAAATTAGTGTGGTAGGTGTTCACACTGAATGATAAGCCCAAGAAATGAATGTCGAAATTACCAGTGCCAGGGAGATTTCTAATACATTTAAAATCATTGATTGTAACCCATCAGAACTCAGGAGACCAAATGACATGTCGGAGATGAGACTTTGGAAGAGCAGTCAGAAGCACTGCAGATGTGGCATTGAATTGCTGTAGTACTGAGATCATTCATGAGAACATCAAAAATGCTCATGCCACACAGTCAACTCTGTTTCTGCAGATTGATCCAAGAGAAATAAGTGCCCCAGGATTTATAGAACAATGTAGATCACAGATAGTGAATTAGATGAATTAATGTAATTATTTCTAATTCAAATACCTGATTTTGGATACCTATGTATGGAAGTATATATAGAGAGAGAAGGACAGGAGGAAAAAACTGAATTACATCTTACATTTTTTTCTTAACTCAAATTCATCTGATCAAACACCATATGTAATCATGATACTATAGAACTAAATGAAATGTATTGAGATGACAGTGGCCCATGTTTAAAGTTCCTCACAACCATCTCACTCCTGTCTATATCTTATTAATAAGCCAAAAAAAAAAATGATTTGAAAGTGTTCAAAGTCAATGTAAATATATTGGTAATTATAAATTGTCTTACTTATTGGCAAAACACAGTAACCAAATTAACTTCTGCAGCAGTTCTACATAGAATTTTTTAAAGAAGTCATGCAACTGATGCCACAATTATATTATCACACACTGCTAGGAATTACTATTGTAAAAGACAGAAGAGAAGTGCAAAGAAAAAGAGGCATGGACTGTGTTGGTGGGTATGGAAATCAATACAGCCACTGTGAAAATAAGTGTGGAAGGACTTCAAATATTAAAACTAGAATCATGATATGATCTGACTTTCCAGAACAGAGTATTCAATCCAGAGCCATTATATGGGTATGCTGAAGAAACTTCTAGATTCACATGTTTAGTGGAGCACACATGAAATCAAAGACAATTAATTGTGCATATCTTATGAAAATAAAGAAAATATGGTATAAATATACAACAGATATACTCATATCTATCTATATATATAGTCATATAGTAAAGAATGAAATTGTATATTTTGAGTCAATATTGACAGATTAATGATTGAAATTTCTCTTACTTTTCCACAATGTCTTACTGAAAACTCCTAATTTCTTAGCTCAAGAAGATGGCAACTTGCCTTTAATTCTAGGTATGGTATGTGGAGACAGAAGATACCCACAGTTAAGCTAGCTAATAAAAATACCCACAATAACTAGGAAGAATAGTCACATTGGCAATCTCTGGTTTCTATTGAGGCATCCTGAATAAAATGGAAGAGTGATTCTTAGTATCAATCTCAGGTTTTCACATGTAGCAAGACACATACTCGTATGACCATACACTTTAACATATATATATAGGCATGCATACAGTTCACATGAACATATTCACATGCAAAAAGAAAAATAAATTAATTGTGAAGTGACAGCATTTTATATGTTCTAAGAATCTAGTATCACTTGTCAAAATTAACATTTATATTTTATGGAAGTGGAAATTTTTAAAGTAATATTGCCAAGTATCATGACAAATGCCTAAAATTATAGTACTTACAATACAAGACAGGATGATAATGAATTACTTGAGAGAAATCTATGCCACATGGTAAATACTTTGACTCAAAAATGCAAAGAGAGAGAAAGAGAGGGGAAGGAGAAAGAAAGAAAGAAAGAAAGAAAGAAAGAAAGAAAGAAAGAAAGAAAGAAAGAAGAAAATAACAAAGGAAGCAAGCGAAGGAAGGAAGGAAGGAAGGAAGGAAGGAAGGAAGGAAGGAAGGAAGGAAGGAAGGAAGGAAGGAAGGAAGGAAGGAAGACCAATGATAACAAAATAGAATTGAAAGGCTAATTTTTCTTCCACTTTTAAGGGTGGTTTAAAACATAACAGTAAATAGGTTAAAAAGCAAGTAGAAATGATCTTTAAATCTAATTTACATGCTAGAACTAAGGCACTGAGAGAGCCAGAAGTTCTTTCCTGAATTTCTCTCCTGGGAGTAATTTAGTGTCAGGTGTCAAATCAGTCATGCTGTGAAGATATCGAGGTAACCTTGTCACGCCTGAAATGCAAATACTGTAGACCTGTGGACCCACACATTATGATAGTTCCTCAGTTCTAAAGGCATAGCCAGTAAAAATTATCTGCTAACCCACTTGCAAAAGTCATCCACTATTAATATCTGCAGCTAAATGGCAGTCACATTTGACACAGAGCTTTGGCACCAATCTGTCGTCTCCCTGACAGCTTCATGTGTCTTCTTCTATCTAATTACCATTTGGGAAGCTTTCAAGTGATAATTTCTTATTATGGAAGACCAATTTCTCATAAATTTGTCATATGTACATACTCATTTATTTAAGGTGGTTCTAAGACATTTGGATCCCTCAAAGATTTATAAGATTTGTGATAGTCAATTGAAACATTCTTCTTTGTTAAAGTTAGAAACCTATCACCCATAGGAGTTGTTTTTCATTTAAATTATTATTGAAAAATTCAAATTATGTATACATGAACAATGTTACCTTTAAATTTTTTACATGTACTTAATATGCACTGTGTGGATGTGCACATGCATGTATGTCAAGTGTATGTACATCTGTGAGGACAATTTGCAGGTGTAAGTACTCCCTTTCGGGTACTGGGATCAAACCCAGATCTTTAGATTTGTCAGTCAGTGCCTTTATCCACTGAGCCATCTTGCCTGACCACATCATCTATCTTAATGGGGTCTTCTTAATTTTTTTTACCACATTTGTTTAATTTTTATAACCACAAAAGATGGTTCAACATAAGGTTAAAAATGAACAAGGAGAGGGAGGAAGTATTTTTAAATTTTTTTTTATTTATTCAATTGTGCATGTATGCGTGTGTTCATGTGTGTATGTGTGTATGTGTGTGTGTGTGTGTGTGTGTGTGTGTGTGTGTGTAGAACCACGGACGAATTCGGGAACCACCATGGACGCCTCCACCTCCTCCTTGTTTACTCTGTCCTGGAATTCACAGGCTCCGCCCTACCAGGACCAGAAACGCAGGCTGCCCGAGAGGGATGAAGTTTAATCAGTTATCTTTTTAAACAAAATCTAACAAAAAGCTTTAGGAAAATAAAACACATTTTGTACTATGAATAATAACATTTCATTTCTCTGAATTTGATTAGACACAGATTCATTATCTCACCATAGCGTTGACTTCTTTTCATCTTGCCTGAACTTTGTTTTTCTTATGCCAACATTTTTACTTTCTTAGCAGTAATTGTACTGACCATGAAGAAACCAAATCTCACTATTACCATTGTGTTCTGGATATTACATCACCACATCATGACCTTACTTGCAAAGAACCATGTCAGCTATTCTGATGGCCACTGGTGGTCCCTATTGGATCATATTTCTCAGATTATTCTTTTGTCATTTACTCATTAGGATACAGACCCTTTGGCAAGCAACTCAGTTCAACTTTCTGACTGAAATTTAATGATGTGTTATAAAATGTTCCATCATTTAATGAGATAGTTTTTTTTATTTCACCATAACTACATATCATAACAATTTATACTACATCACTGAAAGTATTGCAATAGATTCAGCTTCAGACTTCATGTCTGTCAAAATATTAGTTGATCAAAAGGTAAATAGGTTAATATTAAGGTAACTTTCATGACACAGTTACTTGGTCGGATATGCTCAGGAAACATCTTCAAGGGAGTACAGGGTGGATGATAGCTGAGATGTGTGCTAATTTCCACTCCAGTGTTAGACGTGCACTTCAGTCTCTCCAAGCTTCACCTGGCAATGTTCTTAAAGGGCAACATTCCCTTAGCATAGTACTCAGGGTCATCCCATTTCTCAGGTTTCCACTTCTAAGGTTTTCGGCCTTGTACCAAAACTTGGTCATTTTCTTTTATATATTTATACATATATATATATAATTTTTCTACTCATACAAACTTGATAGGTACGCCATTCCCCTCCCTCCCTCCACCCCTCCCTTGATTCCCCTTGCTCCCTCCCCCCTTTTCCCCTTCTTCTACCCCCCTCCCACCCTTTCTCTCATTGTTCACCTCCCATCCCTGGAGCATCCTTTAGTGTGCATGTCAAACATTCCCTCTGGTCCTCCTCTCTGATGAGGTATAAGGACTCAGTAGCATTACCTAGAACTCCTTTTTGTGTTCCCCTTTAGTATAGGAACACTATTGTGGCTGTTAATCCCTTGCCTCTAAGGATTCTAGGATGCTAGACTTTGAGGGGTCAATGATATGTTGGTCATTGTGCAGGTCATGCAAAGTCCTATTATGATTACTTTGGCCCTAACTTGTGTGAAGTATCTTGAATATCATTGCTCCTCCCTATCTTTAGGCCCTTACAATCTTACCATCCCCTCTTCTGCAAATTTCCCTGAGCTTGGCGATGGGGAGTGAGTAGGCTGGTCTGCGTCCAGGTGGTTGATATAGAGTCTCTGATGTTCTGAATTATGGTTTGTTGATTTTTTTTTCAGGTTTGCTGCTCCTGTACCACCCTTAGCTCCATCCCGATGGGTATTGGATGTTACGCCCTGGCCAGAGATAAAAGGCTGTTAAAATAGAGTCTTATCATAAGAGTATATTCAAAGGTAGATGGAATAAGAGTAGGAGACCATGGTGAGGGGGGGATCAGTCTTCCGTTTGCAAAATGGTTACCTTCTATTTGCCAAACTGCATGACCTCCCTTTCTGGTGAGATCATACTCCATTGGTTGCAAGTGACCAAGAAGAAAAGTCTGTGAGCTTAACCAGATGTCTCATTACTTACTTGCAGTCCTTGATGGTGGCCGATTTTCTCTGCTGTAGCATGATCCCCTCTATCCTTGTTGCTGGTGGGGCCCTCCCTCCTGTATATAATCATTGCAATAACTATAGGTATTACAGAGATTTATCTTTGAGTGTGTCACTAAGTGGGTTTGGTACTAGAATCCGCCTATTAGGGAGTACATACGGAGCTTAATTTTCTGTGTCTGGGATACTTCACTCAATATAACTTTTTATAATTCCATCCATTTCCCAACAAATTTCATTAATTCATTATTTTTGATGGCTGAGTAGTATTCCATTGTATAAATATACCACATTTTCCCTATCCACTTCTCAACTGTTGGATATTTAGGTTCATTCCATGACTTTGCCATTGTAAACAGTGCTGCTATGAACATAGTTGTGCTTGTGCTATTGAGGTGAATTTTTGCTGTATGGGGGATTATTCCCAAAAGTGGAATAGCAGGGTCATATGGCATTTCAATCTTTAACTTTTTCAGAGATGCACGGAGGGGGCACTGAGAGGAAGGGAGGGAGAGGGGAAAGGAAGGGACAAAGCTGGGAGGGAACAGGGAGATCTAGGGAGGGGGGAGAGAGGGAGGGAACAGGGGTTCCTATTATGTTTGTATGAGCAGAAAGAAATAAAAGAAAATATCCACAAATTAGAAGGTCAATCAGAAAAAAAAAGAATTTCCAGACAGCTCACCAGAGTGGTTGTATGAGCCTGCATTCCCACCAGCAATGTAGGAGAGTTCCCTTCTTTCCACATCCTCTCCAGCATTTGGTGTTGTTTGTATTGTGGATTTTTGCCATCCTGACTGGAGTGAGATGATCTCAGGGAGGTTTTTGCATTTCCCTGATGGCTAAGGATGTGGAGCATTTTTTAAGATATTTGTTAGACATTTTAATTTCATCCTTAGTAAAGTTTCTTTTAAGTTCCAAGGCCCATTTTTAATTGGCCCATTTGTTTTCTTGGTGCTCAGCTTTCTAAGTTCTTTGTGTACTCTGGATAATGGAGCTCTATCAGATATATGGTTAGTGAAGATTTTCTTCCATTCTGTGGGTTGCCTTTGTGCTCAAGTTACAATCTGTTTATCTGAACAGAAGCTCTTTAATTTCATAAGATACCATCTGTTGAGTGTTGGTTGTAGTGACTGTGCTATTAGATTTCCGTTTTGGAACTGTTGGCCTAGTCCAATCAGCTCGAGGGAGTTTCCTACCCTTTCAACTAAGGTTTTTATAGTCTCTGGCCTTATATTGAGATCCTTGATCCATTTGGAATTAAGTCTTGTACATGGTGACAAGTATGGGTCCAGTTTTAATCTCTGCATGTGGAGATCCAGTTTTGCCAGCACCATTTGTTGAAGATGCTCTGTTTTCATTGGATTTTTTGGGCCCCTTTGTCAAAGACCAAAGGGCTGTAATTGTGTGGGCTTACATCTGGGTCTTCAACCTTTATCCATTGATCCGTGTGTCTATTTTGGAGCCAGTACCAGGCTGTTTTTATAACTATGGATTTGTAGTATAGATTAAGGTTTGGTATGGTGATACCTCCAGCTGTGTTTTTGTTACTCAGGATTGTTTTTGCAATCCTGGGTCTTTTGTGCCTCCATATAAATTTTGAAATTATTTGGTGAACTTCTTTGAAGAATTGCTTTGGGATTTTAATTGGTATACCATTGAATTTGTATACTCCCTTAGGTAGGATGGTCATTTTTATGATGTTGATTCTGCCAATCCAGGAACAAGGGAGGTCTTTCCACCTTCTGGTGTCTTCTGCAATTTCTTTCTTTAGGGTTTTAAAGTTTTCATTGTAAAGGTCACTTACTTTCTTGGTTATGTTTATACCAAGGTATTTTTTTTAGGGGCTACCTTAAATGGGATTGTTTCTCTCAGGACTTTTTCACTTCTTTCATTCTGGGCATAGAGGAAGGCCACTGATTTTTGTGCATTTACTTTGTATCCTGCCATCCTGCTGAACTTCTGTGTTAGTTCCAGGAGTTTCCTGGTGGGGTTTTGAGATCACTCACGTCTAAGATCATATCATCTGCAAATAGAGATAACTTGACTTCTTCCTTGCCGATTTGAATCCCTCTTATGTCCCTTTCTCGTCTTATGGCTTCAGCTAAGACTTCAAGTACAATATTGAATAGAAGCGGTGAGAGTGGACAGCCTTGTCTAGTTCCTGCATGAAGCAGGAATGCTTCAAGTTTTCCCTATTGGGTATAATCCTTGCTGTAAGCTTGTTGTATGTAGCTTTTATTATATTGATAAAGGTTCCTTCCATTCCAACCATCTCTAGGGTTTTGATCATAAAGGGCTGTTGGATCTTGTCAAAAGCTTTTTCTGCATCTATCGAGAGTATCATGTGGTTTTGGATTTTGGACTGGTTTATATGGTGAATTACATTTATTGGTTTGGATATGTTGGACCATCCTTGGGATGAAGCCTACTTGATCCCCGTGAATGATCTTTTTGATATGTCTTTGAATCCGATTTGCTAAGACTTTGTTGAGAATCTTTGCATCTGTGGTCAGCAAAGAGATTGGACTATAGTTTCCTTTTTTAAGTGTATCTTTATTAGGGTTTGCAATTAAGATGACATTGGCTTCATAGAAAGAATTTGATAGTGTTCCTTCCTTTGCTATTTGATGGAACAGTTTAAGGAGTATTGGTGTTATTAGCTCCTTAATTATCTGGTAGAACTCTGTGTTGAATCTATCTGGTCTAGGACATTTTTTTGGGAAGATTTGGGATTACTTCATCAATTTCCTCATATGTTATAGGACTATTCAAATAATTCAGAACTTCCTGATTCAATTTAGGCCAGTCGTGCTTACTTAGGAATTCATCCATTTCTTTCTGTTGTCAAACTTCACAGAGTATAAGTTTTTGAAATATGATGTTATAATACTCTGAATTTCTTGGATATCAGTAGTGATAACTCCATTTTCATTTCTAATTTTGTTAATTTGGGTTTTCTCTCTCCTGCTTTTGTTAATTTAGCTAGGAGTGTATCAATCTTATTGATTTTTTTCAAAGAACCAGCTTTTTGACTGGTTGATTCTCTGTATCATTTTCATTATCTCAATTTTAGATATTTCTCCCCTGATTTTTCTTTCTTTTTTTTATTTCCACTCATACAAAATTAACGGGTACACCGATCCCCTCCCTCCCTCCCACCTCCTACCACCCTGTATCCCCTCCCCTCCCCCTTCCCTTGATTTGATCTCCTCTCTTCTACTGCTTTTGGGATCAAATTGCTCTGATGTCTCTAAATCTTTAAGCTGCATTGTTAAGTTATTTATTTGTAATGTTTCTGTTTTTTTGATGTAGGCATTAAGAGCTATGAACTTATCTCTTAAGACAGCTTTCATTGTGGCCCAAAGATTTTGATAAGATGTATTTTCATTATCGTTCGCGTCCAGAAAATCTTGAAATTCCTTTGTAATTTCTTCCTGAATCCAATTCTCATTCAACATCATAATATTTAGCTTCCGGGAGTTAGTGTATTTTCTGTTCGTTGTGTTGTGGATGTCAAGCATTAGACCATGGTGGTCTGATAGGATACAGGCTAGAATTTCAACTTTCTTATATATGTGGAGATTCGTTTTGTGGTCCAATATGTGGTCTATTTTGGAGAAAGTTTTGTGTGCTGCTGAGAAAAATATGATATTCTTTGGTGCATAGATGAAACGTTCGATAAAGATCTGTAAGGTCCATTTCAGTAAGAGCAAAACTTGGTCATTTTCTAACTGGGCTTCTTGCACTGGCTTCTAATGGCTCTTCTGCCTGAATTCCTCATTTCAATCAAAAACAAATCCCCAAATAAGTGCTTTGTACATAGTAAACTTTGTAGTCCTATTGTCTTCAAGAGCGCATTTACTGGAATTGTATTCTTCGTGCTTCCAGGGGCAGGATGAGATCATGACTATACTTCCTTTTTCTGCATATATGAATGTATACACACATATATTCATGTATACATGTATAGAGAGAATATTTGTATATAAGTATAGATATTAAGAGAGAAGGAATATATATGTAGATATATACATATTTTGTCATTAAATACTGAAACTCTTCTGTCACTCCTTGAAGTATGAAGAAAGTTGCATTTGTAACATAAAAATTGTAATAGTTCTGGCACTTGAAACCGAGAATAAAATGAAATTAAATATAAGAAATTCTATGAGGAGTCAGAAAGACATTTCATCTAGTAAAGCACATACTTAAACACTAGTGCCTTAAGTTCCACTCCTGAAAACTCACATAGTGAAGTAGAATTGACCTCTAAAAGTTGTTCTATTCACTGTACCAGTACATCATGTCATGCACATCTAGTCTCTATGTCTTTTTCTATCTCTCTCTGTGTGTCTCATAACAAATGTACTATTTTTAGAAAAAGTTGCTGAAATAATCAGTAAGTTGGAATATTTTTAAGCGCTTGGCTGTGGGTTGATTGTCCTAACCAAGAGCATCAATGAATATGATGTATACATAAAAAATTCAGTTATTTACATAGAATCTAACACATGGTATTTTCGAACTCAAAATGATTTTAAAATTAAATCATAAATATTAACTCTGCTTGGATGACTTCTTTCCCATTGAGTTTCTATCAGCATCTTAGTTAAGCAAGGAATTCTCTCCAGGTCTATGGCTACAGTTTAAATGAAATTTCAAAAACCATTTATAAATTTAGACTTCATTTGGCCTTACCATTTAATCAGTGTGAAAACATTAAAAAAATGCTATGTAAGCACCAACACATGCATTTACATTTACATTAGCAAATCTTTAAAGTAACCAGGACATGTTGGTGCTACTTTGTGCTTCCTTTGATTATCAAATGATAATAGCTACTATCATCTTGATAAACTTTGGAATTTCTCATCCAAAGCCAGTAAAAACAAGAAATAACCCTTATTTTGTGTCTCTATCATATTTGTTATTATGAGTTCATATGGCAGATTTAGTTATGTAGCCTCAAAATTTTTATCATTTTTGCCACATGTATTCTCATGTGTTCCCCCTTTGCTTACATGTATGGTCCTCCTCATCCGTGTAATGCATGCCCACTGTGTAGGAGAACTGCAGAGAGAATGGTGTACTCAGAATTCCTCCCTCAGGCATCTTCCTGGACACAAAGCAAAATGTGGACACTGTTGCTGGACTGCATCAAATAATGAGAAAACAGGTGGAAGCCAACAGATTTCACTAAAACACTGGCAATATTAAGGCAGAGCGCTGATCTGATTCTTTTGAATGGATTGCTTTTAAGACCAGGTGTTCTTAAATCACCAAAAAGTATTAAACATGCAGCTGCCTAAATGTCACTCCATGTGAAGGATGAAATTTAATTGCCCTTCCAACCAGAACATGTGCACAAACAGAAATGCCATAACAATAATAACAGATGATGTTTATGAAATGACTGCTATGCCCAGAATGCTTTGGACAGATTACCTTTAATGATATTCTCCTGACTGTAATCCAGGTAGAATTAATTTTCTTCATCATTACCAGTCATTTTATTTCTACAGAGATGGAATTCAGTGTCATTATATTTACTATCCATAATCCCCTCCTTTGGAGTAGAGAGTAAATCCATCTTGCAGTATTTCTCTAAGTGAAGCTCCACATAAGCTCTTTGATTCATAATAGGTGCCTAAAATTCTAATATCCTTCAATCTTCATAAAATAGATATATTTCATTAAAATACAGGCATGAGACTGTGTCGTACACATGAGATCATGAAAATTCACTCACATTCTGAGAACTGATCACTGAAAACTGTGTTGTCTGCTGTGCTGATTTAGACTTAGGTGCTATAATTCCCTCGGGACCTGGCCTGTGGGACACATTCACACTGTCCTTGACTGAAACATTGTTAGAAAAGCACAGCTGTGTGGATGAGTAATTCCCCATGCTTGCGCGAAACTGACCTATTAAGCTTCCTTAGTTTCACAGATAGTTATCATTTTTGTTCTGTATTTATTGGGGACAAAACTTATCAGAACTCCTTTGTGATAACCTAATACCCCAGAGGAAATATCATAATTATTAAAATAACACTCAAAATTGTTGAAGGAATGCACATCCCCTACTGGATACACCGGACTCTGCATTATTTGCTTCCTGCACATGATCCCCATGACTATTACAGACTGGAAATTCTTAGTTATCGATATTCACGCTACTAATGGGGAAACTGTGTGTGTGACTTCAGTAACTTGTTCAAATCTCATCACAAGAAAACATTGACAAACCAATGTTCCATACAAGTTGTAATAAAAGTTTGCGAATTTAAGTGCAAAGGTTTTCATATGTTTACAAAATGTGAACTTCAACTTATTGCCATTAATTTTATTTCTGACCTTTCTTAGTCAATAAAACAAAGTCAGCATCAAATGTATTTCATCCGGAGATCATAAATTGCAAATAATCACATTTTAACACATATTCTGCATTTTTTTCCTTTTGAGATTGGGTCTCATGTAGCCCATGCTGGCCTTAAACACCTGATTTTCCTTTCTCAGTCTCTCCAGTGCTGTGAATACAAGCATGTGGTATGATGTATGATGGTTGATATATATTCTAAAGATATGAAAATGTATTGATTTTGTCCATTTTTATATTACAGAGGAGTATTCCACTATGGAACAATAGAATATTAACAGATAGGATCATGTTGTTTCTTGTTCTTTGAAACTAGTACTTAGTCCCTGTTTTGTAATACTTGTGGGCAAATTGGTTTCTAAGTACACACTAACTGGTATGATTCACTGAATCCACACATTGAGAATTTCAGTGATTTGAATACAAATGGGTCTTTTATTCGCTGAGAATAATTTCTTTCACATGCGATGTTGAATTCAAAGTATTTCTTCTAATTAATTTTAAAAGAAAGCACAGCAATTTGGAGAGATATATAGAAAGCTCTGTAATTTTAAATACAACAGTTTAAATTAACTTCTTTTCACCAATGATTTATTGACTCTTCCTGTCTCATATCTGGGAGAAAAAAATCTTTATCAAGGGTTTCCATATCCCTAAACAAACTACATGGATGATCACGCCCCCTTAATGTTCCTGTGATATAGTTTTCAGACCCACCCTATCACAATTCTTCTATGTTATGATTTACTTTTGTTCAGCTACATCTGTTAATCGGCATTGACCTCACAGACATGGTAACGCAGTCAATGCACAGGAAATCACCTCGCCCACACATAATCCAGGGTTCAGGGAACATTGTGAAAGAAGAGGTGGCAAGACTTTAAGAGCTTTAGGTGGGAAGGTAGTGGGCCAAGCATTATCTCCTGGACATGTTATAGTTGCGATATACAAGGTTTCATGGCAGATACATATGATTATACAAGAATTACACAGAAACTGTCTTATCAACATCTCACTAGTTCCCTCACTCAGAGGGAAATTCAGTGTCTACATAAACAGATGTTCTGGAGAATGGGAGGGAGAAGGCAGGAATCAGCAAGAGAGGAGGAGGGAAGGAAAACAGATAAGCAAGGAGGGTGAGCAGGAACGGGTCAGGAAAATGGAATGGAAGGACAACAGAAAGGAAGGAAGAGGAAGGGAAAGAAGGGGATATCTACTGAGCTTGTGTAACTAGGCAAAAAATTGCAATAAAAAACATTTCACCAAACATCAGATATATCTCAGAAGTTCTGCACCATCTCTGAAAACTGATGAGGACCAATATTTATGGGGAAGTAAAGAAAGGATACTTTTCTCAGTGGTATATCAAAGATGCTAAGTGGTTTATCTAAAATAAGATAAGTGTTATGTGACCGAAGATACTTGCTGAAGAACATGAATACATTAAGGCATAAGTCATCACACACTACATAGAATTCAGTGGCCTTGGAGGCGAGGTGATTTGCATTTAGGAGGGAGTCTGGCATGGGAGATGAAGGGTTGTGCAGCAAAAAAAGTGGGATGGGATTTTGGATTAAGGGTTGAAAATATTATAAAGTCATTATATGCATGTATGCAACATTAAATAAAAAAAGATTTTAAAAAGACAGAAAATCTCATTGACAACTGTATTGATGTGTCTCCATAAGATATTTCTCATGAAAGACTTGCCAAAACCCAGCAGACATTCTCTTTCCATGGAAGGCATATGCTCACTTCTGCTAGGGTTCTCCTCTGACTCCATCAGATGCTTATCATTTGGTGGTTTGTTAGACCTTCCATGTGTGTTTCTTCCTGCATTAATTCCTCTCTTCAGAGAGCCGCAATGCAAAGAATGAAAGAAACAATTTGCATATCACTTTGCCTTAACAAGAATTTATGACGATTATAATTCCATTGGTCATATGAGAAACCCAAGGTTCAAGGATGTTAGCTAAATTAGGTACATTGTGAAAATTGGAGCTCCATCCAATGAGCTCTTTTCTGAACCCCAGACATGCCTCTTCACTAGTGTTTCCATGGATGTTAAGCACACAATCATGAAGATTATAATGGTGCTAGGATTACTTGCTCCTACTGAATTTGTATGATTGTATGAAAAAATTACTTAACTGTTTTGTGATAGAGGTCTTTCTTATGTAAAGAATAATACAATAACTTACTAGTCTTATTGAGCTGCTACAAGTTTTACATGTTCCTTAGGTTTTTTTTTGCATTTTAGTAATGGTTGGCTATTTTTAGGTGTTAGTATAAAAGAATAATAATCTTCCCCATGCTATTTGTATAGAATGTCTTAGCCCACCCCCCACTGCTATCTCACAGTATCCCAAAGCAGACTTCTTGTCTACCATGTTCCAGTAAAAAGCTAAGAAGTAAGACAAGAGAGAGACAGACAGACAAACAACAGACAGAGACAGACAGTAGAGAATGAAATGTCACATTTGTTAATGGTTAAAAAGGAAAATATGGCTATAAATGAATATGAAGATAAAATAAGAATGAATTTCAAACCAAAACACACACATGGCTCTCCATGTTAGCAGCAGATGTTGTGGAACATCTATCTCCAAAAGAGGAAAGAGAGAAGAATTGTTCCTTGAATTTTATTTATCTCTAAGAAAGAAACATGTTGAGCCAAAACATGCCAACTAAGTTAAGTCATTCCATCCAAGCATGGTGGTTTGAAAACAAAGCAAAGCAGCAGAAAATAACAATACATAAACAGAACCTCTTTGATAACCAAGGAATGGAGAAGTAGCCAATTAGTAAACAAAAACATCTGTGGTGATAGAGAATGAATGCACAGTAAAATAGACAAACATGGAAAAATCCAATATTTGAGATATTGGTTATATTACCAAATGCTGCAGAGAGAAAATGAACCACCAGCCTTAATGAGAACAAGTCAAAATCTTCATTAACTACAGCATAAACAGTGCTCCTGGGATGTTCTGCATTTACTTTGACACAAGAAGTGCTACTGGAATGTGTTACATTAACTCCAAGATGAGCAGTGCTGCTAAAACGTGTTGTATTAACTGCACCATGAACAGTACAATTGGAATGTGCTGTATTAGCTGTGTCGTGAGCAGAGCTAATGGAATATGTTACATTAACTCCAAGATGAGCAGTAGTATTAGGATGTGTTGCATTAATTGTACAATGAACAATACTATTGGAATGTGTTGCATTAACTGCACCAAGAACAGTACTATTGGATTATACTGCATTAGCTGCACCATGAGCAGTGTTATTGGAATGTGCTGCATTA
The DNA here is from genome assembly GCA_023101885.1 of Typhlomys cinereus. NCBI lineage: Eukaryota > Metazoa > Chordata > Mammalia > Rodentia > Platacanthomyidae > Typhlomys > Typhlomys cinereus. Next base: position 1,922,451 of record JALPQD010000301.1, on the reverse strand, counting down.
TGTGTTTGTAGGAAAGAATATAAAATAAAGCACCTTGCTAATGTTAATTCCCCTCTAATCTCTTATTATAAAATGCATTAAAGTGCTACTTCCTTAAATTGTAAATCATAACACAGATGAGGAATGAAAAAGAAAACATGTCAATGACATTATTCTGCTTATTAATTAAACCACAGGGTGATGCTGAAAATTATTCAAATATCATTTGAGAAACAATATAGATATTGCAATTTATCAGCAAAGAAGGTATAACAGACTAGAATTCTTAAGTAGTGAAAGTCTAGTGGAGAAATATACCATAATCTTTAGTGTTTAACTCATTGTACCTCACAGAAATTATTTGCGTATCTACTAGATGAAAATCTAGCATTTAATCACTGTCATAGCAGACATGGCAGAGCTGTCTTTTTCTTGAAAAGGCAGGTACATGATTGCAGCACAGGTCACCTGTAATCTCTTTTTTCTGCTTTTATATTGCAATCAGATATTCTAAAACTTCACTTTAATTATTTGTGCTTAATAATTAAGATCAACTTCTTTTCCTTGTTTTATCAAAGGAGTCTTGCTATCTATTCAATACTGGAGAAATGACGAGCAATACACATCTTTCACCAGCATACTTTTAATTCATGTCACTTTTTAGTTATTTTATGTAAAGATGACAATTGAATCAAAACTTTCCTTTACATTTTAACACATTACTCAACAATTTTGCTTTAATGGAACCTAGAATTATTATCATTTATGATCTATATTTTTACAAAGATCTTTTTCAAAACTAAAAGAATAAAACACACAATGTTTCTAGGAATTTTTTGCCCAAGCTCATAGAACTTTTGTGGATCACAGTCAACATTACTGTCATTAGTAACTAACAAGAGAACCAAGACTTTGCTACTGACTAGTACAGATCAGGGGTGTCCACAGAAATCTCACAGTTAACTGCATAGTCTAAGGAAGCGCCTAAAGTATGTCATACTCTGATGCCTTTTACCTTTATTTCAACACTTATACCTCTTTATACTTTCTGCATTTCTACAAATGACTTTAGTTTTATTTTGTTTTGACCCAGCCAGACTGCTTTCTCTTCATCTAGCATCTTTTTCTGTCTCTTAAACACTTAAGTTTTGGTTAAATGTCATATACTGTCTGGAACTTGTCTAATCATTGTGCTGATATTCTTTCAATGCCTTCCTAAACATAAACATACTTGTATTGAAATGACTTCATTTTATTATGATTGCTCATCTGCTTTATTATTCTTTGAGCAATGCAAGCATTTAATATGAAATGAAGAAATAATGAGTTATTACAGCACACAGGTAAAATTGAATTTCAGATTGTTAAATCACAATATAATAGTAATTTATCAAAACTAATTTACAAAGAAGTAGAGGAAATATGGCTCAGTTATAGTACTTTTAAGTATTTTGTTCAATGGTGACTTCCTTCATGAAACTTCTCTGTCAAGTGAAAGTGTCCCTTTAAATATTGCTTTACTATATCAAACATTAATTGGTTCATGAACTTTTCTTGGTGAAATGTCCATTCTCTTCACCATAGAAAGGATACCAATGAGAAATCAAAGAAATGACACCTTGCAAGTTTAATTCAGTGAAACCATGAGTTTAATCAAGGTTACTTGCAGAAGCATAACTGAGCAGTTACTTACAAGAGCATCAAGACCTTCTACAACTTCACCACAGACTGTTAGATGCCTATATATTCTCAAGAAAGGGCCAGAAGTTATGTAACAGCCTAATGAGCCTCTCTGACTTCCACTAAAGAAAGTTAATAGTCCAATCTGATGGACCCCTCTCCTCCATGTGAGGGGTTCAAGGACACAGCTCATGAAATACCTGCAGGGCATATACAACTTTAATATCAGCGATATACTTTCGTGTATTCATAAACATGTATACAAGTAAAGCATAATTCTTTTTTTGACGATGACTTGATGTCATTTTAGTTCTTAACCAATCATGTTTGGTATTAAAGTAGATAACTTCTATGGAAAACTCCCTCTTCTGCACTCACAGCTTCTTTGAAGGAGCGCCACACTGTACACACTAGCATGAAGACCGAATCTCTCATTCGCAGATTGCACACCTCATTCTCTTCCTAGCCTCTTCCTGTGATTATCCAAGTTAACTATAAAATAGACATTTATGGCTTCAGAGATAATATCAGGACGTGGACAGAGAAAGAATGAGTTATGCATGAAAAGTAACCAACCAAACAAGCAAACAGAAGAGGGGGTAGCTTTGCTGAGGATAATCGAGATAGTATAAGAAGACTGATAAAAAGTGTATGTAGACTAGGGAAACTAGTGTTTACTTTTGTAAAAATCCAGTCACTTCAGTCCAATATAAAATACCTTAAAATAATTCCAAAATTAATGCTTTCTCAACATTTCAAAGCCTCTGTAACCAACCTGCCCATTCTAAACTCGTTGACTCAGAAGTCACCATTTAATTGAGTCACCATGTGACAATGTCAAGGGAAAAAAACACCAAATGACCTATAACCTAATGCAATTATTAGATAGATTCCTGCATGCTGCTACTCTCTGAAATTAAATAAAATTAAATATTACTCAAATTATGATCAACTATGATCATTAATTTCAAAGCCAGACATTCTTTTGAAAGAAATTTTCAGTTAGCAAATGTGTTTTCTGTGTCATTGGAATCATAAGTTATAAACATATCCAATATCTCATTAGAATATCTTTTCTATGTTTCAGAGTTTGAACACCAGCTGACTGTCACAAAAATTTATCAAAAGTTTTTCATGGAAAGACTACAAAATATTCATATCTGTCTTTATCTAAATAAGCAAGTATATGTTACTAAAGATTTGGAAATTGAATGTAAAGGCAGAAACTGTGCAAGAAAGATCAGAGGGCAAGGAACAGTTCACTAAACTGGTGAATGGAGTTGATGCCTGGAAAACCTAAATGGCAGAAGGAGAGAGAACTGACTTCTGAAACTTGTCTTCTGACTTCCATCCATGGGCTGTGGCATGCATGCTTGCATCTCTCTGTCTCTCTTTCAATCTCTTTCCTTTCTCTCTAATAAATAAATTTGCAGCACTATTCACAATAGTTGATGATTAGATAATGAAAATGTGGGACATATACACAATGGAATACATTAAAAAAAAACTAATTAATGAAATGTGCTGCTAAACAGATGGACCTAGAAGAAATCATACTGATCAAAGTATCCCAGGAACGGCAAACCAGACATCACATGTTCTACCTTATAAGTGGAACCTAATTCCAAATCCTCATAATGACATCCTCATGAGAAATTATGTTATTACCCTTTACAGCCATGAAGGATTCAAAGAAAGAAAGTAGGACAAAGAAAGAAAGTAGGACAAAGAAGACCCAAAGAGAATGAACAAAGTTCAACTGAAGAATAAGGCCACCATCAAGAAATACTCATAATTAGTGAGGTATTTAATCCAATCAGCTTCAGTCTCTTTTCTGATTTCTGGCACTTGGAGAGTTTCAAGCACTGGCATGTGTTACTCCTCATGGGGGGAGGGGATTTAGTGATTAGCTGACAGCCAGATGTTGTCCTGGAGGTTGACCCCACCCCACTACTGTGGCCTACTTCTGATTCTCCCTCTCCTTCAAACTGTCTCTTATATAATGGCCTCTCCTTAAGAGTTTTATATTATTGGATAGGAGAGGATCTTAAAGCCAAGATATGATGCAGCCTTGTGCAGTAACAAAGAGCAAAATGACCAACAAACAAACTAAGTATAGAACCCTGGCAACCCTACAATGATTATTTCTCCCAGCCAGCCAATTCTCTCCCAGTCCACCGAGGCTCAGGGAACTTTGCACAAGAAGGGGCAGTAAGACTGTGAGCTTAAAGATGGAGAGGTCTGTGATGGACAGGTCACTACACTCAAGATAGGGCAGCCGCATCCAGGAACACATGGCAATGAGACTTGAACTCATCAGACTTGCACAGTGGGTCATGTCAGCATGCCCACAGGGACTGGCATGAATCTCAGGAGAAATAGTTTCAGGCAGTAGGATCCTTAGGGTTGAGGGGCCAGACAGAGGTAGGGGAGTACTCAAATCATTGTGCTGCCCGAGGAAGAGCCTCTCTGTCTGCCACAGAGGCTTGAACCTCCATGAGAACAAATGATACAGAGGGAACCCAGGACCCATAGAACCAAAGGACAGGAGAATAGGAGGGAGTAGAATAGGCCCATGTTAGGAAAAGGAGGAAGGGTGGCTTGGGATGAAAGAAGGAGGGAAGGGAGAAAGGAAGGGAGAGGGAAATGAGAGCGGTAAGGAGCATGTATATAAAAATGTAAATTTAAGGGCTGGAGAGGTGGCTCAGGGGTTAAGCCTCCGCCTTGCAGGCGGAAGGTCCCGAGTTCGGATCCCAGATCCCACGTATAGACGCCAGGCGGAAGCGGGGGCGGCCTGCGCTTCTGGTCCTGGTAGGGTGGAGGCGTCCATGGTGGTTCGCGTATTTGTCCGTGGTTCTACACACACATGCATATGCACACAGTTGAATAAATAATAATAATAAAAAAAATTTAAAAAAATGTAAATTTAATAAATTTATTTTAAAATCTTGTAAACAAAATATTACATCTTTAATAGGATAATAAATCACATTCTTCCATGAAGCTCTTCCACTCTCTGCAGTTAAACTTTAGGTGAGGAGATTCTGTTCCGTCTTTAGGAATGCCTACCTCTCTAGAGACTCAAAGGAGAGAGGCTTCTCCTCAGGTTCTTATGTATGCTTGAGGTGACATGTCCTGCAGGCTTTGTCCATTGGCTTGGAGTTGTACATAGAAACAGGGGTAGAAGTAAGAGAAATAAGGACATGCACATCAGGATATCGAAGAGATCTCTGTAGAAATTGGAGGAGGAAAGGTGACAAACCTATCTAAGAATTTCAAGCAATCTTCATAAAAATTGCTGTATTTATATTAGATTTTGAAATATGGGATAATAAGGGATTTTATTACCAAAAGAATAACTATAAGCAGGCATTGACTCTTGGGTTTAAAGTCCATGTTTACAAAGTAGTAGGAAGTGTTTTCCTTACTAGCTCTGTGCAGGGCTAGTAGACAAACAGGCCAAATGAGTGGCTGAAGTCACATCCTGCAGACCCTGAGATTACAACACGAGTTGTTTGCAGTTAATTAGTGAGACATTAAATGCATGAAACTTGGGAACTAGCACATTCCAAACTATAAGGAAAGTAAATTATGTGTTAAATATCTAGATGTTTGGCTGGTTGTTCCTTTAGTCTCATAGTGAAAAATCGCTATGCAAATATGTAGTATATTAACATTTGCTAGCAATATATTATTTAAAATATTCTTTTCTGGGGCTGGAGAGGTAGCTCAGGGGTTAAGCCTCCGCCTTGCAGGTGGAAGGTCCTGAGTTCGGATCCCAGATCCCACGTATAGACGCCGGGCAGAAGCGGGGGCGGCCTGCGTTTCCGGTCCTGGTAGGGCGGAGCCTGTGAATCCCGGGGCAGAAGGAGGTGGAGGCGTCCATGGTGGTTCGCGAATTCGTCCGTGGTTCTACACACACACATACACACACACACACACACACACACACACACACACACACACGCGCGCGCGCATACATACACACATGCGCACAGTTGAATAAATAAAAATAATTAAAAAAAAAACATTTAAAAAAAATATTCTTTTCTGAACCATACTTTTCATTTACCTAGCCATTTTACTCAAATGAAAGAAAGAGATTATTTTTAAGCTCAAGAGACCATTTTTTGGCTTGCTGAGCATTTGGAATTTCTGAATGTAAGCTATTACTTTGAGAACAGGTTTTTCTAACTGAAAAAAAATCATTATGGGGAAGGTAATTGAAGTGTAATCTTTAAATCAGTGAATTTTATGTGGTGAGAGATAAGATCTGTGCAACTAAATCGGAATCCTACATTTTGAAAATGAAGGTGTCAGAGAATAATAGCATTAACTATGGCTACTCTGTCATACTGAACAATGAGTAAAGTCCAAAAAGAATAAAAAGGAAGGTTCAAAATTTAAATAGTGCTACGTGCTGTTGTGGACTTTGTGTCTCTACATAAAATTATAGAAGTGAGATAATTGATGTATGTAAAACAATAGTAGTCACATATATTGGCAAATCAAACAATTGTTTTATAATGTTTACTCGTATTTGATAATATGAGTGAAAAGATGACTTTTTTACAAAAGTCAAATTTTATATAAGATATGTACATAACTGTGGAGGTGTATGGTATGTGTAAAAGAGATAGAGACAGGGACAGGGAAAAGAACCTTAGAATTTTTAGGTAAGGGTCAAATAAATTTTTTGGTACTTACAATACTGTAACTTTCATTTTAAAATTATATTTGCCACTAAGTCATATGCGACTGAGTAAGCAATAAATGTATTGTTTACATACATCTCTTGAAATTCAGTATTTTAATATGGAAAACACATATCAAATAATTCATATGTGCATATCTTATCAGCATCTGAATACTTAAAATTACATATTCCTTGTATTAAAATAGTGAGAAATATATATATAAAATGAGAAAATTGTAAGAAATATATAAAATGAGAAAAATTAGAAGAGTTGTATTTAGCAAATTAATAAATCAAATTGGAAGTGTAAAACTGAAGCTCCATTTCCATTTGTTCTACACTTTTCTAAATCTGTACTTTATTCAAGTTACTGTCTCAATTCCTATGGAGCTACAAGGATGAGTGAGTCATGTTCCTTCCTTGAGAGACAAAGTAATAAAGTAGGTAGAGATCCTGGATGTCCAGTTAAGAAATGGCAGTTGACATTTGAGCTTTGCCGCAGCAGTGTGTAACGGGCTCTTCTCTTTTCCTTCAGCTCACGGTGAAATATTTATATTTATGTTCTATGGTATATATCAAATGTGTTACAAAGCAGAGTTTTTAACCTTTGTTCTGCACCATGCACCATGCTCTGTAATGTGTTCTTTCTCTTTGCCTAGTCATGGTGTTCAGTCATTGATCTGTCTTGACACAAAGCACAGATGAGAACACTGAAGAGGTAGAGATGCTTAGAGAAGCAGCTTCCTCTTTGACAAGGTGCTATTGCAAATATACATTACAGGTGTACAAAGGTCAAATAAATGAATTCTGTGAAGCATCTATGAGCTCAGAATAGGGTACTAAGCTATCTAGCCAGGACCTTGGGAATTTGAAACTCTCAGGATAGAATTCAGCAAAACACAGCAGATGTATGATATGAGAAAGACTAAGAAAAGAAATATCAGTTATCATAAGCCACGGAGTTTGTAATAATTTATCACTTCCAAAAAAGAAAACAGCTGGAACTTTTGGGCTATGAAGAAAAATGGGCACAAGGGAGAGTGGGGATTGCTGGAAAGGATTAGAAATTTAATCATATTGGATAAGGAAAGCTGGTTGAGGATCTGGACTTCCATTTTATGTGTGCAATTTGGGGATCAAACCCAGTGTCTCAGGTATAGTAGTCTTGTAGTCAGATAGACTGCTGAGCGCAATTCCCAGACCTTGGACTTCTTCCTTTAGTAATGTGATGTTGTACAAGGCTTATAGCACACAACTAGTGAAAGGAAAGTGATGACTAGAAGCAATTATCTTTCAATCACATTACTGCTATCAGAGTTTTTTAATTGACCAATTTTGGAACCAAATTATTTCCAATGAGATTGACTGGCTATAAACACAGGTATGTGAATGGAAATAGGAGATAGCACCTGGGCAGTCACAATGTGATTGAATGTGAAGGTAATAGACAGAAAGATAGGCTGCTGGAAAGCAGAGACTTGGAAGTCCGTATTAAATGTAGACAGTATGAAATACTATTAAATAGTACACTAGATACCCTGCTGCTAGGTAAAGCATTAACAGTGTAACATTTGTCACCACAGAAACAGGACAAAAAGTACAGTACTCTGGTCCATCAGAGAATGACACTGTATTCAGCAACATTACTAGACTCACATCAATACATGGGATTCATCTGATTTTTTTTTTCAATTTATCCAGAAGTAGTTAGAAGGTCTCATCTCTCAGTCTTAGCAAACTCCAAGGAAGTCTTGGAATTAATATGGTGATAAGTCCTTAATATAGAAAGGAAGTCATTAATACAATCCTTAAAAACTTCAGGATTATTTTCATCATTTAAATATATGTAATCCCAAATTTACACTAAGCTGATAAAAAAGACATGCAGATTTTTTATGTGAGCAGATACATTGTGTTGGGATTTATAAATGCTAGATTATTAGAAACTGTCTAGAGTTTGATTTTTAAAAATTATAGAAATCATATATATATATATATAAAGAATCTATAATTTTTAGAAATGCAAAAATAAAGACTAGATAATTAAAGCCACTTTTTTAATGTGAGCCTGGCATTAGATTCATCTTTATAAAGGAACATAAAAACCCTCATTCCTTCATATGAACACATGTTATTTACATGTTGTATTGCTTAATGAGTGAATTCAACAATTTTTCAGTGTCAAGTTCAAGTCTTCAAAGCCACCGGCTGGGTCTGGTCACTCCCTACACAGGCAGCTGGGTCCACTTCCCTGCGAATGCTACAATCCTGCTATCATTTTCTCTGTATGGTATGTTGTGAAATGCTTGAATCGATCCTGCCTCAGGGACTATTTTACCATTAGAAATATAATTATGAAACTCACAGTTCCATAGTAGTCACATGGAGCAGTTGGCATTTTCAGAACTCTGTCAGTCAGAAAGCTAGCACACCAACTCTGTGACCCCTGAATTCACAGAGAATGCCTGTGAACAGTGCCTCTTATGTACCTAACACTGAACACACCATTCCTTTAAGAAAATTGACTGAGTTTCAAAGTTTTCTATAACATGAATTTTTTCTGGATTCAAATTAATTTCTTATCTCCAAATTGCACAAAATTCAAAGATTCTATAAATGTGTATCCCATGTTATAAAATTATATTAGGATTCACTTTAAAGGCTGACTTAGCAAGAATATAGTGATATCATGTCATTTGTAAGAACAGATGCCTGTAATATATCATGAAATGGGTAAGATATAAGAACATAATTCTCCCCATCAAACAAACCTACATAGATGTTCCTGCAATATGAAATAACATTATATGGAAATGAGAGTATATCAGAGATTTTATTATCTACTCTGATATCTCTGTTTATATACAACTCCTCTTCAACAAGACAGAACTACTTCAGTAGCTAGAGAAATAAAAGCAAGAAAATAATCAATCAACACTGTAACTCCTATCTATTATTCAGAACAAACACTGCAATCTTTACATATACATTGCATTTGGAGTCTTTGGTGTGTTTTCAAGTAGGAATGAAAATTTGCAAATTTCCATGGGTGAAATCAAGGCTCTGTTCTCCCTCTGAGGCTCATGGAACCAATCCTTCCTTGCCAATAACATGACAGATTTTTCAATGAGTCAAAAATTGTAAGGATTATTGTGATGAAATATTCTAATGAAAATGTAAATGATTATTAAAATATGTAAATTGGGGCTCTCTCTATTCAGCACAATCCTTGACACATAGCTATGCTCATTTTGAAGTTTGAGAATGTAATCCTAACAATTATATCTATTTCCATTACTTAGCATCACACTTTGAGATGCAGTAAATTTCAGGTGAATGAATGAAACTTAAGTTGTAAGAGCCTTCCATAAACATTAACATAGTAAATTTGAGGTAATTTGTGCATTTATTATTTAATTATGAGGTTGGCGCTGTTATACAACTTGTGTCTTATCAAAAGCAAATTATGTTTACTAAAGCATTATCTGATTTACATTTTATTTGATTCTCTAATTCACACCAGTAAAGTAAGTACCATTTGGGTATAGATTTTCAATAATTTTTTTTATTCAATTGTGCACGCGTGTGTGTGTGTGTGTATGTGTGTGTGTGTGTGTGTGTGTGTGTGTGTGTAGAACCACGGAGGAATTCGGGAACCACCATGGACGCCTCCTACCTCCTCCTTGTTTACTCTACCTGGGTATTCACAGGCTCCGCCCTACCAGGACCAAAAATTCAGGCCACCTCTGCTTCCGCCTGGCATCTATATGTGGGGTCTAGAATCTGAACTCAGGACTTCTGCCTGTAAGGCAGAGGCTTAAACCCTGAGCCACCTCTCCAGCCCCTTGGGTATAGATTTCTATTCAATTCTTTTTCAAATTCTAGATTATAAATGTTAGAATTCTGATAATTCTGGTTTCACTTTATATATTCAATCTATCACCAGGTTTAATTGATTTCTGTTTGAAAAAGTACTTTGATTCTCAATTTCTATGTTCTTTTTCACAATGTTCAGAACTGTGATAGTTTATACATGAAATATTACCTACAGGCTTATGAGGCCTATGCCCTCAATCTGTGGTGCTATTTTCAGAATATTATAGAAACTTTAAAATATGAAGATGTGGAGAAAAAACAGTATTTCAATAGAGTCATGTCCTTGGGATGGGCAGTGTCTTAACTCTGATCCCTTCCTTTCACTCTTCACTATGTTGGCAATATCTGTTCAGCTATGCCCTCCTTGTCACAATGGACAGAAGCCTTTGGCACTTTGTGTACAAAGAAACATGTACATGATTTGTATCTAGCAATCAATGTACCAAGCAACAGAAAGCTTGCATAACTTGTGACAATAAATCTCAAATTCAAAATTTCCCTTTTCACACACTCGTTGTTCTGTATTCCTTACTTGCTCAATTCTTAGTTCCAGAAGTGCTACAAATGATTCTTTGTAACTATGATGTGCAGGATGATCATAGATATGAAGGTATTGAGCAATCAGCAACAGATCACAATGAACAAAATAAAGACCCAGGGTATGAACTCAAATTCAATGCAACAGAGATATTTCTTCAGTCTTAAACTTCATTATGAACAAGTCAAATGATGCTCAAAACAAGAAAACAGAGGTGTGTGAAACTTCCTACAGCTCCCTGAGTTTTTTCTTGTAGCATAATTTTTCCACATCTGAGGTAACTTTTTCCAAATAATGCTTATAAGATATCACTTACACATAAGAAGCTACTGCAGTAACAAAATACCTGTTTATTTTCTGATCACTATTTAGAAGACATGACATTCTAAGCACAAATTATTTATTTATTTATTGTAAGCCACTTATATAATCTGAATATTCCTGTAAAATACATTCCAAGACAACTGTCTGTATTCCACAAATATCATTGGACATATGATTTATCCTGCATTTCTTTAACTTACAAGACACCTCTCTCCCTGGTGGTATGATGAATAATCCTTTGGCTTTGGTTTGCAAGAGACTAGACTGAATGATTTTAGTCCAGCCTCATATGTCAGTAGTCTTCTAGATGAGAGAGAAAGAGAAGAATTTACAGGCAGATATCCAGGAAATTTTAGTAACAATAGAGTCATTTGCTATCAGAGGAAAATAATTCAAGTGATTTACAGGGTGTTCATATCATTTGGAAAAATTGAAAACTGACAACTCTTGGTTCTGGAGAACTGGTTGCAAAATACATATGCTCAGAAACTATGTACAAAAGGGAAATGTATAAAATGGACAAATATAGAACAGTTGGAACTGGTGGTGTAAGAATCACTATGGTTCTCAGGCTGCACTATAATTACAAATTTGAATACTTAAATTATATGTTGGATGTCCAAAAGATTTTTACATTGTATTTCATTAGTGATACATCAAATATCCATTCTTAAATGAATATCTCTTTTGCCAAGAAAATGTCATTAGCTGAAATAATATACCTAAGACTAGTAAAATTCACTCGCATGGGCATAAAATGTAAGACAAGATTCTTCTGGATAATATATAAACCTTTTCATAATTTTAGCAGTGAAAGCAATTAGAGACTAGACCTAATCTAACCTTTAAAGCCTCTAAACCCAAAGGCCTAAATTGAGATTCCACATGAAAAAAAAAAATTCCAGGAGGATATGGAGGTGGTCTGTAATTCCAACTTTGGAGGACAGAGACTTGGAAACCACAGAGCAAGACAATAAGGTAGAAGAACATTACAGGATGATTCGCAATATCATACTTTGGCCTTCACAGTCACATATACCCAAGTGTTCTCTAGTTCTCCCATCATACACACACATGTATACCCACCTATACACAACACACACACACACACATTCACAATTGGGAGACAATGATGTTATATGAAATTAAAATATAATATGGTATATTTAAATTATATTACATTCTTAAAAATAAAAACTAATAAATAAAAATTCCAGAAAACAAAATGAAAATATTCTTGTCATTTCTCAGCTGATAGCAAATATGAAATACAAAAAGAATATCCTTAGAAATAGCTTTATGGACTAAGAAAACACATGCTATCCAGTTCTGTACATTTTCTTGAAATGACATAATTTCATTCTTTTTTTCATGAATGTATGGTGTGTGTGTGTATTTTGCATGTGGGTGGGTATACATATGTATGTGATAGGGGAACTAGAGAGCACTTGAGTGTATGTGGAGGCACAAGGATTACAATGGGAATCATCCTGAAGTATTTTTCCACCTTATTGTTTTACTCTTGGGTTTCCAAGGCTCTGTCTTCCAGGGCTGGAATTACAGGCCACTTCCATATCCTCCTGGATTTTTTATGTGGAATCTAGACTCAGGTCCTTTGGGTTGAGAGACAAAGATTTTAACTCCTGAGTTATCTCCCAATCCACACAGTTTCATTCTTTACAACTGAATAAAACTCAATTGGATGTATAACCTATTTTCTTTATCCATTTATAGATGGACATCTAGACTGGTTCCAGGTATTTTTAGTACAAATAGCATAGCAATACATGTAAATTGCAAGCATCTCTATGTAAGGTATTTAGATTCATTCTGACATCCACACAGATAGTTTAGAGATGGGTAATACAATAGATCTATTTTGAGGTTTTCCAGGAATTTCCATACTTCCACAGTGGCCAAATCAGTTTTCAATACAAACAGCAATATGTTTGACTCCTTTTTCATATTCCACCTATTTGATATTTGATCTCTTAAATATGATGATTTTGAGTAGGGCAGATGGAGTCTCAGTGTAGAATTAATTTGCATTTCCCTATGAATAATTTTTCAAATATATACTGGCCATTTTCATTTCTTTGTTAATAACTATTTATTTCATTACTTGATTTTAATTTTGAAGATTTTCATAAACTTTAGATGCTATTTTTTACCAGACATTTATTAATCTGGGAGAGATCTTCACTCAGTGTGCAAACTGTTTTTCTTATCTTTTGACTCTATCCTTTGCTGTGCAGAAACTTTTCAATTCCATGCATTCTATTTATGAGATCTTGCTGTTATTTCCTGGGACACCGGAGTCTTTCAGAAAGTCATTGCTGCACTTGTAACTAAACAGCATACAGATTCTAAAGAAGCATTTATAACCTCTTCCAGTATGGACTATCAGACTATCAAAACAACTGACCTTCAGAAATTGGAATTTACCACAGAATCTTCTGCTAGGAATAGAGAGAGGGACTTCACAGAGTGTGAAAGGTGCCAGGGGAGGGGTTTGTCTCCAGAAATTTCACAAAGCTCTTCTGACAACTTGTCAGACCACCTTGCAGGAATGACAAGAAAGGCAATAGTGTGCAAAACCACATGTGAAGCAGAGCTTTGTATCCTTTGCCTTATGTTTAAACGTTACCCTAATATGTGGGGTGATATCTTCTGAATATGGCTTTATTTGATAAATTTCTTTTTTGATTTTCACTGTGAATTTGATTTCTTGATTGATTTATTAGGGGTAGTTTGCTGAACTAAGGCATAAATTATACCACAGGTTCAACAACATACTCATATCTTGAAATGTTTAGTCTATCTTTTCCTCTGATAGTTTGAAGGTTTGGAACTTACATTAAAGTCTTTGGTCTATTTTGATTTGACTTTGGTACAAGTAAATGAAAGATGAATATCTAGCTTTATTTTTACAATGTGACTATTCAGCTTTCCAAGCACCAGTTTTTGAAGAGGCTATCCTTTATGATGAAAGCATGTACTCTAAAAGTAAAGATGATGGAAGCTGGATATGTAGCTCAGTCAGTGCCAAGCTTTCCTAGCATACTTGAAAACATGGATTCAACCTCAGATACCACATAAAATCCAGGCATAGTGAATCATGCCTATAATCACAGCACACAAGAGATAGAAGCAGGAAGAACTCCAGAATCACTTTTGGCAACATCTACAATGATTGTCCTTGCACCCCCAAAAATAGGAAGCGCTGGCAACTGACTTCAGCTGTTAGTTTAAACATACTTAGGAGGAAATTTCTAGCTAAGTGAAGCTTTTGAACACCTATATAGGAGATTATTTAAGTAGATGTGAGTAGATCAAGCCCATGGTGATTGGCACTATTTCTTGGGCAGGTGGATGAGAGAAGTTCTGGTTGGCACTTGGCAGACTGGCAAGCCAGGAGGTATGTCTGGTCCTCGTCCATCTCTCATCTCCTCCTATAATATGGCATTGGCCAGTTCTCCTTGCACCTGATGCTGGAGTGATATTTCCCTACTATGATAATTCACCATAACCTGAAATCATGAGCTGCCCTAAATCGTGTGGGTCAAGTATTAATTACAACAACTGAATGTGACATTGAGACAGAGTCTATAGTCACACAGGCTATTTCTGTGTTCTCTATTCTGTCCTATTGGCCCACATGTCAGTTTGGTGCCACTATAAGGCTATTTTTGTTGCTGTGGTTCTATAGCACAATATGATATAAAGTGGTATGATATCTTCTTCACTATTATTTCTGCTAGGGATTGCTTTTGGCTAGTTAGGGTCTTCTGTGTCTCCATATTAGCTTTATTCCATTTTAATGTTTTGTGAAGAATATCATTTCATTGTGAGTGCTTTAAATCTGTAGATTGCTTTTAATAGTGTGGTAATTTTTTACAATTTTTTTCTTAAAATTCTGAGGATACGAAAGCTCTTGAAAATATTTTAATGCAATGAGATCATTAGGAAATATTGCACCTATGTCTATTTCAAGAACATTTCACTTAGTCACAAAGTTTGAAACTTGTGAAAGAAAGTTGATTTTTTGACAGAAATAGTAGTTACTTATAACTGAGTATATGGAATCAATAGCTAAAGTATAGGGAACCTAGACTGGTTGCAGAAGCAGAAGGTTCAAAGGTGTCAAAAAATAGTACCATATTATCATTTAAAATAAAAAGCAAGATTAACATGCTGCTGAAATTTTAATTTTTTATTTTTCTACTTTTACAAGCATATTGAATATTCATCCTAGCTTCATTTCCTCTCCTCTTCTTTCTATCCCCTCTCTTCCTTTCACCATTCCTCATATTCCATCACACTCTTCTGCCTGTGTGCTTATATGGATCCCAGGGTTCACTCTGGCTTGTCCACTCTTGTGGAGGCTCAGGTCTCCATGGTATATTAAGTTATCTCTCTACAGGCCACCCCACTGATAGGTACATTTCCCTTCACTTATCCGCAGCTGAAAATTTTTAAAGAAACCTTAGGAAGCAAACATGTTCAAATAAAAATACACTTGTGGGCAAAGGAAATGAAACAAGTGGTTTCTGCAAAGAAAAGGACAAAAAGCCTCTTGTTGTCTAAGTAATGAGCATTTGGGATTAGGACTTTGTAGATATAACTGCCCACAACTACCTTCAGAAGAAGAGGAGTCTCACATTGTGTAAGCAAACAGAATAAAAACTACTTAGAATCAACCTAATTATGTTGCTTTGAAGGTGATGTGAAATTGGAAATTGGCTTATTTTTTAAAGCATTAAAATGACATAATTTTTAATTCCAGAGAGCTGATTTTAAAGTGATTTTAATAAAACCAGAGAAGACTGACAAAGTTTTTCCCTTTCAGTAGAATGGCCCTTCCTTACACTGATGTGTGTGTGTGTGTGTGTGTGTGTGTGTGTGTTATGTAAAAGTTTTTTATTTTCAAGGCTACTGAGGTTCTTTCCAGAAAATTCTTGCCTATGTTTATATACTGTTCTGTTGAGATTTGTCACACTACTGAACAATTTGTCTTGCAGTGTTTATATTTGAGAACTTTGTGATTTAGATGGTTGGTGGGATAAAGAGTTGGTTGGAGAGCTTCTGGTCTGACAATCTAACTCAATGTCAGTGAGAGACATTGTCTTAAAGAGGAGTAGGACACAAGTTATACTAGATATACTTTAAAAGCACCCCAAAACAAGGGCACATAACACACACACACACACACACACACACACACACACACACACACACAAACATACACACACACACACAATTAGGTGGTTTGCAAATATGTGAGCTTAATTCTGTGTCCTCTGTTCTATTGAAGAGTTCTACATTTCTGTTTTTGTCCCAGCACCATGCTATCACTGTTCCTATGGTTCTGTAGTATAGTTTGAGCTTAGTATTGGTGTATGCTTCAGTATCATTCTTCCTTCTTAGGCTATTTATATTCCCGGGTATATTACTCCTGGGTTGTAGCCAAAGCTCTACCTTGTTAAAGCAAATTGAAATTGTGATATTTTCAGATAATGATAAAACTTAAAATTATTATGCTAAATGAAATATCACAGATTTGGAAAGCCAAATAGTACATGCCTTATCTCATATACCAATCCTAGATTTTATATTTTATATATGTATATGTATGGGAGTGGATAAAGTTCACGTAATTGGAAAGGGACCATGAGAGGTAAAGCAGAGACCTCTAGGAAGAGGACATAGGGAATAAAAGAGGGTAACAAAGTAGATGAACATAAAAATGGGGCTACTATGAGGTGGGAAAATCCTAATAGAGGAGCACAAGGGAAAGAGGGCTTATAGAACAGGAGAAACAGTAAAATATGCATGACTGTCCACAGCAGAACACACTGTTCTACATGCTAACTAAATATCTAATGGAAACAAAATAAATGAAACAAAAAAGAGCAAAGGCACAACAGTAAGTATTAAATAGAAAAGAGGAGAGAAAACAGATTCAGCAACAGACACATGCATTGCTTCCCGCCCTCTATGTACAGTAAGACAAAAGGGGGAACACAAGAGTAATTTTCTGCAAAATAAAAATACCTGTGCTACAATGTAAAGTATATTAAAAATTGCAGATTTGAAACTAGATGGCAACTTCTGGAAGAACTGACATGCAAATGAACTTTTGACTTTGGCTTGCACAGAATCAGTTGTACAGATAAATTTCCAATATTCCTGAATCCTTACCTAATCCAAGCCTGCAAGTCTTATTTGGTGATCACTATCACATAGCTCACTCCTTTAAATGTAAATGTGAAGAGGTATTTTGCTAACCAATATTCTCAGCAATATGCCAAAAGGATATTTTAAAGTTTTCTTCCTTAAACGTGACTATCCTGTTACTGATGTTGATCTTTATTTACATGCACTATTAGTCAAAAAAAGTCAGGGTGTATTTACAGAATCATCTGTGTTCCTAGAATGCCTGAGAGAATAAAAAGATTTTCCAGAGAAAAATGCATATTATTGGAAGGATTATTTATAAATTTTATAGAAAAATATCTAAAATAGTTGTTTTTAGTTCTTCAAGAATTATTTTAATTCATCATATATACACAAAATATCACACTATGTTCTTAGGTTTATAAGCATGATGTATCTTATTGGGTTGTCACCTCTCACAGAGTATCTCTTGATGCATTAGTCAAGAGTTAGCTTTATCTCTTTCATGGATTTGAACTTTAGAAAAATTTCCACAGAAAATGCAAAATCATGCTAGGCAAACATTGGCTTTCATGGCACCATGTGCAGTAGAGTTACTGTGGTAACTGAAACTGCTCAATTTGCTCAAGTTAATTGACTTACTGATTATGAAAAATTGTTCCTTTCTTTTCCTTCTGTTCCTATACATTGGCATAAGACATTCCATTTATCATGTGCATCATTCTCAACGAAAGAAAGAATCCTTCATAATTATGTGAGAACTCAGAAATACCCACAGAAACTCTGATACTTTGGAAACAGTATTGAATTTTGAAGTAATATTTTGTTTTTATTTTATAAATAAAGATAAACTATTGTAATAGATTGCTGCAATAGCTCATTCTTTATAAAATTTAGTGTTACTCACGTACCAATAATTCTCAGTAGCCAAATGGTGGCCTTTAATAAAGAAGGTCAAACTACTAAAAATAATATTATAAATGCATTTAATGAAACTTTGACTTGGAGACAATCATCCCTTGCTTCCTCTATTCCACCAAATAAATAACAGCAATAAAGTTAAAAGAAAACACAGTAAAAAAAGAAATTGTGATATCTACAGTAATTTAGCAAGTTGTAATGTCAAATTGGTACTTATGACTAAAATTATGCTTATGTGCATAAAAGACAACCATAAGAAAAATAAATCTCATTATTTGTCATGGTTTGGTATCTCAAGTTTGGAAAATGTTTAAATAGGTTAAGATGTTAGTACATGAGAACAAAACTTTCCATATGCAGAACACCTGATTGAAACAGATGTGTTTCAAATTGATACATGTTAAAACTCTTTTAGCACCATTTAAAAATATTGGTATAAATTGATTGTTACCTTAAATGTTAGGAGAAATATTAAGTAGTATTTAATATAGTTATCTGCACTACAACTTTCATAGAGCAAAACCTGAATGCTAGTCCCCAAATAGAGCCATATTAGAGGATTATGTGGTCAGTTACTAGAATTGGGTGGGCTTAAACAGAATTTCTGGGTTCTTGTGTCCCAGAATCAATAACTTGGCAGAAGCATTTGAATAGGTGTAAGCGAATTTACTTGCAAGAGAAAGAGAGACAAGAAAGGAGAGGGAGAAAGAAGATAGATGATAGATAGATAGATGATAGGTAAATAGATAGATAGATAGATAGATAGATAGATAGATAGATAGATAGATAGATAGATAGATAGATAGATAGATAGATAGATAGATAGATGATAGATAGATAGATAGATGATAGATAGATACACATGCATAGTCTGAGTGTGAAGGGCAACTGAGAAAGTGATTCTCACCTTCCATTATATGATTTCCAGGAATCAACAAGTTTGTGCCTTGAGCCATCTCACTAAATACCACAAGATCACATTTCAAGAAAGCACACACTCCCCAGAAGTAGCAGGAGGAAGGAAAAGGCATATAAAGATTGGCGCTTAAGAGTCATTTGCATAGGCAGAACTTTCTGAGTCAGTGGTGGTGTGGCTTCCTGACTGGGGCTCTTTTTGTGGTTCTGGGTAGGGAATTTCCCAGTCTCTCTCTTTACCGATGTGTTTCTTTAATTTGTTAATCTGCGGCTCTCAAACTTCCCTCTATGCCTTACTCTTCTGTTGCAATTGAACACATGAAACATCTGTAAGTAGACTTCTCTGTGTGCTTTAAATATGTGCTTTTGGAAGCACTGAAACATTGTCAAAACCATAGCAAAATGAAAAAACCTCTTCAGATATTGTGTTCCAGATATTCCACATTATTGAGTGGGCAATAGTGGATCAAATATTGATGAAATATGGAAGGCATTATCCCAGTGATTAGGAGCTTGGTGTTAATATTGGCAGCCTCCATAAATATGTTTCCAAATTATTTTTTCTTTGACATTTACATACATAAATACAATGAGTTAATGTGTTTTCATTCCTTACTACCCAATACATCTTCCCCCCAACTCCTGTTTTCACTCCATACCTTATCTTTTCCAACCAATCTCCCTCCTACTTTCTTGTATTTTTGAGTGTGTGAACCACTGGATTACATTTGAGATTTCTGCACTGGAAAGAGCCTGATTACTTGCTGGGTTATGGATGACTTATCAATGACAATCACTGAGTAAATAAGCTCACCTCCTGTCTAGCATTAAATTTAAATACTCTCAAAGTATAGTTTTCTTAAGATCTTACTTGATTTATGGTGAAATGCTGGCAGACCTTGTGGAAGTAAAGCCCTTGTGAAAGTGCAGGTCTTGTGGAAGTTCATATCATTGCGGTGAGTTCTTAGATGAGGCAGCCCCGTCCTGACCAGAGGATGATATCTGACAGCACCTCAGGCTCTTTACATTTCTCTGCCCCTCTTCCTCAAGGTGCCTCGAGCCTTGGGATGGGGTGAAATTTAGATCCTGCTTCCAACTGAACACTCCACAGTCACTTATTCACTGCGCCTTGGCCATTGGTGATTTACTGCATTATGCAACTCCCATTTCAAAAAGACTTCTTGATTCAGTGCTGAGAGCTTCTCTAATGTAGGGGTGTAATATTAAGTGTTTAGATGGCCATTTGCTATCAAGTACTCATAGTTAAAAACTTAGCAGTTTGTCCTTACCTAGCACCTATGGTTTCCCCTTTGACAAGTGTTTAGCTTGGTTTAATGTTAGACATTTGTTTCCTTTAGAAGCATGTGCCTTAAATCCAATAAAAAGTACAATGAAAAGCACTATGTACCATATGGTACTGTGGAGTCAATGGTCAACTCTTGCTAGGATGGTTGTGGTTGTAGATTGTAGTATTCACAGGCGAGTGAGGCTATTCATGGCTTTTCTCCCTGTGCAGCCTGCGTCACGTCTTCTGGCACTGTGACGGCTGGCCAACAAGGAAAATGCTTCAGTATCCATTCCAGTTTCTTTCTCCATGTCCTGTGATGCTTGTGTGTGGTGTCTTCAGCAATAGGGTCTTAATATTAGGTTCTAGAGGGCAACCAATAGCAATAAGTGCCCTTATTGTTTTGGGGACCTTTGAAACTTCTCCCATTATTATACTTTGACTCTTCATAGAACTTCCAAAAAATGAAGGTCAATAGAAGTTGAATTTTGATTCTAGAATCTCAAAACAAGTTTATATCATCCTCTGTGTGAATGTGACTAATATCAAAGGATTCCTAGTGTTAAGATTTGCACAATCACCTTTGTTATGAACTTCTTCTTTGGGCACATTTGATTTGTGTCAGTGTTTCTATGCATGAACACATAAATGTTTCTTTGTGGAGTGTATATAATTTCTTTAAATAGATTCCAGATGTATTTACTTATGAATTTGTCTGAAAAAAGCAGTCTAACCAAAAAATAGTCTGAAAAACTTGAGAATATTCTCTCGATACTTCAAACATTTTGTACTCATTTAGTGTTGTCATTATGAAAGTATATTTTGTACTCATTTAGTGTTGTCATAAAAATATATTTCAATATATATGTATATATATACATATATATATTTCAATTACTTGGTCGTTGAAGAGAAAGGGTTGGATGTTCCATCTGTCATGGTTAGGCACAGGTATTAACCTAATGGTTGAGACTTTGAGCTCTGGTCACATTTGTAGATAATTAGTAGTTGAATAAAGCCCAGAGTGAACCTATAGGAGATTGTTTAGTTAATGGGGAAGGCTCAACCCAGACAGTTGGACTAGGCCCTGGACAGATGAATAAAATGCAGAGAACTGAAGGAGAAAGTTGGCATTCTTCTGTATACTTGGCCAGACACATTGGTTTGGCAAGTAAGGATCATCCCTCTCTTAACTGTTATTGGAAATGGTGTGGCCAAATCTCTCGGCCCTAGTGTTGATATGAACTCTCCTGCCAAGCTGAAAAATAAGAACTGTAACTGGACAATTGTAATTGAAAATAAACCCCTCATTCCCTTAAGCCATTTAATGGTGCTTTTATCAACAATGCAGATGAACTGCTACACCATCTGAAGCTCAGTGATCCATAGTCATTTCTTGTCTTCTCTGCCAACTAATATTGCTAAGCTATGCTTCTGGATGCAGGTTGATAACTTCATAATTCTAAAAGTTCAATGTCATTGTCCTCACACGAGAGAGGACACATAATATTTGTCTTTCTGGGACTGAGTTAGTGTAATTTCTTTAGTTCCCCAGTCCAGTCCTACCCAATCCCTGAGGCCTGAGAAACTGACCTGCCAATGGCCACAACAGGTGATGAGAAAAGATAAGGGCAGCAGTCAGCTCAAGGATTTGATGTGCTTGCCAACAAAAAGGCTAGGAATCCCAAGGAACAACTAGGAAATGTTGTATAATGTGTTTAAGGATATAAAAAAAATAGTATCAAAAAAACCAACTCAAGATGCTTAAATCCGTCTGCCCCACAAAAAGAAAAAAAAAACTATTTCACAAGTAATATAAGAAACTTACTCCATTTGCACAACCAAAACCACCAACCAACTGAACAGAAATGGAGGTATTTGCCACGGAGAGTGTGAAAGTACGTAAAACTTAGACTTGAAAAGAACAATGATAATTGTGTTCAAAAAACTCCAAGAAAACAAGCAGGAAATAAATAAACAATTAGCAAACAGCTAAATTAATTGAAGAACATAATTCTCAAGATGAAAACAGAGATAGAAACACTGAAGAAAATGAAACAGATCACGAAAAATTCATGTAATCAAATAAAAAATTGAGAGGAATACCTTATCAACAGTATAGATTACATGGAGGACAGAACAACGGAACTCAAAGATGAGAAAAAGAAACTAGAATAGTCAACAAAGAAATTGAATAAGGTAAAAATAATACACATGAAAGACATTCACAGTAACATTGGTAAACCATGAGAAAAACAGACCTATGTATCATAGATACAGATGAAAAAGAAGAATCCCAAGCTAAAGATACACCCGGCACTTTCAACACACAGTAAAAGAGAACTTCTCTCACCAAGGGAAGATGCCCAGCCAGGACCAGGAAACAAGCTCTCCAATCAGTTATTATAGTTAAGATACAAAAAACACAAACCAGTGAAAAAGAACCAAAAGCTAGAAGACAAACAGATTAATTTTCAGATAATAATGGAGATGGATAAATTGGTATAAGCACTGAGTAGTAAAGTCAACATAGCAGAGAACTGAAAAAGGAGATAATCCTGTTTCTAATGCCTTAATAGTGCTTAAGATGATGTAGCATCCCTTTCAATGCTTCCAAAGTAACCATTCACTATTAATCTTATCATCCCAGAAAATAATTCCAGTTCAATTCAGTATCTCTTAGTTATTTTTTTAAACTGAAAGACCAGGTAGTATTATACTTTATTACAGTATTCTTAAAGCAAAATCAACAATTCTAAATTAGATGCTCTTAAAAAGGTATTTATTGCTTGAAGCAAAAAGATGTATAATATGAGAATATTGTGTTTGTCATAAAGATTCATCTTTGTGTTATCTATACTTTATTAAAATCTACCTTTATATTAAAAGTTGCACTGACTATACTTCGCCCATAATACCTATAAAAGACACTCTAAATATGTAAAAAATATAAGTCCCATCTCCAATATTCATTTAAAGATCCTTCCTAGTACAAAGTTCTTAATCAGTATAGTCTCTTTCACCATAAACTTTTTATTGGTCATATGTCCACCAGTTTACTCCCAAAGTAAGTGTGATTCTCATCTTATTTCAGTACTTCCCTTGGAATCATTCTTAAGAGGCAACCAATCATTTTCAACATGACCTTTTATAGAGTTTGTAATGAGATCCTAATGTTCATTTCATTCTCCTTTAAAAAATATGACTTATTCTAAGTGCCATCACCCACAGATGCTTTGTCCAGTTCTCATCCCTTGATAGCATATCATGTTCTCCACCACAATGCCCTCCAAGTTTATATGGATGATCTTTTCCATAAATTAGATTCTCCCAGTTTTCAGACCGTGTCTCTAGTCCCTACTTGGGCTACCCAAATGACGTGATATCTTATATTTTGTTACTATCAGCAACTATCTATCATCTTAACCTTAAATTCAGTGACCACATTTTCTGCCAACATCTGCTACAGCTCCAGGAGAAGTCTTCTTGTATAATGATTCCAGCATTTGTAAATGAGAGATGCTGCCTTTTCTGTGATAACTCAGTGCTAACAAACTCAGACCCATGCCTCACTCTCCTTAAGATTAGGCCCCCTCAGTCACTAAAATTTTATCTAATGTTAGAAAATAGAAAAGACCTAGATGGGATTTCTAATCTCTCATGTTGGAACAAGTGATTGGAAAGAAAACTGGGTATGCGATTTTGTGCCTGTGCAGATAAAGAATCTACTTAGCAGTATAAGAGGTAGGTCCCAATATTTTACAAAACCTGCTTTATTCCCTCCCTATGATCTGCTTTTGTATCATTCTTTCCACTGAGCACTGACTCTTTCTACCATACTGACCTTAAAACTTTGTTCCATGTGCTAGTTAGTATTGTCAACTTGAACTTAGGAGGCAGGCCTCTAGGTATATCTGAGAGTAGTTCTCTAGATTAAGGATGACTAGGGATTTTCAAGGTTATTTAATTGCTGTGGAATATCCAACCCATTGTGGGCAACACCATTCCATAGGTAAGGGACCCATAACTGTATAAGGAGGAGGAGAACACAGCAAGGGCCAGCAAACATAAGTGTGTAGATTCATTGTACTTTGCTCTTGGTGCAGAGATGTGAGCAGCTGCTTCAGTCTCTTGCTTCTACCTTCCCTGCCATGATAAGAAATAACCTGGAATAGAGAGCAGACTTAGCCCTTTGTCTTCTAAACTAGCTGTGTCAGGCATTCAGTTGAAGCAACTTGTGCTGAAACTAGAATGTTTGAAGAGCATGAATATTCACACATCACACCATTATGTTTGATGCCTTCTCTAACTCAAGTGCTTGAAGATATTTAATGATAAAGTGGTATATAATTCTTTAATTCTTCAATATTTAAAAGAATTTTCAACCACCACAGTATCCTATGCCTCTTGTGATATTACATTGTCTCAGCAGAATTTCTATTTGTTTACTGCTTGTTTTCTCTCCTATTATGGCAAATTCTTAAGCATATTACCCATTCATTAACTTCTTACTAAGTGTTAATTAAAGAATGGATTAATGAATAGATCTGTGCCTATTCTTGTTAGACTGATTGAGTACTTTGATGTATGAGGCTCTATCATCTAACATTTATTTATAAGGTTGCATCTCTAAAGTCCCCTGTGTCCATGAATCAGACTCTGTTTCTCTTTCATTTGGTCCTCAAGAGCTAAGAGAAAGAAAAGCTGCGATATTGTCCAAATGGTGCAGTACTGAGATGTTCCCAGAGTTAAGAATTCGTAAATGATGATTATGTCACCAATTCTTCATTTTAAACTCAAAACTACCCAACATTCTTCTATAATTCATTGATTGATTTTAAATACATACTTAGTAACTCAAAGTGTTCTACATAACTAAAAATTATGCAGAAATCTTCCAAATCTCTGTGAATGTCTGAATGGAAGATTGTGATGTGAGATTGTGTTCTTCAGATGGCTTGTCTAATTCAAATCGGAAGATGTTTAATGACAAAAATGTATTATAAGCCTAAGAGTATAATACATAGAAGAGAAAATTTTCTGGCTTTGATTTGCTGTTACATAAAGCTAGTGAAAGACAATGAAGTATTAAAAATCATGTTTCTAACATTTAATAGCATTTATAGTAGAATTTTTATAAATACTTTTTTTTCTTGGACTGGAGGGATGGCTCACTGAGTAAACTTCTGATTGCACAAATGTGAGCATGGAAGTTCAAATCCTTATCTCAGGTGAACTCTGCAGAATATAATGGTAGAGGCCTCTTGTAATCCCCAAATGCCTATAGGAAATGGAAGCTTAAGAGCCAAGAATCTCCCAAAGTTCAAAAGCTACCCAGCCTGGCTTCTCCATCAGCAGTGAAGACACTCAGTCTCCATCAAGGTGATAAAGCAAAAAATGATATCATGAACACCTGCACTCACACATATACACATTCACCCATCATAGACATATATATATATATACACGTACACATATGTACAGATGTGTGTATATATGCATAAAAATAAAACTTAGCTCTTTTAAAAGCCATGCACAGTTTTTCATGCTGCTTTTCAATAGCAAGTGTCCATGTGATTACCTCATTTTTCAAACTGTCGGTTCTCCTGTTTTTGGTTTTGTAGTGATGTGTAATAATAGTTGGAGAATCTTCACTGTTTGTATTCACTGACAGAAAACCACAAGGAAGTTATACAGGTATAAATCTTCACTTCCTTGACCACAAACGTAGATATTTCAAGGGCTTTTACCACATTCTATTGTGTCTTAAAACTTGAATCACTTTTTCCTTTCATTGTTTATCTGTCATGTTTGCAGTCAATGTTAAAATGTTCTTTATGTATTTGAGAGTTAACTCCATGGAAAAAGCAATGTCATGCATGCATGGAGGTTAGAGTTTAGATTCCCGTTACCCACAACTTAGAGGGAAGAGGCAGTGTATCCTTAGGGAGCAATAGCTCACTGCCCTAGAGCGTTGACAAGCTCCATGTCAATCTAGAGACCCTGCCTCGCAAGTAAAATGGAGAGTGACTGAGGAAGATACCCAATGTGTACTTTGAGCCTTCTTCTACCAATGCATACATATGCACATTCAGCTCACATACGTGTGAACCCACACACATGCAAACACACATATATACATATAGGTTACTCATGCTGTCTCTTGTGTGTGAAAGATATAAAAAATAAGCATGTTTAAAATCTTGCACTTTTTCCTGGGCTAGGGAAATGGCTCTATGAGTAAAGCACTTGCCATGCAAACCTGGCAACCTAAGTTTACATACCTAACTCCCATGAAAATGTTGAATCCAGTGGTGTAAACATCTGTAATCACAGCATGCCTCATGGAAATGAAAAATGTAGACCTCAGAATCTCCAATCACCTCCAAAGAGTCTTTGGACCTCTTTACTGACAACATCACACACACACACACACACACACACACACACACACACACGTTTTTATCAACTGCTTTTTGTTTAATCATCAATCCTCATGAAGATCATTCTATAAAAGATAATAAAAGTTATTGAAAAAGTTTAGTGAGAAAGGAGACTTCTCTTTATTGCAATGATAGAAAGTGGTTAAAACCTGTTTTGGAAATTTTATGAGTGCTGGTGTCAGAATACAAAGTAAATAGAAGATGAAAGGAATGGCTGTATAACAATGTCAGTGCCAGATAGCTTACAGACTATGTATGAGGTTTTAGATTCAGCCTCTAGAACCAAGAAAAATTCATAATCATATGAGGAAAGAAAGAGAAAGAAGAGGAAGAGGAAGCATAGGAAGATGAGAGGGGAAGCATATGGATCATTAAGTGACCTGGTAGAAGTGAAAAAATTAGTGGCTGATTGGAGGGGGACTGCAAAGGACTACAAAGTGATTCTCAAACCTCAGAGGACTAACATCCATCTAGCATATGTTGCTCTTTACTTTGTGAACAATTACTTACTGTCCATAATGTAGAACAAGTTACAAATTAAATGAAAATGATGTGAATAAAATAAAAGTTTACTTCAAGGTGAGAAGCAGAGTAAGTGGGGTTGTCTGAATCCACACTTCCAAATGTAAGTGCATTTCCTGGGTGAACAAGAACCTCTATGCTGTCAAACTCAGACTTAGTTGTGGTACCATAAGAAGAACAAAGAAAGAATGAAAGATGATGAGAGAAACAGACAGGAAAGGAAAGAGAGAGAGAGAGAGAGAAAGAGAGAGAGAGAGAGAGAGAGAGAGAGGGAGGGAGGAAGGAAGGAAGGAAGGAAGAAAAAGAAAGAAAGAAAGAAAGAAAGAAAGAAAGAAAGAAAGAAAGAAAGAAAGAAAGAAAGAGAAAGAAAGAAAGAAAGAAAGAGAAAGAAAGAAGAAAAAGGAGAATTGACATCCATCTCATACATGCTGCTCATTAGTTTGTGGACAACTAAGAAAGAAACAAACTAAGAGAAAGGATGTGAAGAGTAAGGGATGTACACCTTCAGGAGGGTCATTTAAATGTCAACACATCATCACTTCATAGTCTTTGGCTAAGACCAAAGAAATATCAATGCATCTTCAGTTTGTTCTGGGTTCTCCATTACCAGAGGGACTAGCAGTATTTCAGGCAGAGGAGGCTCTTTTATTACAGAATTATATTAAGAACAAATTGGAAGAGCAAAACAGTCACATATTTGTTTTGAAAATCATTTGCATTTTATTACTGATTCAAAAATCAGAAGAAAATGATGCAAGACTAGTAAGAGGTAAATGTTCCAACTTTGGTTTTGAAAGACGATTGTCTCCAAAGATAAAGAAATACCAAGGGCAATATTCGCCAATTACAAGTTTCAAGCATGTTTGGGTATGTTTCTTTGCTAAGACAGGAAGTGTATGCATGCCTTTGTTCTGAGAACATACTTCAGTACAGAGCAAATGTTAAGTGGAACAAAGACTAGAAATGGTGTGTGTTAGACAAATGGAAATCTCGTGGGATTAGGACACAAAGAGGTCTAGAAAACAGATGGATATGTTGGTGGGTTTAAAAGAATGTTAAAAGCAAGATTAAATGAATTGTGCTTCATCATTTAAACCCAGTAGGATTTGCTGAGAAAACAAAAGATACATAAATCCTCCCATCTTGTTAAGCAGTAAGTCTCCCTGCTATGATGAGGTCAATTTCATGGAAAGCAAAGAAATCAACTATATTTCCTGTAAACTTGAACTGATTAATCAGAAAGATGCCAATGAATCTTCCAAAAACAAGAAGAAATAGTAACAAAGTAGCATCATGTTCCTATGATACCACAGTTTGGGTAACATTTACCTGGGCTTTCATGTAAGCACTCTGTTCTAGAATCTGCTAGCTATGACGGCTTCTTCTTTCACAGTTCGTATTTATGAAATATCATCTGTTGATATCAGTTTAGCCCAAGTAAAAAAGGAGACTGAAGCTTAGATCAGAACTGGGAAAGATCCCACTGAAATTTTGAGGTGTGGGGAGAGGGAGAGAAAGAAAGGGGAGAGGGAAATATTGCTACAAGTAAAAACACAGTCTCTTAACTCCCTTGTACACAGTAAATCCAGTGCATTAGGAACATCTAATCAGTTGGTAGAGCCCTATGGACTATGGGGATATTCCTTCTAAGACTACCCACCATGGTACTAGGGATGATATCTTCTCATGGTGATCTCAGAAGGTGGCTTGTTTTTTCTTTCTTTTTCTAGGGACTTTAGAATTTTCTATTTCACAAATGCATAAATGCATGTCTTTTTTTTTCAACTTTATTTGTGTGTGTATGTGTGTGTGTGTGTGTGTGTGTGTGTGTCTGTCTGTCAGATGGCACTGTGTGTCCCTGTGGAGGATAAAGCGTGACTTTAGGAATCATCATGGATTGTTTCTGTCTCCTTTTTGCTTCGCTTTGGGATTCCCCAGTCTCTGTCCATAAGGATCAGAAGTACAGGACTTTTTTTAGTGGGACCCGGGATCTGAACTGAGAACCTTCTACTTGTGAGGCAGAATCTTAATCTCCGAGCCATCTCTTTAGTCTGTAAATACATATCTTTGAGCAAGTTTTTAATGACCTATTCAAAATAATACCATAAAAATCCAAACAAGACTTACTCTGAAGAGTTATGAGAAGAACGATTGCTTCGTTTCAGTGTTTGAAAACACAGTTGTCACCTCTGAGCTGCTCAAGAGTTGCTGTGGTATCTGCCTGGCTCGTGGTGCCTTTACATAGAAGAGACAATGAGCTTTTGCTCACTGGGTTTCATTACTTCAGGCACAAATTTCTCAAAGGTTCAGGAAGAAGAATTTTCCTCAAATAGCTTAGTGTTACTTTATGTTTCTTTTACACAGCGGATGTTTTTGGACTCCTCTGTTTTTAAGGAAAAAATGCTCCTTCACCCACTCACATAAAGAGCCATCAAGTCCACCGTCTTCAAGATAAAATTAGCAAATTAGATAGACAAATGCATCCAAATACCTGGACTATGGCATTTCCATATCAAATGTCATGCTGTAACACTGGCATCCAGGCAGCATTCGACATGCTTGGAGCGTTTTTCTATTGACAAGGGATGAGAAGGCTCCAGGAGCTCTGTACCAAATCTCTAGTCTTATGTGGTCTCTATTCTTAATCTTCTGTAACTAAATACTGGGACAGAACTCACGTTCACATGTATAAGAGGAAAAATATTTTTAAATCAATATAAACTGAGTGCAGATATAGAAGAACAAGATGTTTTCTGTTGCACATGATGCTGAAGAAAACCCGTCACAGTTATGTAAAAAGGCATACTTTCCAGCCTGAGTTCATCGTGTGTGAGTTATCCCTGGGCCAAACTCTTGCTTGGAGACTGCCCCCAAATGTCTGAATTTTTGCCATACACATGGAAAAGCACAAACCTCATGAATGAACTTATAATGGTAAAAGCAGTTCTCCCCAATCGTAAAATTCCAAATACTGACAAACACAATTAAGAGGCCTGCTTTTTCCTTTCAAAGTGGAAACCTTAAGTCTCAAGCCACAATACACACTACATTATATCATTAACGTATCTCAGCGTTCCATATTAAGAGGCATTCACACAGTCTGTGCTACCCATCAAAGATGTCCTCATTTATACATACTTTTTTAATATTTGTATTCATTAGCCATTATCCTGTCCAGGAGACCTCTCAGTGGTAGACATCTGTTTTATTATTTCTTTTCTATTGCATCAAGCCAAGCAAACTCTTCTGCCTACCCTGCGGATATTTGTAATCAGTCTTATGACATCCATTTGTGTAGATGACAGTTTCCTTGTGTAAGGCAGTACCATCCACACTGTTTTGCATGACCCCTCACCAGCTCTCCAATGTCAGTGTACTTAGCAGCCGAGCCAGCTTCTGCACTGCTGCTCTGGGTTCACAGACAAGGCTGTGGAAGCCACGTCTTGGTGTCCTCTCCCCAAGGTGGTAGACAAGTGCTCACAGTGGTCGTGGCCATGTTTAGGCCCTCATAAGACCCCAGTCCTCACACTCTTGATAGTGAAGCTATTTAGCGTCACACAAGATTACAGGACCAAAATCGCAATCAGACAGCCCTCACTCAAAATTATCAAAAGTGTTGTTTAGATCAAATTAAACTGTGTGCAGCCTAAGTAGGATCCTTGAGCACAGACTTGGCAGTGACTCGGCATAGAAAAGCCAGGCCTGAGGTTTCCTGCCTCAGCTCAGTTCTTGTGCATTTCCAGGCCAGACTACCACAGGTCTATTTTTTCCAGGTATGAATTTGTATAGCCTTCTTGGATTAACTCACAAGTGTCCTGTTGCCAAGAACAACCTCTCTATTCCCTTGTGGTTATGGCGATCTTTGTTTTTTCCTAGACTGAACTCTAAGTGAATCTTTCTGAAGTAGTACATGACTTCAAAACCAACATCCCTTTTTCCTGGTCCGTAACTGACTCTGCAATTTACCTTTCACTGTCTTTCCTCATATTCAGCCTTAATATTATTCATATTTGATTCTTTTTACAAAGTTTCCAACCTATGTATACATGTCAGGAAATATACTTTAGTCTTAAGTGCTTTAATTTTGTGCTATTGTGTTTCAAATAGAAATTTTTCTTAAACATTAGTTTGTGAAAAGCAACAATAAAGTGGAAGTAGCTGTTTAGTCTAAAAGAGTTTAAGCTTCTTCTGTAAGATTCTACTTACAGTAGATATTAATAAACTATTCTAACCCATGTGAAAGCTTCCCAAGTCTCTGACTGCTTGCCTATAAAATGACAATAGTGAAGCAAGCCCCTTAAAAGTGTTGTTTTGCATTTATTATCTACTATATTTATTTGCTCACTATTTATTATATTCACAATCCTTTACACATCACCTGAGGCTAATGCACAGTTGCTTTATTGACATCGTTAAGCTTTGCTCATGCTAAAGGTCTTTCCATCTGGGTTTTTTTTTTTACTTTTCAAAATCCTTTCAATGGGATGCACATATTGAATTCTCACTGATTTTCCTAAGAGAAACTATTTCTGAATCTAAAATAATGTTTGCAAATGAAGCATTGTTCATTGTTGGAGGATATTACTCTGATTAAAAAAGTCAGCATTAAAATGGACATGACCATCAGCTGTTTAATATTTTAAAATGTACATGATTAACTAAGAAGCATGTTTTAATTTTCTTTCTTGTACAACTTAAGATATTCTCTGTTTTTGTTTTGAGATACTGACAGAATAACCAATTGATCTTGGCTTAAATAACCAAGAGAACTTGGTCCAGTGACTTCCGGTGGGCTTTGGCTGGGAACTAGATCCACTTCTTGGCAGTTTTATTTGTTCTGCTAGTTCATCACCTTCCCATTCCAAATGATTTCCCTTAAAAAACAAAAACAGAAACTAAAAGCAAAAAGGTCTAAACAGATTTAATTTAAATGTATAGTACGTAAATTTTAAGCAAAATATTTTGCATTTTGAAAATAATACATAAAGTACGTAAAAGGGAATAAGCAAAACAGCCACACAACACTGCCACCAAGACCTGTTCTGGCCTCGAGTCACCATATGTTTTGAAGCCTTCCCTGAACTTGTCAATCATGTCACCTGCTAGCTGATTGACTCGTGTAAGTTAATGCTTACACTAAACAACCAGAGACAGATCAACATAAGCAAATTTCTCTTGCACGTTGGTGGGAGTGAAGCAAAGAGTTCTCAGAGTTGATTTATACATGTGACTACATGAGTTTGCTCCAACATTGACATTTAATCATTTGAGCTTAGTTTTATTCATCATGGCAAAGCACCTTCACTACACATTGATTAGCAACCTGTGAGAATCCAGTGAAATGGAATACACACACACACACACACACATACACACACACACACACATACACACACACTTCAAGAAATTCAAAGCAGGTTTATTGCTCACAGTTAGACTAATTTCCCAAGGTGAAAGGAGTGCTGTCTAGTCGTGCCCCACTTCCTCTGCTGTGGATCTCTGCCAGAAAGCACCCCGTCCTGAATTTAATTCCCTGGCATGAAAGAAGCTATTAGGTAAAATGCTGAAGAAACTCCTCCTTACAGGAGTGAGGGACTTTGAGCAGAACCTGGGCTCAAGATGCTGCAGTACCTCGGCTAAGTGGGAGAAGCTTAGCAAAGCCAGTTCGTAGTGGATACTCACACACCTGTGGAGCTCTGAAGTTGGAGGCTTATCTACCTACTCAGGCTGGTGCAACACCTGGACTTACACAGTCTAAGAGATACATTGTTAGAACAAAGTCAGGACATATTTCACTAGACCCAGGAGGAAAATCATTACAAGTAGGATGATCAGGTCCCAACAAAGAACTCCTGTTGAGAAGTTTCTACGGAGGTCAAAGAGCAGTCCTACCGGTGATACTTTTTGTAACAGATGCCAGAATTTCTGCTGCACCTCAATTATTTATCCAGGCACAGCAGAAGATATTGGTATCTACACACTCCTCCTGGTTGTCTAAAAGATACTTTGGTATGTGGGAAGAGACATATGATAAGGAATTGGTGATAGGGAAGTAATATTGTATGATCACAATAGGTTTTTATGATTTTTCAGGAGCATTGGCTCATATGGATGTTATAAAGCAAGGCACCTACAATATCTCCTAGAATACTTGCCAGGTTCCTAGTATACTTGGTATCCATCTTTCCATTTGGGGCTACTGATGTGTCTTCTCCCCAGGACTGGTACACAAGGGCTTCACAACATATCCATCAGTTTCCAGGCATGACGGTGATCCCCTATGCCTGAGTAACTCCTGGAGTTGACCTCAGCATCACACAGAGTTCAGTGACCCCTTTCATTCATAGAGAAGAAACGATACTTGGTATCCAAGTCTCAAGGATGATATAGTGATGGAAACTTAGATTATTCCCACAATAATGTTCACAAAACCCCTAACACCCATCAGTAAAATTGAACAAGTCCTTGTTTTTATCATTGCTACTGGGGTTTGTGGGGGTCCCATGTAGTCAGAAGAGTTTTGTATATCAAAGCAATGGCCATTATGTTCCTGTTAATTCTAGTAATATTTTTGCCACAGAATCAATTAAATGGAAACAGGCCTCTCTGGTTTCCACCCATGTAGTAGGTATGAGATCCCTGCTCAGTAATTGTGGCTTGGACTCTAAGTAGCTTTGCCATTTGCAATGCTGGTACAGCTTATCACTAGCAGGATGGGATGGCAGCTGTGTCCACAATAGAATAATATTCCAGATGGAAGCTTTGATACTTTATCCTGTTATTTGTGGTAGTCACATCTCAGAGGAGCCTGAAGGTGTTATGCTGCCAGGAATCGCCACATCCTTGTAGGAAAAACAGAGGGATAAAGTCATGCCTGATCCCTTTCGCATCTGGAAACTGAATGCTCTATTCCTTGTCTTTCTGAGTCCTTGAAACTGCCTCCAGTGTAGACCTGATTGCTCTCACTGCTTTTGAGAGGATTTGAGTGTTCCAAGGTTGATTTAAAGCAAATGCTAAGTGCTCTGAAAAGGAACTTCATGCACAGTGGCACTATGCTAGCAGATAAATGAGAGACAAGCAACAGAGTACCTCACTTGCCTTTGGCATTAGAATATGACCCTAGTCCATCTTTCAGTGTTTAGACAC
Source organism: Typhlomys cinereus (assembly GCA_023101885.1). Taxonomy (NCBI): domain Eukaryota; kingdom Metazoa; phylum Chordata; class Mammalia; order Rodentia; family Platacanthomyidae; genus Typhlomys; species Typhlomys cinereus. The sequence continues at coordinate 1,887,949 of JALPQD010000301.1, read as the reverse complement.
ATTGACAGAAATATTGTTAACTATCGTCACTTATGAAGTCTGTCCCATGCTTTTCATTTCTTTTCCATGAATTATAGATGCTCCCCGACCTTGCTCACCTTGATTGCAGACGTTAATCTTTACTAGCAACTCTTCCAAAGGAAAAAAGATTATGACCGTCAATTACACCGTGACATATACTTGGGAGCAGAGGATAATTCCAACTTCAGGAAGGAACATCAAAATGCTGAGTATGAGAAACATGGAAGAGCTAATGTCTCCCGATCAGATCATAAAAACTGTCCAAGTCCAAGAGACCATGATGTCCTTCAAAGGAAAAAAATAATATTATTTAAGAATGCTTGCTTGCTCAAACAACTCATGTTTTTAATGTCAAACTGTCACATGAATATTCCTTTTCATGTTTTTCAAATTTGTGAATGTAAATTGAAATAATAATCTAAGAATCTTTTCAATTAAAGTTCTCTCAGCTAAGATTAAAGTCTTAAATATTTCAGTAGTCATAAATCAGAATATAATGGAAATGTTACTTAGCTATGTGGTCATTAATAAGTATGCATATTTGTGAGATAGTTAACAAAAGCAGAGATTAAAATTTCCAAATCAGTAAAGAGAGATTCTCTCTCATATTTTTTTCAGAAGCAGATGTCAAATCCTGAACATTGATATTGTATCAATTTACTAAAATGTATTTTGGCTCTTCTCTAAAGTAAAAGAATGGACTGGACTACTTAAACTCATTGGAACTGAAGAGAGAAATTTTAATTAACTAAAGAATTAATTCACTGTGCTTTATGTGAAAGCAATTTAGCATTTATTTTAGGCAGATATCCTGGGATACTGTATGTAAATGTTTATGAAAATGCACATGTGCTTACATATGTGCACGACCTAAAAGTAATCCTTAAAATATTTTCAATAAACTAAATAATCTCTATACCACGTTAAACAATACCATACTTTCTATATTAAAAGGAAAAAAAGAATAGCACATGACTCTCCCAGAGAAGTGCAACAAATCACCAACTGTGGGAATAAGATCTATTAGTATTCTGTTTTGATTCTACAGAAATAAATGTAACAAACCACAGTGTTTCTTCATACTTATGCTCCTTTTAGCATAGTATGTAGAATCCAAATCAAGTTCTATGAATAACTGCACATAGTGAAATTGAAAATTTCAATAGGATTAGTCAGCGTCGTAGTTAGGCACAGGTGTCAATTTGACAGTTGAGGGTTTGAGCTCTGGAAACGTTTGTAGAAAATTAGTAGTTGAGTTAAACCCAGAGCAAACCTGAAAGAGATTGTCTAGCTGATGGGGAAGGTCCAAGAGGGACTAGGCCCTGAACAGGTGAATAAAATACTGAGAGGTGGTAAAGAAAGTGGGCATCCTTCTGTACACTTGGCCAGACATGCTGGTCTGGCAAGTAAGGATCATCTCTCTCTCAGCTATTGTGTAGAGATGGTGTGGCCAGTTCCCTTGGCCCTGGTGTTGGTGCATGCTCTCCTGTCAAGCTGGACTAAGAACTGTAACCGGACTATTGTAAGGAAAAAAACCCTTGTTCCCTTAAGCCATTTGATGGTAATTTATCAGTAACCATTCAGGCAAACTGCAACAGTCAGGGAACCACATATATTTCTTTAACTTACTGTCAGTAACTTATTTTATATATTTATTGCGAACATATGTCATGAACAAATATGATGACTTGACTTACAAAAATCTTCACAGGTCTTAGGGATTGAAGAGGATTCACATGATATGTGGGAAGGTTCAGAATATGCCCAGTGGTTTTTGAGCTGAATTCTAAATGGGCCAACTTTCCTCAGAATTACATGCAGTGAAAGAATACTTTTATTCAGTGTACAAACTGGAAATAGTTTGTCTATCATAAGCTGCAGATGTGTGAGATCTCACTTTATACTATGATCCTGACCGCTACTACATCATCTTGCTCCTTTTTTCCTGTCGATAAAGTCCTGTGATATTACTTGGTGAAAAACAGACAGAAAATTATGATCAAGTCTAAAATGAACCAAGTGATAAGACTTTCTTCAGGTTAAAAAAGCAAATATTCAAAAAATAAAGCTGAAGTAAATCCATTGAATTGAATACAGATGCTTGAGTAAGCATGTGCAATTTCTGTAGAAAATTATATAAAGAAATCTCAAATTGGCAATATGGCGTGAGAATGTAAAAGCTTGGAATTTATTAAGCAATTGAATTAACTGACACTGTCCAGAAATCATAATGAAGGAGAAATGATATTACAGAAGAAATACCTGCTTCTAAATGCCCCCATTTCTTAAAAATGCTGATGGAGAGAGATCAGGCTTCAGTACTGTATGAAATAGACCAGGATGCTGCTGTATCTCTGCATACAAGCATAGAACCAATAAAGTGAAGAATAAAAGAAATTTTGATCTTACTGAGATTTATTTAACCTCAAGATAAAAGCCTGCACAGAAATGCTAACTTATAACAATTCAGTAAGCATTAGGTTTCATAGGGTTAATGATTAATTCACTAAGTGGACTGATGAATGTCTGCACTGGAGGGAGACTTTTCCTCACAAAGGCTGCCTGCCCTCTAGGACATGTTGTCCTATCCTGTCACTCAACCCTGAAGAGTCAGCAGGGCACTCATAGGTAAATCTATGTATTACCTACAGTAATTGCAAGGATTATGAACAGGAGGGATGGGGTTGGAGGGCCACACCAGAAACAATGAGAGAAGTGACCATGTTACAGTAGAGAAAATAGGCCTCCATCAAGGACTGCAAGTAAGTAATGTGACACCTGGTTAAGTTCGCAGACGTTTGTTCCTGATCATTTACAATTAAGAGGGGAAGGTTCTTAACAGAAGGGGAGGGCATATAGTCTGGCAGATAAAAAGTAACCATTTTGCAAATGGGTGATTGACCCCTCCCTCACTGAGGTTTCCTACTTTTATTACATCTACCCTTGAATGTGCTCTTATAATAAGACTCCAGTTTAACAGCTTTTTGTCTCTGGACATACAGTGCCCAGCAGGATGGAGTGAAGGGCATTGCAGGAGCAGCAAAACTGCAAAAGAAAATCAACAAGCCACAATCCAGAACTTCAGAGACTCTATATCAACCACCTAGAACTAGGCCAGACTAATCTCTCCCCATCCTGAAGCTCAGGGGCATTTGCGGAAGAGAGGGTGGTAAGATTGTAAGAGCAAATGGATGGGAGGAGCAATGATTTGCAAGATACTCCACACAAGTTAGGGCCGAAGCAATCATAATTGGACTTTGCATGCCCTGGGCAATGTCCAACACACTATTGACCTCACAAAGTCTAGCATCTGCTAAAGGCACCAAGATCCTTGGAGGCAATGGATTGACAGACACAGCAGTGTTCTATGCTTAAGGGGAACACGGGAAAGGGTTCAGGGAAATGCCACTGGGTCCTTGTACATCATCGGAGAGGAGGACCCAGTGGAGAAAGGACTCTCTGGGAACTGGGGCAGGAGGCACTGGGGGATGGGGAAGGAGGGGTGAGGGGAGAGGGAGCAGGGGGGTCGGGGGGAGGAGGAGGGAGGGAGGGAACTAGTGTACCTATTAAGTTTGTATGAGCTGAAATAATAATAAAAATGTATTAAAATAAAAAAAATCCTACAGAGAAGGAAGAACATATTTCAAGCTAATAAAGACTCTATATGATGAACAAATAGAGTCACTAGGGTGATGTAAACACATTCATACACTGCTAACCTCTGATTTTTTTAAATCATTGCTTAAGTGTAGTTTGTAATTAGAAGTATTTAGCATTCACAAGATAAATGATTTGCTATTTAGCGACTCAAATACATTTCTACAAATATACAAAATATTAATTATTAAAGAAAGCAAACGGCTTTCTGAAGTTGTTGTGAATGCAGGTAAATGTGGACTGAAGTCTCTCCATGTGTGAGATCTCACACATATATTTCGTTTCATTCTATGTCTATGTACACACTATAACTGTCTGACTAGTGGGCAAGCAGTAATGTGAATTAAGATCACATGTGAAATGAGTTCTGCGTGCTGAGGAGAGCTTCCATTCAGATGGGCTGATGTAGCTCCCTGAGCAAACTCATCTGTTGGGCAGGGCAGCTGGAGCCTTGATCAGCAGCTCGGCACTATCATACTGCAGGTATGGGAATGAGACTCTCAAACCCTTGAGAACAGTTGCTTTGACCAGCTGGCCATGAACTTGACCTCATTTCTGATAGCTTTCGCTTTTCAGGCCACAGCACAGCTGAAGTTCAGAGCAAACCATTCATCTCAGTTTTCAGAAAGAAATCAATTCAAAGCCTACTTTCCTAGATTTCCTTTGAAAGGCAAATACCAAGAGGGTTTTTTTTCTACCTGCATGTTTAAACATTTATGAAAAACTAATTAGCTAGATTGTTCTTCAATGAGCTTAGAGTTCTGTTTCCAATATATCTTTATTTATCTCAGATGCATCAATGTTGCATGGTAGTTTTGCAGTTTCTGCTTAGACATTCTAATATGTTGTATTCTTTAAATGAATGATTTTCATATCATTTAAATATACTCTATGGAATGATAGATGTGTATAATATCTTGAATTTTTCTGCTTAAAGAATATTATATCAAATAAATATGACTAAGACCACTATAATACTTTCGCTGAAAGGTAAAAGGCAATCTTTATGAAACTAAACATAATATAAATAGATATTAGCCATGTATTTGAGAGATCTGACACAAACATTAAAAATTCCTTAGTTCTGTAGAAATATAATTATCTAAATATATGTTTTATCCCCAAACCTGGCAAAGACCTATTTAGTAATTATTAAACCAAAACCTGCACATAATTTATAAAGTAAAAAGTAAAACTGGCAAAAACCACTCAGTTTGGATACTGATTAAATCAGGTCGAATGTAGGTAATGGTGAGACAACTCAGAAGTGCCACTTGCAAAACAGGTTAATGCAGTGCTAAGACATATTGTGTCTTGATGACTTCACATAGAAAATGAAGCGGCTTCTGTTTTTTTTTTTTTTTTTTTGTAATTTTCTATACACTTTCAAGCCTTTATTCTGAGTAACTTAGGATTCTCTAAGTGGGAAGAGCAACATTGTGAGGACCACCACCTAACAGAGAAACCAGCTCCCGGAAGTCAGGGGATTTCACCTTCAGCACAAAGGTGTCGGGGAGGTATCTTGTAGAGAGGGGTGCAAGATCTGAGTTTTCAAATTGGGTAGAACCGAAGTAAAATATAAGCTCACTGGCTCATCACAGGAATTCTGTAACAACAGCTCTCCTCCTCCTTCTCCTCCTCCTTCTCCACCTCTTGTTCCTCCTCCTTCTCCACCTCTTGTTCCTCCTCCTTCTCCTCCTCTTGTTCCTCCTCCTTCTCTTCTTGTTCTTCCTCCTCCTTTTCCTTCTCATTCTCTTCCTCTTCCTTTTTTTCTCCTCTCCTTCCTTCTCTCTTTCTCCCTCTCTTCCCTCTTCTTCTTCTTCCACTCCTTCTCCTCCTTTCTCCTCCTCTTTTTCTCTCTTTTCTTCTCTCTCTCCTCCTCCTTTTCTATCTTCATCATTTCTTTCTTCTCTCCTCCTGGATATTATTCTTCTTTATGACAGTCCTGTGCTATGTTAGATGACAAAATTCTACCAAGCAAAGTTTGATAAGAGAGTATGTCCTAGGTTTTGCTAGTATGGACTTGTTGCGGTTACTTTTCTTTTCCTGCCTCGAGACAGCACTCTAGTACAACCAGCTTAAGGGAGGAAAGGAAGTTTATTTGGCTTACGTGCCAGATGGGGAGATATAGTCCATTTTGTCAGGAATTGCATAGCAGAAGGCGTGTCTTGGAAGTAGAAGTAGAAGGTTGGTTCCAGTCACCACAGCTGTCATGGAGGCAAAGAGAGCAAATGCAAACTAAGAGGAAGTAGGGCCGGGCCACCAAACCTCAAAGCTTGTCCCCTATGATATGTCTCCTTCCAGCAAGGTTCCATCTCCTAAAAGTGCCACCGTCTTCCCAAACATTAACAACAGCTAAAGATGCAAACACATAAGCCCAGGGAATGGGAAAGACAACTATGATATATATAACTCTTACCCAACATTAGAACCCTTGTATCTTCTGTTTGAAAGGTATCGGCATAACTCCATCCCGGGTTCCTCCTAGTGCTGCACTCAGACAACATAGAATGTGCGAGAGAAGAGAGTCGGAATTTGACTTTTTCTTTCATTGGTGTAATGTTCCTTCTTTCTGTTAGCTCAAAAGGTGATGTCACTAAACTTCACAGTGATGCCCTCTCGCCTGCCCCTGCCCCTACGCCTAAACACACCCATCCCCTCCACACAGCACCTGAAGTTCCCATACTGGGATTGATCCTGCCAAGTCTACATCATGAAAATAGGTAAATTTAAATTGCTATGTAAATTTTAGTCTTTAATTTATACAAAGAGCTGAGCAAGGATTTGTTCTTGTCTTGATAACAAAATAGAAGTCTAACTCTGAAAGACATGATTAAGTGTAGAGAAGTTGATTAAGTGAAGGAGGAGAGTTACACAGTAAGATTGAAACAGAGCACGATAAACACTATTTAAAATGTGTGATGCTTCACACATGATATACTAGACTTTCCTCATGCAGTTATGCTGCGTCTGAGATCATCAATGCCATGGTGCTTCCTCCACTGGGCACACCTGTAGCAATACCCACTGTAAAGAACAGAGGAACAGAACCAAAGGCACCCAGCACTCGGTTGCTGCTCATACCCACTGTAAAGAACAAAGGAACAGAACCAAAGGCACCCAGCACTCGGTTGCTGCTCATTCCGTCAGTTTTCCATTTCATATTCAGGCCTTTAATTTTTATTGTCTTCATATTCGTTTAATTGAAAAATGCAATATTAATAATCAATGATAAATTTTAATATTAAGGTAGTTTTGATACACCATCAAGCTTATTTTATAACTGCATCATTCTTCTTCAGAGTCTTCCAAAGATATAACAATCACAGCATTTTCTATGAATCTCACTAGAAATTTGCAATGTGCTACATGCCTAAATAGGGCTTACAGAAAATAGAGACTTATGTGTTGGTGAATTTACTTCAAGTGTGTCACACTGCAGATGCTCATACATTTACTTTTTATTTTGCCACCATAGAGCTCTTTACTTCAGAAAATACAGATCCTTAGCATTTAATAGTGTGACTCTATTACACTTGATGAAGTCTGATGAGGTTAATTAAATGATGCCATCATTCATGTCAAATTATCTTTTAAAAATTTTAATCACGCTTAATAGCCTACTATGGTATTAGTTTCAAATGCACACCCATTTATCTTTTTATTAGGGGGAGTGCATTGAAATCTTAATTCATTTTGTAAGCTTATTTTTAGTTATATTTTTCCTCTCTGTTGCTTCTTAGAAACAAAGATGCATGCGCCATATTGATTTATTTTGTCTTTTGCATAAGCACATGGATAAGAACAGATGATGGGCTATCATGAACATGATTTCTATTAAGAATAACCATATTTAATGCTTATATTTTATTTTGTCACTGTAATATTGCTTCAAATTATTAAGCACTATTACATATCTCAATAACATTTTTAATACTATCATCTAATGTCCAATTGCTTTTTAACTTTTTATAATTCTTGATGCAATTTAAATACTGTGTGTAATATCTACTAATGTCTTACATCATTGTTTATATGACTGATTTTTCTATTTGTTTTATTTTTTACAAGTCAATAGATGTATTCTATATATCAAGATATTAGTCAAGTTTATGTCATAAATATTGATACTATCTCACTGCTTTATTTACCATTTATCTATAGAACACCTTATTCTTTTGATTTTTTAAAATTAAAAAAATATATTTTAGATATCCTTATATTTTTTATATTTTGCTTGGTGTTGTATATCTTAACTGAAGAAAGTCTTCCAGTTCTATTGTCATAAAGGTTTTATTTTAACAATTTTATTCTTCTTTCCATTACAAATTTATCTTTTTTACTAAATTTTATTTTTGACAACTCTGTACTTACTTACGATGTGCTTTGAGCATATGTGCCTCACCATCACCTTCTGCTACCCCCTCCTTCACATCTCTCCAAATTTGTTCTTCTTTCCACCTTGCCCCCAGTGGTTATGGCATAGAAGAAAATGCTACCTTCTCCTGTAGCAAAAATTAACAGTCAATAGCTGCTTAGATCTGCAATGTGCCATGTGCACATCTCCTATCCATCTCAGAATGACAGATGCAAAGCCCAACCTTGTGCAAATGCCTGTTACTGTTGTGTGTCCCATGATTGCGAGAGTCATTTTGTGTCTGCAGCATTAGGGTACTCCTCCCCATTGTCCAGCTCTTACATTCTTTCTACTTCCTTTTTTGCAAGGTTTCCTGGGCATTTGGAGAAAATATCGATGTTCATTTAGGACTGTGTGCTGGTGAATCACTTATTCTATGCACTTTAACATGCTGGGAAGTTCCTCATATTTGACACTAGAGTTTTTACTCAAATGTTTGTGACTTCTAGGAAAGGTTTAGCATTAGCCACTCAAGAAGCATGCCACCATTCCAAGCTCTATTTATTATTATTATTATTATTATTATTATCATCATCATCAAAATTTTATCAACTTATTTTATGAAGTACTAGGTATCCATATTACTTTTTCATGCATCCTTATTTTTTGTTAGTCCTTCCCCTACTCCCCCTTTTCTTCCCTTCTTCTGCCCAACCCCATTTAGACCTTTTCTGGCCTAAATGCAAGTGTCTACTTTACTATCCTCTGTGCTTTACTATTGTTTCTGTAAGACAAAAAGCCTAAACGCACCATGCCACAGACACAGGATGAAGAAAGTTTGTCGATCACATGGTAACATGTCTAATTCTCAGAAGGGAGAAGTGGAGTGTGAAGGGGGAGTGGAGTTTTATGATCCCTTGGCTTTGTGGATGGGGACACAGGGGACAGAGAGACGTGAGTTATACCCTGTTCCCACGAAGTATATGACTAAGCATGGGCTTTGCAAGTATCAGCTGACCATGAGGCAGTCTGACCATTCAGCAGAGCTTTTGCTCTGAATGTGGGGATTGGAGAAAAGGGAAGCTATCATTCCAGATGTTTTTTGATGATAAGGGTGATACATTCATTCTTCATTACCTCTTGCTGGATTGGATTGCCATGGGAAGAGTTACAGGCCAGAGTGGTAGAGTCCCATCCTGTGCCCTATGGTGAAAAGACATGTCAAGAATTAGGAGCTTCATGGGGCTTAACCTAGGAGACAAGACTGGTAAGAATTTTAAAAAGGCAGCATCCACATAAAAGGACTAAAAACATTATAATTGAGGGTTTGATCAAAGGGCATGAAATATTGTACCCAGGATGGTAGGGAAGGGGCTACACTGAGCTTGTTAATTATCTAGTTTAGGTTATTTTATAGTGATTAGAATGTTAGGTCACAAACAGAGGATGGTAATAAAAGGGAATTGGGGCTAAAATGGGACAAAGATAATCTAACTCTGAACTTGTAACATTTCAGGTCTCTGTACTTCACTGGAGGCTCTGATCAAGTATATCAGCCTTCCAAGTGCAGCATTGTCTTTCCCGGAATTCACATTCCTGTTGGCCAAACATCACAGGTTTCTGCATGCAGAGGCCACATAAGGTCCATTTCCCATGTAGCTAGAAAGGCTCGTTCCTAGTGTCTCATGTATATAAGGCTAAGTAGCAGATGGGGGAGCAGTCTTCAAGAGAGAGGGATAACTAATTGGCAGAGCTATTTAGAAAGAAACTCATGGGTCATATAAAATGTATTAGTTGTGAGGCTCTGGAGTTGTTATAATTTTGTTCTCTGTATTTGACATAAAATTTACATGTTACTTGTATTGTTTGGCCTAATGAAGTAAAGGCAATGGTAAGAAATAATCAGTTTGATAACTGTTATAATCCATAGCATTACATTAAGACCTTTTTAACAATACTGTTTTATCTCATGAGGCAAGTGATTAGACCCTTTAGGAATTAGGATTTTATTAGTCTTATAACCAAATCTTTGTCTGATCAAGATACATTAGTTCTTAATGTAGGAAACAACATATAAATTGCTCTTACCTATATTTTTGGAATTGACAATGAGAAAATGTATAAGATGCAGATGAAAAAACTTGAAAAAGTTTTAAAATATAAAGTTCAGTTCTTAGCAGGTATGTTTTTGAGGCTCAATTTTTAAAGTATACTTTAACCTTCTAAGTTCACTTTGGAATAAGTTTTACCTTACCAAAGAGATTTTTTTTCCTCATTGTATTCCTTGATGGAATACATATTAGATCCTCGAAAAGCATGTCTTTTAAAAGGAGGCAATAACAGTAGGCCTCATCTTTAAAAGAAATAAAGATTTGGATTTTCATTGGCAATTGTAATCTACATACGTAAAAGCCTAATCATATGCAGACAATACATATCCACAGATAGTCATTTATGAATGTATACTTTAACATTCAAAATTTTGCAGTTCTTACATAGGCTTATCATTGGTAATTAGATTAGAATATCAATTTATTTATCTACTTAAGCATTAAGCAAAAATCTCTAAAATTTGTACCTTTAAGATACATGAGCTTTGAAATATGAGTAGAGAACTTTTGACTTGGGACATAATATGCAACATGACTAAGGTGAATCGGAAGGTACTGTTTATGTCTGCTCAAGTTTTTTCTAGAGTTTGAATTGGTCAAGAAAAGAACATTGAATTTGAATACTAATTGCTAAGATTTTGTTTTTTAAATCCCCACTTTGAAAAAATTCAGCATAACACTATTTTATAACTTTTTTAATTATCCATTTTATTTTTGTCTAATCATACAAGCTCAAAAAGTAGCCTCCTCCTCTTCCTCTCCCCTCCCCTCCCCCACTGTCCCCCATTGCCATTCACCCCTTTCCCTCCCTTCCCTATCACCCCATTCTTTATTCCCTTCCCCTCTCCTAGTGCCTACTGCTTCCTCTCTCCCATCCCCCAAAACATCCATTTACATGGACCCTGAACCTCCCTGTGAGTCCTCTATCCTAGTGAGGGTTCAGGACTCAGTGGCATAACTTGGAGTCCCTTCTTGGGCTGCCTGTTAGCATGGGAACTCTATTATGACTGTTTTACCCCTTGCCTGTAAGAATCCTACTGCCTGAAGCCTTCCCCCCTGCTACCCATGCTACATTTGGGAGGGTTGTTGACATGCCAGCCATTGTGTAGGTCAAACAAAGTCCAATCACATTCTGGCTGCTGCAGCCCTGACTGGTGTGGAGTATTTTGCATATCGTTGGTCCTCCCCATCTTTAGGCTCTTATAATCTTGCCTCTCCCTCTTCCACAAAGTTCCCTGAGCTTTAGGATGGGGAGAGATTTGGCTGGTCTGGTTCCAGGTGAACAATGTAGGGTCTTAGTTGGTATCCCAGTTGGTATCAATGGTCATTTCCTTTGAATATGTCATTAAGTGGGTTTGGAACTAGGATCTACTTGTTAGGGAGTACATATATGGTGTCTAATTTTCATAACACTTTTAAATATTAAATGAACAATAGCATAGTTATAAGAGAATCCCTCAAAGTTTTTGTTTAGACATATTATATAAAATAACATTAAAATGAGGAAAATAAGCTTATTACATGGCAGTACAAATATTAAAAAATTATTAGAAAGTGGGCTGTGGAACTTAAAAGAAACTTTTTCAGCAAAAATTGACATGTCCTTTGCATGCCCGGCGCAATGTCCAACACACTATTGACCTCACAAAGTCTAGCATCTGTTAAAGGCACCAAGATCCTTGGAGGCAAGGGATTGACAGCCACAGTAGTGTTCCTATGCTTAAGGGGAACACAGGAAAGGGTTCAGGGAAATGCCACTGGGTCCTTGTACGTCATCGGAGAGGAGGGCCCAGAGGAGAGTCAGGCATGCACAAGAAAGGACTCTGGAAATTGGGGCGGGAGGCATGGGGGAATGGGGAGGGAGGGTGAGGGAAGGGGGAGCATGGGTTTCAGGGGGAGGAGGAAGGAGGGACGGAACTGGTGTACCTATTAAGTTTGTATGAGCTGAAATAATAATTAAAAATGTATTATAAAAAAATTGACATGTCCAAAAATACCCTAAAGATGTTCTACTTCCTTAGCCATCAGGAATCAGCATGGGAATTTCTAAAAAAGTTTAATTGACATGCCATATAACCTTGCTATGCCACTACTGGGAATAATCTCCAAAAATGCATCATTTACTGAAGTGACATGAGTACATCCATGTTCAATGCAGCACTATTCAGAATAGCAAAGTCTTGGAATCAATCTGAAGGCCCAACAGCCGACTAATGGATAATGAAAATGTGGACATATCTGCAGTGGAATACTACTCAGCCATCAAAAATGAATAAATGAAATTTGTTGGTAAATAGATGGAACTGGAAGATGTTATACTTAGCAAAGTATCCCAAGCACAGAAAGTTAGATGCTGTATGTTCTCCCTTATAAGTGGAACCTAGTTCCAAACTCTCAATGACATATTTCAGAGAAAATCTCTGTAGCCCCATTATAACCACAAAGGATTACAACCAGGACGGCAGGGGAAAGAAGACCCCAGAGCAATAATGGAGACACAAACACAGTGCAACAGAGAGATTAGGCCACAGTCAAGAAAGGCCTGTAAGTAGAGAGACGTCTGATACTGCCCACCCGCACTTTCCTTCCTGTTCATTTGCTTTGGACAGGTTTGAACTACTGAGCATGCGCCCCCATCACGGAGGGGGTAGGGGTTGGTTGTTACTTGGTAGCATGCTGGCAACCTGGAGGCTGGCCCCACTCACTACTCTGTCCTACTCCTTTCCTTCCCTCTCTTTTTAAGCCTTGTCTTATATAAACCTCCCCTCCCCCTTTAAACAGTCTTTAAACGGTCATCATATTATCTTTGGTGCAGTGCAAGAACAGCAAAACTGAAAACAATTGTCAATCATAACGCAGAATACAGATGATGCTACAATGTTCACCTGTAACTAGCCCAGAGGTATCTCTCCCCTTCCTAAAGCTCAAGAAACCTTGTGGAAGAAGGGGCAGTGAGACTGCAAGAGACTAGAGATGGTGGAGTCCCCTGCTGGAAAAGGTACTCTACTCAAGACTGGGCTGCAGCAACTAAGAACTCACTGCAGTGAGATTTGACCTTATTAGACATGTGCGATGGCTGACATGGTAACATGGCCTTCAAAGAGGATCTCAGGCTGTAGGATCCTTAGGGGCAAGGGGTTAGACAGGAGTACCCATTATTAGTGGGCATTCCAAGGAGGGGACTCATAGCCTGCCACAAAACATAAATCCCCAGTAGAGTAAACAATTCAGAGGGAATTCTGGGGCCCATATAAGTTGACTGACAGGAGGGTGGGAGGGAGCAGGTTAGATATACCACCAAGAGAAGGGAGGGAGGGATGGAGGGACAGAGGGCAGGACAGGAGGAGGAGAGGAAGAGGATAACAAGGATACCTACTGTTTGAGTTTGTATAATTAGGAAAAATTTAAAGGGAAAAATAAATAAAATAAAACTTCAGTCCAAAAGTCCCACTTAACCATTAATTTGCATTTTCTTACATCTTATGTCCTATAGATTGCTTGTCTAAACTTTTCTTTTTTACTCTTACCAAATCTGTCCCCTAGAAAGAGCAAAAGTGTTTTCTCTTAAAAACATTTTTTATTCAATTGTGCATGTGTGCGCTTGTGTGTATGTGTGTGTATGTGTGTGTGTGTGTGTGTGTGTGTGTGTGTGTGTGTAGAACCACGGTCGAATTCAGGGACCACCATGGACCGCCTCTACCTCGTCCTTGTTTATTCTGCGCCAGGATTCACAGGTTCCGCCCTACCAGGACCAGAAATGCAGGCCGCTCCGCTTCTGCCCAGCATCTGTACATGGGGTCTAGGATTCGAACTCAAGACCTTCTGCCTGCAAGGCAGAGGCTTAATCCCTGAGCCACCTCTCCAGCCCCTCTCTTAAAAACTTTTACTATATTTTTTTCTGTTCTTTTCATTAGGAATTTATTTCCAGGAAAGGTGTGTGCTAGAAATTTGACTTTTATTTAAGTGTATGACTTTTGGAATTATATATCTTAATTCCTACTAGGTAAGACTGGGAGAATACCTTTAGTCCTTTCTCTTCTTAAACTTTTTCAGATTTATTGTCAATGCTCCCCATGCACACATTAATAAAAATATCTTTTCCTCAGGCTCTAAGAGAGAGGTTATTTTTGTTAAATATATATATACATATATATATATGATGATAGATTACATTGAAATAGCATTTCCCTACCTTCTGTCCTCTATTTTAAGATTATTCTCTTTGATGATTATTGTCACCTCAATGTTGATTTTACATTTTCTATTACTTTTCTTAGTTAAATTTGCTCCTGAGTTTAATAATTTCTCCTGTTTTACTTCTTTTACAGTCCCTTTGGGCATTTTAAAGACTATTCCTATTTATGTTTGCCCCATTCCAGAGGAGTGACATAGTTTCTAAATCAGATTGTCCAAGCATGATGCACCTTTCACCTCATCCTCATGCTACTGAACTCTACTGCACAAATTGGAAATGGGAGTTGCTCAGGATCATTTTCTATGATTGTAGAATTTATCATCTGAGACAGGAAGCAGAGAGATGATCATTTTCCATTGCACAATTCGTGTGCTTAAATTCACATTTCATTTGTTCAGCTCAACAGTGAACATTCAAAAATTCTAGATGGTATATACATTTTTCAGAAATTTTCAGAAGAATGTATGAGGAAGAAAATGTCATGAGGTAGAAAATGCATGTTAAAACACATTGAAGAGATTGGAAAGAGTATATTTGACTGCATTGGGCTTGTGATGCCTTGCACATCATGCTCTGACAGATTCTAAAGGGCCTGGAAAGGTGGTCATATTTCATTTTCAGTTAATATCGTGGATGTAATACAAGTCAAAGTATTCTTGCTTTTAAACGCCTGCTTTTAAAGAAAGTTGAAGAGCTAGGGGAAGTATGTACAAGAATTGAATTGATTTGACTCACATGAATACTTCTCTAAAAAAAGAATAATATAAGCTCACTGAAAATATTATTAAAACTTCTTCACAGGAAAGTTCTAAATAAACGTAGTGAAAGAAGAACGAAAGAAAGAAAGAAAGAAAGAAAGAAAGAAAGAAAGAAGAAAGAAAGAAGAAAAGAGAAAGAGGAAAGAAGAGAAGAAAGAAGAAAGAAAGAAAGAAAGAAAGAAAGAAAGAAGAAAGAAAAAAAGAAAGAAAGAAAGGGTAAGAGGGAGGCAATGAAGCACCTCCCTCAAGACCTCACTCCCTCCGACGCACCGGCGGCGGATGAGTTTAGGCGTGCCTTCCTGCATTCCGTCAGCCTCCTCCTTTCCTCGAAGGAAGGAAGAGGAGAGAAGCAGAGAGAGGGAAAAAGGAAATAAATGAAGGAAGGAAGGAAGGAAAGGAAGGAAGGAAGGAGAGGAAGGAAGGAAGGAGTTGAAGGAAAGTAATGAAGGAAAGGAAGGAGGGAAGGAGAGGAAGGAAGGAAGGAAGGAAGGAAGGAAGGAAGGAAGGAAGGAAGGAAGGAAGGAAGGAAGGAGGAAGGAAGGAAGGAAGGAGGAAGGAAGGAAGGAAGGAGGAAGGAAGGAAGGAAGGAAGGAAGGAAGGAAGAAGAAGGAAGGAAGGAAGGAAGGAAGGAAGGAAAGGGGAGGGACAAAAGGAAGAAAGAAAGAAAAATTGAATGGTTGAATGTGGACATACAGAAGCAGATGTGTGGACAGAGTAACATGGTCGAGATGGTGCCATACACTCTGCATGATGAAGATCAACATGGAACATATGTCATGTGACTGGTCATGCAGTGGAGGACAATAGGAATGGCCACTCTTCTCAAGGAGCTTTGCATACCAACAAACCGGATTCATACAACGTCACTGGAAAGGACACAAGCAGAAATGACACAGGAGCAGCTGTGAAGAAAAAGAGCAGCACACACGAGAGTGCATCACTAAAGAACCCGCCCGCCAGACAAGAGCATCGGAGTAAACATCTCAGCAGAAAGAGCATCTGATTCAGCTACAGATGAGAGCGGCAAGCATGAGCTAGGATACATAAAGCCAGTTTAAAGGCTCTATGGCTAAAGAAAACTCTTGTGAGTCAGGTTTTTGTTGTTAAGGAAAGGAGGATTTCCATTGGCCAGTGGCTTCAGAAGTTTCAATTCATCATGGTGGAGCGAGTGACATGAAACACAGCAGGATCCATGAAGCAGAGAGGAGACAACTGCACTAGCCAGCTTCCTTTTTCTTTTTAGCTTTATTCCATCGCGGATCCCAGTTGTCATGGATTAAATGTGCCCACAGGCCCCTGTGTTTGCATTCTTAGCTGATGTTTAGGAACTTTCAGGAGGTAGAGTCTTGCTGGAGGGAGGCACATCATAGGTGGTGGGTCTTTTTTTTTTTTAAACATTTTTTTATTATCTCCGCTCATACAAACTTAATAGGTACACCGGTTCCCTCCCTCCCTCCTCCTCCCCCCCCACCCCTCTGCTCACCCTCCACTCACTCCTTCCTCCCCACCCCCCAGTGCCTCCCCTCCCCCAATCCCCGGAGAATCCTTTAATGTGCCTGCCAGTCTCTCCTCTGGGTCCTCCTCTCCGATGACATACAAAGACCCAGCGACCCAGCGGCATTTCCCTGAGCCCTTTCCTTTGTTCCCCTTAAGCATAGGAACACTATTTTGGCTGTCAATCCCTTGCCTCCAAGCATCCTGGTGCTTTTAGCAAATGCTAGACTTTGTGGGGTCAATAGTGTGTTGGACATTATTCAGGGCATGCAAAGTCCAATTATGATTGCTTCAACCTTAACTTGTGTGGAGTATCTTGCATATCATTGCTCCTCCCATCCTTGTGCTCTTACACTTTTACCGCCCTCTCTTCTGCAAATGTCCCTGAGTTTCAGGATGGGAGAGATTAGGCTGGCCTAGTTCTAGGTGGTTGATATAGAGTCTCTGAAGTTCTGGATTATGGTTTGTTGATTTTTTTTTTTTTGCAGTTTTGCTGCTTCTGCAATGTCCTTCATTCCATCCTAAGGGGTATTGGATGTCACCCCCTGGCCAGAGATAAAAAGCTGTTAAACTAGAGTCTTGTTATGAGAGTATATTCAAAGGTAGATGTAATAAAAGTGGGAAACCACAGTGAGGGAGGGGACAATCACTCATTTGCAAAATGGTTACTTATTATCTACCAGACTATATGCCCTGCCCTTCTGGTGAAATCACATCTCCTCAGTTGTAAATGATCAGGAATGAAAAGTCTGTGAACTTAACCAGATGTCTCATTGCTTACTTGCAGTCCTTGATGGAGGCCTATTTTCTCTGCTGTAACATGGTCCCCTCTCTCCTTGTTTCTGGTGTGGCCCTCTTACCCCATCCCTCCTGTTCATACTCCTTGCAGTTACTGTATTACAGAGATTTATCGTTGAGTGTCTCTAGATGGGTTGGTTAGCCTTGCACTTCTGGTAGTAGTCTGCTCTAGCGGTCTGCTCCTTGTGTTCTCTCAGCTCCCATGGTGATGTCTGCGTGGACCTGTACCTCCACCAGCTTCTGCCAGCCCGTTATGCCTTTCCTGCCATAATAGGATGTATCTCCCCACCTGGAATCACAAGGCAAATAATTTCTCCCTGCAAGCTGTGCTTGAGTATCGTCTCACAGCAACAGAAAGAGTAACTGTGCCAGTGGTCTATTAAATAGTGCTTTCCACATTCAGAGAATGTCGTCCTCTCTGTTTTTCTCCCACATGTCTCCACGGATAGAAACATCCTCCCATCCACAAGTAGAAGTTGCTTTTCCTATTCTCTTAAGTATCTCTTCCTACATCATGATAACAATCAAAAATAACCCTTCAGAAAACTTGGAGGTTGGAGAACAGTAACAAGAAAGAGAGGCTGAGCTAGGCAGATGTTCTGAGACTCCAAGTTAATGGGGGAGCTTTTTTCCTAATAGTAATGAAGATGTCATACAATAAGTTTAATACATTTGGTGAGTGCAGCAGCATCTGAAATGTATTTTAAAACTAGAAGAACAGTTATGATCTGAAATACAGGTTAGAATAGATCCAACGAAGACCCTGCAATAACTGATCTAAAAGTATTTTCATTGTCAAGATGGGGAAAGTAATGACTTAAACAATAAAAGAGTGAAATAAATTTAGGAAGTGAAGTGTAAGAAAAGTATTGGAGTTATAAATTTTATATCTTGATGATGTAATAACAAACAGATGAGAAGTTAGAAATACACACACACACACACACACACACACACACACACACACAGACAAAAGCTTTGGACTTTTGTCTCAAATAAAAGGTGATAAACCTCAACAAATCTAAAAATGTCAAGGAATAAGGCATTAAGCTTTACATGAAGTTGTAGATTTTGAGGGAGTGATATCAAGACAAAATTCTTTGGTAAAATATACATGAAATTGAATTAGTCAAAGGAGTGCATTCTGTGATTAAGCAGTCAGAGGTGAAGATCTCAGGCTTTGAGGATGCCATGACCCTGTCATATATAGCAAGCACTGTGTCATCGTTAACGTAACTGATAAATAAAGAAAGAGACATAAAATTGCTCAACAGGAAGAGCAAAGTGAGAAGAGAATGTTAGGAAGCTCCGCTTCACATCCAGACCACTGAAAATGATCCTGTTGATAGTTAGAGGACTTCAGAAGCAGAGACGCAGGAGGAAGCTGGTATCACTGGACCACAATGTCACAAACGGAAGAAAGTGAACAAGAAATCAGCAGCTACTCAAAAGTCGCATTGCAGAAGAAAAATTCTAAGTTATCCTTGAGGTCAAATGGCAGAGAGATTATTTATATTGTTGGTATATTTAGAAAAGTGTAATTATTTTGCTAAAAGTTAGCAGAGAGTATGTGAATGTGTACATGCAAAACCTGTGTGGTAAATTGCACTTCCTCTCACCTTTGTGCTCCAGCTACAAGGTGACTTATAACTTCCTAACCATAGCTAGCATCTCAATTAATGTTTAAACTCAAAATTCTTCACTCAAATATTCCTCATGACAACATTTTGTACAAATAATAGAAATGAATTATTAAATCAGGAAATTAACTGGGTAATTAAATAGGGTAATTACTAATAGCCTTCTGTTGTGCTATTTATAGGTAAATCAAATGTCTTTACTAATATTTCTCTTGCCTCTTCCATACATCTTGTTTGTTTTGACTCTATCTGCTTAGCTAAAGACAGAACTTAGTTAAAGTTCCTTGTAGTGATGATTAGACTAAGTACATCAAACTGTTCCACCCTGGAAACCTTCAGTTTCCTGAAGAAAAAAAAACATTAAACGTGCTAGAGAAATTTCAGGAATGCAGCTGAGAAATTTATCTATGAGAACTAGGGGCAGCAAAGTGGCTAATTATCAAAAAGAGAAAACAGTTGTCTGAAGAATAAGACAGCATTGAAGTATCAAAGCCCCTCCCCCTCATGACACTGGTAAGGTCACTCAGAACCTGCCTATGTTTCATAATTGACCAAATTTCAACCAGTTTCTCCACTCTGAGCCACACATCTGCCAGTTTTATCATATCAACCATAACCTCGGCATCAAGTGGATGATCATTATTAAATGAAAACATTGAAGAATCATGTGCACCTTTTCACAACCCCAAAATAAATATGTCCATGCAGCATTGCAGTGTAAGTAAACTTCCAAAGTATAGTCTATTAATACTGTTACATGAAAACTCCATATGGTGCATCTCCACACTAATATCTTGGGTATGCTCTACGTTGATGAAGTATTTTGATATATATTTTCATTATGAGTTACATTTAGCCAGTGATTTGTGTTTAGCTTTCACATTTCCTAATTTAATTCCCATACCACCTGCATAAAGTGAATGTAACTATCTCCAGAATGCTAATAAAGAAATTTTGGTATGGAGATGTTTGATGATTAGCTATTGTAATTCAACTAGAAATAGATTCAGGTGCAGCAATTGAACCTTGACTATAATTTCATTCTTTTGTTTATGAAATTAAATTTTTTTCATTTATTTTTTTTAATTTCTTTCTTCCACTCATACAAAGTTGATAAGTATCCCATTCCCCTCCCTCCCTTCACCCCTCCCTGGACCCTCTTGTTCCCTCCCATCTTTTCCCTTCCTTTCCCCCATCTCTCCTTTCTCCCAATGCTCCCCCCCATCTCCTTTCTCCCAGTGCCCTCCCCCATTCTGGAGCATCCTTCACTGTGTATGTCAAACTTCCCTCTGGGTCCTCCTCTCTGATGAGGTGTAAGGGCTCAGTGGCATTGCCTACAGCTCTTTTTTGTGTTCCCCTTAAGTATAGGAATACTATTGTGGCAGTTAATTCCTTGCCTCTAAGGATCATAGTACCTTTAGTCCATACTAGACTGTGGGGGTTCAATGATATGTTGGTCATTGCACAGGACATGCAAAGTCCTATTATGATTACTTCGGCCCTAACTTCTATGGAGTATCTTGCAAATCTTTGCTCCTCCCCATCTTTAGGCTCTTACAATCTTACCGCCCACTCTTCCGCAAATTTCCCTGAGTTTAGAATGGGGAGAGATTAAGCTGGCCTGATTCCTGGTGGTTGATGTAGAGTCTTTGATTTTCTGAATTATGGTTTCTTGATATTTTTTTCAGTTTTGCTGTTCCTGCACTGCCCTTGGCTCCATCCAGATGGGTACTGGATGTCACCCCCCAGCCAGAGATAAAAAGCTGTTAAAATAGTCTTATTATAAGAGTAGATTCAAAGGTAGATGGAGTAAGAATAGGAGACCACTGTGAGGAGGGATCAGTCTCCCATTTGCAGGATGGTTATCTTCTATCTGCCAGACTCTATGCCCTCCCTTTCTGGTGAGATCATACCCTATCAGATGCAAGTGACCAGTAAAGAAAGTCTGTGAGCCCAACAAGATATCTCATTACTTACTTGCAGTACTTGTTGGTGGCCTATTTTCTCTGCTGTAGCATGATCCCTCTATCCTTGTTTCTGGTGGGGCCCTCCTTTCCCTTCTCTCCCTGATTATAATCTTTGCAATTACTGTAGGTATTACAGAGATTTATCTTTGAGTGTATCTCTAATTGGGTTTGGTACTAGGATCCACCTATTAGGGAGTTCATATGGCGCTTAATTTTCTGTGTCTGGGATGCTTCACTCAATATAATTGTTTCTAATTCCATCCATTTCCCAGCAAATTTCATTAATTCATCATTTTTGATGGCTGAGTAGCATTCCATTGAATAAATGTACCACTTTTTCCTTATGCACTCATCAACTGTTGGACATTTGGGTTGATTCCATGACTTTGCTATTGTAATCAGTGCTGCTATGAACATGGTCGTGCTTGTGCTATCGAGGTGAATTTTTGCTGTATGGGGGATTATTCCCAAAAGTGGAATAGCAGGGTCATATGACATTTCAATCTTTAACTTTTTTAAGAATCGCTAGACGGCTCGTCAGAGTGGTTATACACAAGCCTGCATCCCCATCAGCAATGTAGGAGAGTTCTCTTCTTTCCACATCCTCTCCAGCATTTGGTGTTGTTTGTATTGTGGATTTTTGCCATCCTGACCAGGATAAGATGTTATCTCAGGAAGGTTTGGGTTTGCATTTCCCTGATGGATAAGGATGCAGAGCATTTATTAAGATATTTGCTGGACAGTTTAATTTCTTTGCTGGTAAAGTTTCTTTTAAGTTCCAAGGTGCATTTTTTAATTAGGCCACTTGTTTTCTTGGTGTTTAGTTTTCTAAGTTCTTTGTGCACTCTGGATCATAGAGCTCTATCAGATATGTGGTTGGTGAAGATTTTCTCCCATTCTTTGGGTTGCCATTGTGCTGGAGTTACAATCTGTCTGAACAAAAGCTCTCTAATTTCATAAGATCCCATCTGTTGAGTGTTGGCTGTATTGACTGTGTTACTGGATTTCCAGTTAGGACGTGTTGACCTAGTCCAATCAACCTACCTTTCAACTAAGGTTTTTATAGTCTCTGGCCTTATATTGAGGTCCTTGATCCATTTGGAATCAATTCTTGTACATGGTGACAAATACTGGGTCGAGTTTTAATCTTCTGCATGTGGACATCCAGTTTTGCCAGCACTATTTGTTGAAGATGCTGTTCTTTTTCATTTGGATATTTTGGGCAAAGATCAAATGGCTGTAATTGTGTGAGCTTATATCTGGGTCTTCAATCTTATCCATTGACCTGTGTGTCTATTTTGGAGCCAGTACCAGGCTGTTTTTATAACTTTGGATTTGTGGTATAGAAGGTTTGGTATGGTAATACCTCCAGCAGTGTTTTTGTTACTCAGGATTGTTTTTGCTATCCTGAGTCTTTTGTGCCTCCATATGAACTCTTAAGATTGTTTGATCAACTTCTTTAAAGAATTGCTTTGGGATTTTGATTTGTATAGCACTGAATATGTATATTGCCTTTGGTAGGATGGTCATTTTTATGATATTGATTCTGCCAATCCAGGAACATGGCAAGTCTTTCCTACCTTCTATTGTCTTCTGCAATTTCTTTCTCTAGGGTTTTATAGTTTTCAGTGTAAAGGTCTCTTACTAAGGTATTTTATTTTTTTAGGGGTAGTAAATGGGATTGTTTCTCTCAGAGTTTTTTCACTTCTTTCATTCTGGGCACTGATTTTTGTACATTTATTTTGTATCCTGCCACCCTGCTGAACTCCTGTATTAGTTCCAGGAGCTTCCTGGTGGAGTTTTGGAATCACTCAGATCTAAGATCATGTCATCTGCAAATAGAGATAACTTGACTTTTTCCTTGCTGATTTGAATCCCTTTTATCTCCCTTTCTTGTCTTATGGCTTCAGCTAAGACTTCAAATACAATATTGAATAGAAATGGTAAACGTGTACAGACTTATCTAGTTCCTGATCAAAGGGGGAATGCTTCGAGGTTTTTTCCCCTTGAGTAAAATTCTTGCTGTGGGCTTGTTGTATACAGCTTTTCTTATATTGACAAAGGTTCCCTTCATTCCAACTGTCTCTAGGGTTTTGATCATAAAGGGCTGTTGGATCTTGTCGAAAGCTTTTTCTGCATCTATCGAGAGTATCATGTAGTCTTAGATTTTGAACTGGTTTATAGGTGAATTACATTTATTGATTTGCGTATGTTGAACCAATCTTGTGTGTCTGGGATAAAGCTTACTTGATCCCTGTGGATAATGTTTTTGATATGTTTTTGAATCCGACTTGCTAAGACTTCGTTGAGAATCTTTGCATCTGTGTTCATCTAAGAGATTGGCCTATAGTTTTCTTTTTTAAGTGTATCTTTATTAGGGTTTGCGATTGATGATATTAGCTTCATAGAAAGAATTTGGTAGTGTTCCTTCCTTTGCTATTTGATGAAACAGTTTAAGGAGTATTGGTGTTATTAGCTCCTTAAATGTCTGGTAGAACTCTATGCTGAATCCATCTGGTCCAGGACATTTCTTGGTGGGAAGATTCGAGATTATTTCATCGATTTCCTCATATGTTACAGGACTATTTAAATAATTAAAAACTCCTGATTCAATTTAGGTAAGTTGTGCTTACTTAGGAATTCATTCATTTCTTTTGTGTTGTCAAATTTCACAGAGTATAAGTTTTTGAAATATGATGTTATAATTCTCTGAATTTCTTGGGTGTCAGTATTGATAACTCCATTTCATTTCTAATTTTGTTAATTTGGGTTTTCTCTCTCTTGCTTCTGATTAATTTAGCTAGGGGTGTATCAATCTTATTGATTTTTTTAAAAAACCAGCTTTCTGACTGGTTGATTCTCTGTATTGTTTTCCTAATCTCAATTTCGGATATTTCTCCCCTTATTTTGCTAATCTCCTCTCTTCTACTGCTTTTGGGATCAGATTGCTCTTGTGTCTCTAAAGCTTTAAGCTGCATTGTTAAGTTATTTATTTGTGATATTTCCTTTTTTTTTGATGTAGGCATCAAGAGCTATGAACTTACCTCTTAGGACAGCTTTCATTGTGTTCCAAAGATTTTGGTAAGTTGTATTTTCATTATCATTCACTTTCAGGAAATCTTGAATTTCCTTTGTAACTTCTTCCTGAATCCAATTCTCTTTCAGCATCACAGTGTTAAGTTTCAGGAGTTAGTGTATTTTCTGTCGTTTGTTGTGTTGTGGATGTCACGCTTTAAACCATGGTGGTCTGATAGGGTACAGGCTAGAATTTCAACTTTTCTGTATATGTTGAGATTTGTTTTGTGGCCCAATATGTGATCTGTTTTGGAAAAAGTTCTATATGCTGTGGAGAAAAATGTGTAATTCTTTGGTGCTTGGATTAAAAGTTCCATAGAGATCTGTAAGGTCCATTTCAGTAAGGATTAAGTTCCAAATTGTCTTTGTTAAGTTTTTTTTTTTTTTTTAGTTTGTTCCAACCTTTTTTTTAATTGCTTCCACTCATACAAGTTGATAAGTACCTCATTCCCCTCCCTCCCTCCACCCTTCTCTGGACCCATTTGCTTCTTCCCCCCTTTTCCTCTTCCTTTCCTCTCTCTCTCCCTTTCTCCCAATGCCCCCCCATTCTGGAGAATTTTGACCTGTTGATCTATCCCATGTTGAGAGGGCAGTGTTGAAATCCCCAAGAATTATTGTATTGGGGTTGATTTATTGCTTTAGATGCTATAGGGTTTGCTTAATGAATGTGGAGGGGCCTGTGATAGGTGCATATATGTTCAGTATTGTGAAGTCTTCCTGGTGAATTGTACCTGTGACTAAAATGTAGTATCCATCTGCGTATCTTATGATTTTTTTTTGGTTTGAAGTCCACTTTGTCCAATAGCATAATGGATTACCCCTGCTTATTTCCTGGTTTCATTAGCTTGCAGAATTTTGGACCAGCCTTTTATTTTTAGGATGTGCCTATCTTTTGTGGTGAGATGAGTTATCTGCAGGCAGCAGATTTATGAGTTGTGATTTTTAATCCAAGTTGTAATCTGTGTCTCTTAATGGGTGAGTTAATTCCATTGACATTTTATGTTATAATGGAGAAATTATTTTTTAATTATTTTAATTATTTTTATGTTTAGTAGCTTTTGTAAGTGTATTGTTTGGCTTTTAGGTTTTGGTGGAATTATACTTCCCTTCTGTCCTCCTGGATATTCTTGGTTTTTTCTTCAAGCTTGAGTATCATTTCTAGCATTTTTGAAGGCCTGGTTTGGTAGACATGTAAGCTTTCAAGTTGTCTTTATGCTGGAAAGCTTTTATTTCTCCCTTGATCATGACAGATAGTTTTGTGGGGTATATCAATCTGGGTTAACATTTTTGGTCATTCCATACTTGACATATGTCTCTTCAAGCTCTTCTTGCTTTTACATTTTCCATTGAGAAGTCATTTGTTATTTTAATAGGTTTACCATTAAAAGTGACTTTTTTTCCCCTGGAAGCTCTTATCACCATTTCTTTGTCTTTAATGTGAAGTGTTTTAACTATTATTTGCCATGGCGAGTTTCTATTTTTGTCATATCTGTTTGGGGTATGGAATGGCTATTGTATATGGATAGGCCTCTCTTTTTTTAGATGAGGAAAGTTTTCCTTGATGATAGTTTGAAAAATTTCCTCAGGTGTGTTATTTTAGGATTCTTGCTCTGATATTCCATGAATATGCATGTTAGGCTTCTTCAGGGTGTCTCATAACTCTTGAATATTTCTCTCAAGTATCTTTTTGGCTTTAACAACCTCTTCCATTGAGCTGATTAATACTCCCACTTTGTCTTCAAGGTCTGAAATTCTGTTTTCTGCTTCACTTGTTCTCCTGATAAGACTGTATGTTGAGTTCTGGGTTGAGAATAACTTGTCTTTTAGTTCAGTTTTAAACTCTGCTTGAGTCTGTTTTAACTACTCTATACCTATTTTTGTTTCTTGAACTGTTTTTCTCAACTCCTCCAAGTGTCTGTTGTGTTCCTCTTCAAAGTGGTTGATGAAGTTATTTAACTCCTCCTGGATTTCCTCTTTCATAGTATTGATCATGGTAATGTCAATCCTTTGAAAGTTGTTATCTTGGGTCAGGCTTTCTTGGCTGTTTTCTGTGTATTTGTTCTGGTTCGAATCTATCATTATGGGGTTAATTCTTTCAGTAGGAGATTTGTTTTCTTGGTTTCATTTCTCATGATTTGGACTTTGACTTGGGCATTGTTGTTTTATCTCTTAAGACCTTCTCTTAACTTCTACGTGTTTTAGACTGAACTGAATTAGTTGGTATCACTACTCTTGGGCAGTTATTACTAGTGTTTGCCTTGGCGTTCATTATGCTTGTTATTATTGTTATGTCCTAGATGAGGCTATTAGACAGTTAGTACAGGTGGTGAATATTAGTGTGGTAGTGCACTTTTACAATTTAGTACCTTGGTGATATGTGAGAGTGAGTGTTATAGTCCCTGAAGTTATATATGTTTTGGGGGTGGCTGTATGGAAAAGTTACTCTACAGTAACTAATAATTGAAAGGAACGGATGGTAAAAAGGGGAGTTTACTTATCTTTGGGCTGGATGTGGAGAATCTCTCCCATGTGATAGGATGAATTTAGAGGATTTCAGATGTGTGCCTTTGTCCCCTGGAGCTTTGCTTGGGAGTGCTTTGGATTCTGTTGAATTCTGTTGAATTCTGATGAGCAGTATGTCCTCCTTGGACTGGGGTGCAATGTGTCCTCACTGGACTATGCATGCGGCCCTGGCCGGGAAAGGGCAGAGGTGCTGGTGGGGGCACAATTAACTTAGGGACCTGGGGTGTGGCCCAGGGGTCCTCCCCGGCCTGGAGGAGCACCCGCTCCGACTGGTTGGTGGCAGGAGCCAGGACGGGTGGGTTTCCGATGGGATTCTGATCTTTTATAGTCTAGTATCAGGTGGCTAAGGAAGTGCCCAGGAGTTACAAGGGAAGTGGAGCAGTGTAAACTGGAGGCATGGTCTTTACAAAAGGACAACCTGGCTACAGGGAAGGCTTTATAAAATGGTGAAACTTGGCTAATCTTCTTGACTACTTTTTGTTAAATAATGAAGGGAAAGAATCTCAGTGGCTACTTTGCAGAATCATCATTGGCCAAATAAGAGTTTAGAAAGGAGCTTATTGTGAAGGCTATTGTAATTTATTATAATATAGAATGATCTGAGATCTGTGTTTATAAAGAGGTAATACCAATTTTCCAGGAAGGACAGTGGGGTAACAAATCTCTCTAGAGACTTCAGAACTGGATGGCTTACTTGCTGGGTGTGGCATTGGGAATAATACTCCTGGGATGAGGTACTATCTCAGAGACCTCTATAGGTATCCAGGTGTTTTCATTTATAAAATAGCCAAGTGAGTGAAATAAAGTCCTTGATTGACATCTGGACAGAGACATGAGGAGGATGAAGTAAAAACAAAGGAGTTGCAAAAGGTTAACATCAGCAATCACAGGCAGAGGACCAAGAGAAGGCATAATGAAAAGATATTTTAAAATGTCCAGGATAAAGGGCATTAGTCTGCCTTGACAGGCATGCAAGAGCATCCATCTGGTCTTGTTGACTTTGGTCCTCCCCTAGTCACCAGGATGTGACTCTGGAGGGATAAACAGAATTTACGTTTCACCTCTCAACAATTGTTGGAGCTGCTAGCAATACAATATGAGGTCTCTCTTAGGTAGATTCTGAAAGAAAGAATTGTAAAAAAAAAAAAATAAAAAATAAAACAGTATATCCTGATACAAAAAGGCAGTGCCATCCAAGAAGAAAACTATACTTCTGCTTGAACTTCATTCGTAGCTTCAATGTAAAGGTGTCACCTTGGTGATTTTGTAAGTTCCAGTGTGTTCAGCACCAGTGCAGAACAAAAAAGACAGAAAAACATCTATCTGGATAGTTTTCATTTAGCACCTTGGGGCCCTTAACTTTTTAACCTTATGTGTAAAATCAATTTAAGTTAAATAACTTTAAATCTGGACTTGATTTAATTGCAAACAGCAGATATTAATACTCAGTCCAGAGTATTGTCTGGGCTAAAACATGTCTTTCCCATATACTGACTGTTGTTTGAAATTCATCCTTTCTAAAGAGGAAAAGGGGAGTCAGTATTCTCTACCACATTCCTCAATGTCCACAATTATTAAAATTGGATCGAATCATTAAAATTAAGATAAAAGGGTTGCATATTCAAGTATGTTCCTGCATCATATTTGTGTCTAAACCTAGTTTAAGTTGATAAAGTGAGATTAAGAAATAAGAGGCAATATTTAATTTATGAAAATTACACTATAATAATTCATATCTGTACTCACACTTTTGCTTTTAAGACATCAGATATGCAAAAGCAGTGTCACCATGCCAAATCAAATCAATATCAACTGCTGAGGATTTATAGATGAGCTTCAAATAACTTGATGTAAGAAATGGTTCCAAATTATCATCATGGCCCTAATGAGTCATGCTTCAATAAATCATCAGTAATAACGAAGTTTATTTCTTCACTACTCAGCCACTTTTTGAACACATTGACTTTGGCTAAACGCTGTACATTTTTAAACTTTATTTATTTATTTTACATGTGTGTGCGTGAGAGAGACAGAGACAGAAAGAGAGAGAGAGAGAGAGAGAGAGAGAGAGAGAGAGAGAGAGAGAGAGAGAGAGAGAAGGCACTGTGTGTTCTTGTGGAGGACCAATGCTGACTTCAGGAATCATGCTGCATTTCCTTCTACCTCCTTTTTGCTTCATTCTGGGATTTCCCAGGCTCCACCTACCAGGGACAGAAGTGCAGGCTACTGCCATTTTTGCCTGGCATTTTTACATGGGATGTAGGATCTGAACTAAGGTCTTCTGTTTGCAAAGAAGTCTTAAACCCTGAGCCATCTCTCCAGCCCCCCCAAACCCTATACACTTAACTAGAGTAGACTATGAATAACAGGCAAAAATTGGGGGAAAAAAACTAATAGAACATAGTTAGATAGTCCTTTTTTTTTTTTTTTTACAGGAAGCCATGCAAATTGAAGTTATTGACTAAATGTCATAGTACTGCAAGTTGAAGTTATTCAGTAATGTCATATTATTGAATATTATATTGATTCATATGTGGTATTTTATCATGTTCATTACTTTTCTAGCTGTCAATGACTTGAGAAGTATACATTATTTTATCCAGCTACTCTATTCTGAGATTTTTTTGAGATTTAAAAACCATGGTATTCTCCTTGCTGAATTAGCATATATAACACAAAATATTTACAAGAAAATTATTTAAATACAGATCGATTTAATGAGCTAAGACATTCAGTGTTTATTGAACACTTTACAAGCAGTGCTGGAAAGACAATGGAAGTTTATCATATGTTATTAGTTTTAAAATTCTACAACTATAATATATCTTCATGTGAAAACCACTCAATGTCCAACACTTGAAATACAAGACTTGAGACTGGAAAGGAATGTTTGATTATTTTCAGCATGCTTCACTCTAATACCATGACAGAAAAGCACACTGACAGAGAATTAACCGCAAATATAAAATGGACTCTATAAAAATAATTGGAACAAGTTCAAAAATTCTGAAAGTTGGTAATAAGAAGAAAAGGATTTGCAAAGAAACCTAATTCATGTTGAGGAAAAGGAACTTTAAAAGTATGACTTCCAGAATTAATAAAGCAGTTTGATTCCATTTCTACAGAAAAAGGCAACAAAAGTTTGTTTTCTATCTAGGACTAGAAACCTCCCCATCTGTAGGTTCTTAGTCATATCTCCAGTAGAAAAATATGAGTTTCCTGATAAAGAGCTGGCCTTAAATTTAATCAGAGAGTGGTATTTCATTAGCCAACAATT
The DNA here is from genome assembly GCA_023101885.1 of Typhlomys cinereus. Taxonomy (NCBI): domain Eukaryota; kingdom Metazoa; phylum Chordata; class Mammalia; order Rodentia; family Platacanthomyidae; genus Typhlomys; species Typhlomys cinereus. Next base: position 1,858,076 of record JALPQD010000301.1, on the reverse strand, counting down.
ACTAGACACAGTGTTCTTCAACATGTGAGAAATATGAGCCAAAGAGCACTTGGTTAATAAAGAGCATGTTATGCCAATTCTCTAAATAAATAAAAAAAGTTTTAGGTCGCGGTGGCCATCTCTCAGTTTCTGGGCCATTCCCAGCACTTCGGCAGCCCCGTGTTGGGGCAGTGTCTGGAGGTTCACCACCTCATGGTCAGCGGCAGCCACTACGAGGTGGGCCAAGGAAGACTTTACCATTGTCTATGGAAAACAGTTGGAAGTTACTGGCTATGATGACCATGTTTTTAGGATCTGGATTTGCTGCATCTTTATTTATATAAGACACCAACTACTTAAGAAATGAGGATGTTCCAACTCATCTATTTAACAGATATAAAGAATGCTGAAGAAGTGAAATCTCTGAAAATGGATTAAACTCTTGAACTCATAGAAGATATCGTTATAAATAAAACAATTGTGTAAATAGCAAAAAGCTTTAAAGGATGATTAGCTTACTACCTTCTGTCTGTTCTGAATCTGTTTGCCGTGACATGGAGTTGGATCAGATGATAAAGTCACCTGCATTTAAATAAGACAACTTAATTTCTATCCCTGAAGCTCATATGGGGTAAGAAGAAAACAGAAAGATCCTCTGATTTCTACATGAACACCATGGCACATGAGCTACTCCTACCCCTGAAACAAAGAACACATATGAAATGTCAATAAATCTTGGCAGCCATCTTTGGATCCTGTCCCTCATGGCACTCCACATATAGAATCCATCAATTCCTTTCCAGCTCCATGCCCCTCATCTGAAGTCCATGAGTTCTCTTCTCTCTATCCTCTAATATACTCTACTTTAATCCTCAAAAAAAGTAAATAAATCTGCCTTAAATTTAAAATTTAGAGTTTTGGGGATCAAATTATAACTAACTTTACTCCCTTTGAAGAATTTTTTTAAGTCCTTTTGGAGGAAGGAAAACAAAAGATTTTTTAATTGAAGGAAAAGGCAAGCCCTTATTAGTTTAGTTTCTACCAGTCATGTCCTGTGGTCCACACTTTTAGAGAGACATGAGGATGGGAGGGAAATGGAAGGATTTGTGAGTAGAGGACAGGGTGAGAGAGGAGGAGGAGGAGACCAGGACATAAACTCATTTTGTGTGTATATGCAAAATTTTTAACAAAAATTTAAAAAGAGAAAGACATTGTAACATTGTAGGATTAAAATTACATTAAAAATGTAAGATTTATCTTAGATATGTTTGGAATAAACATCTAGGATTGACTCAATATCAAAAAAGGTAGATTCTGCCTACAGTACAGGCCACATAGCCTCTAAGAGAGGCCCTTCACTATGACATTTCAGTAGCTTTTGACGGCAGCATCTAATAGCTTCTCACATATATCTGTCAGTTCCATCTTTGGTTTTCCATTGTCAGTTGCGAAGCAATGCTTCTCACGTTTTTTTGCAAATTAAACAACTTCTACTTTCTTTTCTGCATCCATGGTCCTCTGATTTCACCTTCACATTGATAGCTGTCATTGTTAGGCAAAATATCTACTTGAGAGTTGAGGCTTTGAGCTCTGGGCACATTTGTACAGAATTAGTATTAGTTGAGTTGAGCCCAAGCAAACCTGCAAGATATTGTCTAGTTGACTGAAAAGGCCCAACTCATGGTGGGTAGAACTAGGCCCTGGACAAGTAAATAAAATACAGAAAGCTGGCTGAGGAAGTTGTCATTCTTGCGTATATTTGGTGAGACATGCTATCCTGGAAAATAAGGATTGTCCCTCTCTCAGCTGTTACATGGATATGGTATGGTCAGTTTCTTCAGCCCTAGTGTTGATGTGAGCTCTCCTGTCAAACTGGACTAAAAATTGTAACTGGACTATCATAAGAGAATAGACCCCTCGGTCCCTTACGCATTTGTTGTGATTTTATCAGCATATGCAGATGAACTGCAACAATGACTAATGCGCACCTTTAAGTTTCAATTATTCCACAGGCCTTGTCAGTAAGTCCAATTACCCTGTCCCCCCCCAAAAAAAACTTGTTATTTATTAAACCCAACATGAAAAATAACAAATTATACTTAACCCTGTACCTCACTCTGGATGATCATTCATTTGGAAAATAAGTCAGATGAAAAATTGTCTCTCTTATTTTCTTTTTAATCTCCTAATACATGCAATAATCTCTTCCCCAGGACAAGGAAGTGAATGCCTGAGTATGTTCAAGCCGATTGGACTTGCTCACAGCTTAGAATACTAACATACACATATTCAGCAAACAACCACCTCAAGTGATCATAGTCCCATTAATTATGAATTAATTAGTTCATGCTCGAGAACTCCTAGCACAGCATTATCTTTTTGAGGAATGTCCACAACTAAATGGCATGTAAAGAAAATACTCTGGTTTTGAAAGAAGGTATCAAATATTTGATCAAGATAACTAGGCATGCTTAAACTGTGTTTTAGTAAAATATATTTGAGGCCCATCAGATTTCTCAAAAATTTTTTAATTTCTTATATTTGCCTAGGGTTTGACTACAAGGATGGGTTATTATAAGAGAGAAGATTTTCTCTATTTTTCAGGTAGATATTTTTAATAATTAAGCACTTCAAAATAAAATAGACTGTTTTTCCATTAGTGAGTAGTCTGAACAGGGATTCTGAATCTGCCTGTCTCACACTCAAGAGTATGTCATGGAAATGTGTTTGTGAACTGTCTGTTACCTAAGTTCTCTACCTACTCTTAAGATTTTTCTGAACCATGAACAATTTATCATTCTGTTTTCATTCAATAGATGGCTGAAATGCTAATTATTCTTAATTAAAAATTATTTTCCAACATCTGTTTGTCTATTCAGAGTTTTCACTGGGTAGAAACTTGTCTAAAGTGGATGTTGTAATTCAGAGCTTTCCTGTTTGTGCTTAGCCATAGTCACCATTTTAAAGTTACAAGATATCTATTGAATTTCACTTGTAGTCAAGGACTTGTACAAAGGATGCTTATCCTTGCTGAGTACTTCTGTTTCTCCTCAGTTCAAATCTAAAATCTCCATTAACATCTAAAAGGATGGGCTGGAGAGATGGTTCAGGATAAAAGCCTTGAAAGCAAAGGACCTAACTTCAGAGCTGCCAGATCCCATGTAAAAACACCAGGCAGATATGACAGCAGCATGCAATCCAACCTGGGAAGGTGGAGCTTGTGAAATCCCAGAGCAATGCACTAAGGAAGTGGAGCAATCCAGGATGATTCTCAATGACACTCTTAGGCCTTCATAAGCATATATGCTCTTCCAGGTGGGTTGCCACTGAACGAGTTGCAGGAAGAAACTGACGAACTCAAAGTAGGGTATCCTGTCTGCTCAGTCAGAAGGTGTTATTGGTCTTCTACCACAGTCCTGAGTTCAAAGCCAGGAAGAAAGAGAGGTAGCCAGTTCTCATGGACCAATGTGGACAGTGGTGATGACAGACATGGACCTGATATTTCAGTTTACAGATCTAGTTCCCATAAAACATATAGGTCAAAACATATTGTCTGTTCCTATACTCAACCTCATTATTGCATACAAAATAAATTTGTTTTGGTAAAGGACATTTTTGCCTGCTAAATACTCTAAAAGTGTATGTGTACAAAATACAGCTGGGAGAGAATCCCCAGTGATTACACGTGTTTTTCCACATCTAGTGTAAAGGAGCTGCAATCTTTTATCCAGAGTATTTTCAAGGGTAATGGACTTTGGGAACTACAGAATCATAACTCTCTTATGGGTGATGTCAAGGTGAGCTATATTACATGTTGCAACAAAGATACTCTAGAAGAGAGGAAGGTCATACTGGCTTGTGAAACATTTGCCTAACTTAAGTATAAATACATGTATAGTATACATGTGTATAGCTAATGTATAAAATCTTTGTGCTAGACAAGTGCAAAACTGCTGATATCCATCACTAGCCTTTCTGTAGTGGTCAACTTCCTATAAGAAACACACCACAAGTAATCGGGAGAAGCTGCATCCAACAAGGAGCTCATGCTGACTATGTGCTGCAGGACATACAGTCCTGACCCAGAGGTATGATGTCTTCTAACAACATCCTCACAACATAGACAATTTGTTAACTTAAAAGTGGTAAATTTTAGATTCTTTAGCTCTTCATAGTACTAATATCCAGGAAATCCGTTCATGAGCTGAATGTTCCTTCTTCTGCTATAGGAAAAGAACAGTAGAACAGCACACAGTAAATGAAGGCACCTGGGAAAAGCAGGAATCAGTGCAAATTGTAGTATGTGTACACACAATCACTAGGCACTTCAAGACAAGCGCAACTGATGAAATAGAGTTAGTGTTTGTCAAGGTCTAGCTGAGTTCCTGATTCTCAATTGTTGAGGCTAAACAGAGCCACCCTCAGAAGTGAGAGAACAAAAGAGGATCACAGGAAATGCTTAGACTCTGGGGCGAGGTGAAGAGAGGACTCAGAGGCTAAGCCTCTGTCACAAAAGCAAAAGGACATGAGTTCAGATCCCAGATCCCACATAATAACATTTCTGAGCAGAAATGGTGAGTAGCTATGCTTCCAGCCCTGAAAGGTAGACCCAGAGCAAAGCAAAAAGGAGGGAGAGCAATCCAGGATGATTCGCAAAGTCACTCTTGAGCCTACACACACACATACTCACCACACACACACACACACACACACACACACACACACACACACGGCCCTTTGGTACACACTTATTCACATGCATCCAAGCAAAAAAAAGATGGTCGGACTCAGTTCATGTTTCACACTTAACTTCCATCTTTCTCCAAATCTCATAGAAACATTATAGCAAAGGCAGCAAAGTTTGTACACATGTTGTATCTGAAAATAACTTGTAGACAGCCAGTGTTTTTATTTCAGTGGAATGGATTGAATAAGAAAATCATTACATAATTGAAACATACAAATAGCTATCCATGGATTAGAAAGTCAGAATATCATTTTCAAAGGCCCTTAATGAACTAAGAACAGGAGCACAACAGTTTTCCACCTAGTCCTGTCAACAAAGTCCGGGGTCTGTCTGAAATAAATCCGGTTGAGAGCCCTGCTTCTTCTTTTGAAAGCCAGGCCATTATACTTTAACTTCAAGGTAAGCTATTTTAAATAAAACTAGGAGAATGGGAAATTAATAAATCATCTTAAAAACAGCACTGAGTACCACTTTCCCAACTTTAAAAGAGGCAACTTCAGACATACACACTTTCCAGAAAACAGCTGGGCAATAATTGCATTTCCAAAGGGAAGGTTTGCAATTGTCCATGGACCCAACCATTTGCAAGAAATCCTAAGTGGCATTCATATTTACAGGCAGATGCATGATCCAAGAATGGGGTAGCCAGGGTGTTTTGGTGCGGCCGCTTAAGTTGAATCTCAAACAAAAAACTGAAAGATGGAGAAGTAAATTGATTCCTAATATTGTCCAGAGGGAAGTACGGTGGCTGATCCCATAATAACAAACTCAGTCACTTTGTCTGGAACATTCCCGAGCATTCATCAAAGTGCCACCCAGGCCCCCTAGTTTGATGAAAGATTTTCAGCACACTCAGCAGCTTCTAATGCCTTCTTGCATGCAAGGTTTAGAGTGCTGACTGGCAGAAATAGAACACTCTGTGACAGACCAACCCAGGTTTGATCTGTAAAACTCACTGTGTCTTTCTCATTTGCCTCTCAGAATCTGAAAACTTTATCATGTTACAAGTGTTTTCTCATCCAGGAAAGCTGAGCTCCAGATCCCAGAAGATAGTGTGATCTCACACAGCCATTGCAGGGTGAAGAGCTGGATCCCCCACTGGATTCTGTCCTGATGAAGCTTGAGATAAAATACAATCTGTACTGCATTAAAAATACAGAAGAGGAGCAAAGATTAAAAGGAAAATAGTTGAAAGAATAGCTCTTTTTTTGAGTAAGAATGGGTGTAAACACTCCCAAAATGTTTTAAAGGGAAAAATGACCTTTAATTTGAATGTGATGCATCCTACAAAAAGAAATTATTAGACAAATTGGAAATTGTATAAGATATCTAGATACAGATGTCGACTTGACAATTGAGTTCAGAGCCTTCAGACACACCTAGGAAGCATTATTTTGTTAAGGAAAGTCCTTGGTAAGTCTGTGAAACATTATCTAACAGATGTGGGAAGACTTAGCCCATAGTGGGTGGTGACATTCCATGGGAAGGTGGATAAGATGGAGAGAGCTGGTTCAGCATTTAAACAGAATGGCGAACTAGGACACACACGCTTCTTAGCAATTCCTGTGGATATTGTGTGATCAATTGCCATAGCTCTCGATGTTGATATGAATTCTTCTACCATCATAAAGAGTGCAACCAAGGATCATTAACATGAATAATAAACCTCTTGCTCCCTAAATTGTATAATCATGTATTGTGATGAATTATGAGAGTAAACAGGACCACAATGCATATCTCAGGACAGCATCTTGAAAGACTGTTATCAGTGCAAGACTGTCCCTTGATGCAACTTAATAGAAGCAAGACACTACATGATTTGAGGTGCGAATCATGCTTCAACATTGCTGTCGGCACCTAGCCAGTCTTTTAGATGTGGCCGAAGGAATCCCATTGCCCAGTCATATCTTTTCCTGTAGCTACTGGCCCAACTAATTACTTCAACTCTTTGTTGCTTACTGTATTTTCTGCTTTCTGTTTCCTGCTTCATACCCTGCCTTGTCTATGAATATTTTTGGAAATGTGAGCTGGACTTTAAAGTTCCATCACTCTGTCTTCTCATGAGCAGATTGGATTTGACAACATGTTCTCAATTTATGTGTCCTGACTTCTACTCTGATTGTGTTAGTTTTGCCTTAGGACACCTGATTCTGAGTCCCAACACAGCAACACATTACTATCTCTTCCAAAAAACACGCCAAAATCAATGCACAGTCCACAGCCCCAGTCTCAAGGAGAGTCATGGATGTAGTCCAAATCAAATTTCTGAACTTACTTAAAACATTACGATTTTTTAATGAGTGCTTTACTTTCTTTTTTTGTTGTTATTTGCTCTCAATTTTTTCAAGTATGAACTTTAGAGATGATAACATCGTTTGGCAGTGACAGAAAATTCACTCCTTATCTCAGATTACAAAGTAACCAAGATTTATCCCACTGCAAACACACATTCTTAACTAAGATGATATACATGAAATAAGCAGAGGCCAGGCTTCCAGATGTTGGAACCTAAAACTGACTTATTTTTTTACCACAATACACATACACATACACCACACACACACACACACACACACACACACACACTCACACACACACACACACACTCACATGTAAGTTCATTGTCCTTATTTAGCTAATTCTCAGATTACCCCCTCCTCATTCTTCCTGAGTTTATTTCTGGGCTGCCATCAACAGGTTCCTCATAGATACTTTACTACTGAAATATCTGCACAAACAAATCAAAACTAAAAGCTCCTCCAGACCATCCACTACATGGTTACTAATTAGGAAGAGCTTCTGCAAAACTGGCTCTGGGGACATGCATCGTTCCCCATAATCCACGGAGGAAGTTGCTGACTTTTTTCAGTCAGTTTTCTGTAAATGAAGAATCAAAACTGTTCTACATCAGTTTAAAGTACTGAATTCAGCATTTGGGTGGTAAATGACTAGACAATGGATTATGGCAAGCAGTCGAATCAACTCTCTCTACCAGGGTTTGTTTTTCTACTTGCTTGTTCCTTTTCTTTCTCTTGATAGTGTGCTTCTGTCTCCCCGCCACCCCTTGCCCTCCCTCCCCAAACACGCAGAAGGGCTTGAAGGGCTGCCTTGAGAAGGCATACAGTTCATAGATACTGTTGTCTCCAGACTTCATAACTTCTTAGAATAGCTCAGCTGAGCTGCAGACTCTCCAGTCAGGACCTCTGTTCTTCTGAACATGCAGGGCCAGCCAGCTTCAGACACTCGTTGCCCAGGCTATTGAGTGCCTTAACCAATAAAGGAGGATGGCAATTCCTGGACCTAAGGTTACCTGGAGATAAAGAAGCAAGGTTAGCTTGCTAGTAGGGGGTTGTTCCAGTTTGCCTGCATGGTTGCTGATAAATGAGCATCACGCAGCTTAAAGAAACAAGGAGTTTACTTTCTTATGACAGTTCAGTTACAGTTCTCAGTCCTGCCTGATGGAGAGCATGCACCAACACCAGGGCTGAGGGAACTGTCCACACTGTCACTGTATAACGGCTGAGAGATGGACAATCCTTACTTGCCAGACCAAGTGAAGAGAAGGATGCCAACTCTCTCAAACAGCTCTCCGTGATTTATCCAGGACCTATAACCACCCACCATAGGCTGGGCCTTCCCTATCAGCTAGACAGTCTCCTTCAGGTTCCCTCTGGGCTCAACTCAACCACTAATTCTCCACAAATGTGCCCAGAGCTCAAACCTACAACAGTCAAGTTGACACCTGTGCCTAACTATGATAAGGATTGAGTCCAGTGTTCAAGTCGCGATAAGGAGTTTCTCGGGCCTAGCTCTGTGGCACAGGCAGACACAAAATTTAGAACAATTTTCCCTGAGATCAAGGTCCAGTGTGGAGGGACCGAAGGGTATCATTCAGGTGACATTTACATACAGGATGTAAAAGTGAATGGTGAGACTTAATACACACACACACACACACACACACACACACACACACACGAGACACTTATCTATGTGTATATGTTTTTCTCTACCTTAAATAAATGTATTCTAAGTGAAGGATGTGAATTTACTGGTTTCCTTAAAGGAAGAGAGCTTTAAATGCATGGAAGCAAAGGGATTGCACCAGGGTCTGAGTTCAAGTTCAGGATGAAGGCTAACGTGGACAACATGGACATTTGTCTACTCAGTTTAGAACCTGAAATCTAGTAAAAGTTGCTTCAGATAATCAGTTCCAATAATTTCCAAGTGGGAAATTAGTAAAAATAAATGATTAGATGCCAGAAACTAGGCAACACACTTGCTTAATTGTGGCATTAGTTTGAAATTAAATCTTATTACCATCCTGTCAACATTCATCATTATCTTTTGAATCCTGAGAGATGAAACAATTTACTTCTGTATACTTTATCAAGAAATGAAGTCAAAGCTAATCATTAAGATAATATCCAAAAATTACAATCTACTAAAATTCAAATTACTGACTGGAATATACAGTCTACAATTTCCAAATAATAAATGATTACATAAAATCCAAGTATACTTTTGCATCTCAATCCATTTTTCTCATTTATAAGAAGTAGTATATTGACTAATAGATAACTGTATGGAATTTTCATGTCTACTTGATTCCTGTTAATTCTCTTTCTCAGCTTAATCCCTCAACATCCTGTTCCCTTTTGCTGATCCCTCCTCTGGTTCTGTCTTTCCCTGGTTAATGCCCCTCTATTTCATGTCAGAGGTCTTTGGTTACCCACTGATGATGACTTTTGTTTCTATTTGTCACTAAAGCTCTCCTTTTTTCCTCCTCTCATTATTTCTGTTAGTTTCATCTTGTTGAATAAATACAGGAAACAAAGGACTTAATGAAAACCTGGGGTTTATCCTTGGCTTATATTTTCTGCTTATTGTCTATTTTGATGGCCAAGGGAGTTCATGTCTGTCTCAGGAGGAGGAGTAGCTGACGACACCTTATCCATAGGGAAATCTGAGGGTGGTACACTTCTTAACTTGCCAGTCTGCCAGAACAATGAATGATGGGCTCCCTGCACTCACTCACCTGCCTGGGAATAGTCCCGTTCAGTAGATCTTCACATATCCCTTGGATCATCTTCTGCATGCATGCTTAGATTTTTGTCATGCCTAAATAATTCTTCACAAATGACTAGAACACCTTCATTCCTTGCAACTTGTCAGAGAAACTACTTTTAAACTAACCATTCAATGTTTACTAAACCCTTAGAGTCTATTTTATAATACATAATGCATTCATACATTTATTTATTTTACAGACAGACAGACCAAAATAGACAGACAGACAGACAGACACAGACAGACAGACATTCATCCTGTGGAACATGAATGGAAGCCAGAGGAAGTAAATCCTTACTTTTTAGGATTGAACTCAGATTGACAGCATGTGAGCGATCTCTCTGACCTGATCAGTCCAATTTTAAAAGCTCTAATTGTCATAACTGAAATACTAATAAAATTCTAACATTTTATTTTTCTATTTATAATCTTCGTTAAGAATTTTTTCACTTACAAACAAAATGTGTTGTGTATATGCCCTTCTTCCCTTCTCTTCCCCTTTCTCTCTCTTTCCTTCCCCATCTTCTTCCACCTTCCTGTCCATTCACCAACCCAGCTTCATCCATCCGATAGTCATGTCATCTGTGCATCTTATGGTTCCCTTTGGAGCAACGTTTCCAGTAAGGACCAGGACTCTGTGTATATGTGACTCTTCAGTGGATAAACCTCCAGGAGATAGCTCATCCACGGTGAAATCTTGACATGTCAGTCATTGTACAGTTCTGGTGGAGGTGATTAGCATCGCAGTGAACTCCGGATGCAGCCTTGTTATGACCAAGTGCCATGGCCAACAGAAGCCCTCCACAACTTTAGGCTCTTACATTCTTACTGTCCTTTTATCTACTAGGATCCCAGAGCCATGGAATGGGAAGAGATTTTGATTGCTTAAGACTCAGCATTCCAGTGTGGCAATTTTTTTGACTTATTAATTTTCCAGTTTGATAAGGTCACCTAGTTGAGTGCTGATAACTTTTCTTATATAAAAATATAATAAGAAATGATTAGACAATACTTTATTGTTAAATATTTATAGTAATGCTATAGTTTCTAATTCCATCCTTCCACTGTTATTTGGATACGTTTTAGTTCCAGGCATGTGTTCCCTGACTATACAAGGATGTTGAAATTTGGTTAAAACATTTTCTGTGTCTATTTAAAAGATCCTGTGATCTTTACCTTTGTGAGTTTTAATATGAAGAATTACATTTATTTACATATATTGACACTAACCTTGTGTTTCTGGAATGGACCCAACACAGTCAGAGTGAGAGATTATTTTGAATTTGTTTGGCTTTGGTTTAGTAGAATTTTGTTGAGGATGTTTGCATATGTGTTCATCAATGAGAATGGCCTACAGATTTTATTTGGTGTTTGGATAAGCATAATATTGACTTCATAGAATAAGTTTGGAATTGCTCCTTTCTTTTCTATTTTGTGGAATAATTTGAGAAGAAGTGATGTGAGTTGTTCTTTAAATGTCTGGTAGAATTCTGAGATTTTTTTTTGTTAAGAGACTTGTGATTACTACTTTAATTCTGTAAGTAGTTATGTGACTGTTTATATAATTAGATTCATTCTGATTCAGCTTTGGTAAGTTGCATGTGTTTACAAATTTATCCATTTCTTTCAGATTGCCAAATTTGGTAGAATACAACTTTTTAAAGTATGTCCTTATGATTCTCTGAATTTCATTGCTACCTGTTGTGATAGCTCCATTTTCATCTGTAAATTTCTTAATGTGTGTTTTTTTCTCTTTGGTTTTAATTAATTTGGCTAGGTGTTTATTAATTTTGTCACTTTCTTTAAAGAACTAGCTTTTCATTTGTTGATTCTTTACACTGATATCTTTGTCTCATTTTGAGTTATTTCTCCTGAATATCTACTACTTTTCAACTTTCGATATTGATTGCTTCTTGTTTCTCTTAAGTTTTAATTGCACTGTTAAGGTGTTTACTTGTGATGTTTCTACTTTTATATAGGCATTGATTGCTTTAAACTGTATTTATTGTTTGCCATAGATTTAGATATGCTGTGTTTTACTATCATTAAGCTTCAGGAATTTGGGGAATTTTATTTTGATTTCTGCCCAGACCCAGTCCTTGTTCATAGCATGTTGTCTAGCTTCCAAGAGTTTGTGTACTTTTTGTTGTTTACCTTGTTATGGATGTCTAATTTTATTCTGTGGTAATCAGATAGAGTTCAGGATGTAGTTTCAATTTTTCTGTATTTGTGGAGGCTTGCATTGTAGCTTACTATGTGGTCCATTTTGAAGAAAGTTCCATGAGCTATTAAAAAGTGTATTATTCAGGGTTCTCTGAAGAAACAGAATCTATAGAATGTAATATATATATATAGATAAGTTTATTAAAAATAACTGACAATAAAAATAGTGTCCTTCAAGGTTGCCACCCATAGCAGCCTCGTTCTTGACTGGAATGTTCCACAAAGCCAAAAGATCTAAAGAAGGCCTCAAGCCTTTGCTCCTCTGGCGGGACAAAGACACTGGGTTCCGACCTTAGTGAAAAACAGCTGAGCTCTGAGGATGGCGATGAACAGCAAACAGCAGTAAGGCCTAGACACCAGGTTCCAAAGGCAGCAGGAACAGCAACAACGTGATGGAAAAGGTGAAGCTCCAAGTCAGCCAAGGACGGAGGCAACAGCAACAAAGAAGGCCACTATGCTCTAAAAGCGAACTATGCACACAGAGTGTGCAAGTTGACACAAAAAAAGGGAGGAGCAAGTCTCTCCTCCTTGCACCTCCTATTATCCAGTCCGCCACTGGAAAGGACCACCCACTATGGGCTGGGTTCTCCACAGGAATCAATCAAGTACCTGCAGACTGGTTCCGGGACCCATTCCAACCATTAACCTTTCACAGCTGCACCCCAAACAGTTTGCAACTGTCAAGCTGACACCAAAATGCAACCATAAGAAAAAGAATATTTATTCCTTGGTATTAGGATGGAAATTTCATTAGATGTCAGTAAGGTCTATTTGGTTTATATCTTGATTTAATTCTAGTGTGTCCCTGTTCAATTTTGGACCTGTTGACCTATCTAATGGTAAGTGTGAGATATTGAAATCATCTACTATTATTATCATGTTTGAGTTAATTTGTTTTTTAATGCTTTGAGGTGTCTGTTTAATGAATGTGGGTGAACATATATGTTTAGAATTATGAAGTTTTCATGATAGATTATTTCTTTGGTGAGTATATCATATCCTTTTTGGTCTCTCATAATTTATGTGGGTTTGAAGTCTATTATATCAGACATTAGAATGGAAACTCCTGCTTGCTTTCTAGCTCCATTTGCTTGGAGTACCTTTGATTAACTTTTTACCCTACATTAGTGACTGTTTTTCATGATTAGGTGTGTCGCTTTAAAGCAGCAAATTGATGGCTTCTAAGTTTTGATCTATGTTGTTAGCCTATGTCTTGTGGGGAGTTGAGTCCATTGTTATTTAAGTATGTTATTAAATTAATGTTTGTTGATTCCTATCTTTTTGTTGATTTTGTGTTTTTTATGTTTTTAGTTCTTTGCATAGTAGCTGTACTGACATGATTCCCCTTCTATCTGTTTGAGCGTGTTTATCATTTTCTTTAGTCTTGACTTTTTTTTCTAGTATTTTCTACAGACACAGATTGATAGTCATATAGGCCTTCAGTTTATTTTTGTATTGGGAAATTTTTCTTTTGCTTTCAATCGTGACTAATAGTTTAACTGGATATAGCCTCCTGGGTTGGCATTTGTGATCATTTATAGTCTGAAGTATGTCTCTCCAAGCTTTTCTTGCTTTTATTGTTTCCATTGAAAAGTTAGCTGTTATGCTGATAGTCTTGCTTTTAAATATAATTTGCCTTTTATCTTCTGAAAGACATCCTCTTTATTCTGTCTCTACAGCATTTTGACTACCATTTACTGTGACCTGTTTCTAATTTGGTTGTATCTGATTGGTGTGTGTGTGGTACGGACCTTGTACATGAGTGGGGATCTCCTTCCTTAAGTGTGGGAAGTTTTCATTTTATGATTCCCTGAAAAAATATGCCCTGGAGTGTTTTCTTGGGCTTCTTGCTCTGGGATTCCATGAATGCAAAAGTTTGGCCTCCTCATAATGTCATAAAGTATTCCTTTCATATATTTTTTTAATATCAGTTTCTTTAATTGAATGATCTTGTTCTGCCAGCTTGCCTTCTGGATCTGATATTCTACCTTCTGCTTGATCAATTCTTTTTTTTATTATTTTATTTTTTTATTTTTCTGCTCATACAAACATAATAGGAACCCCTGTCCCCTCCCTCCCTCCACTCCTCCCTGGACCTCCCTGTTCCCTCCCCACTTTGTCCCTTCCTTTCCCCCCTCCCTCCCTTTGTCCCAGTGCCCCCTCCCCCATCTCTGAAGCATCCTTTAATGACTATATCAAACTTTCCTCTGGGTCCTCCTCTCTGATGAGGTGTAAGGACTCAGTGGCAATTCCTAGAACTCTTTCTTGTGTTCCCCTTAAGTATAGGAACACAATCGTGACTGTTAATCTCTTGCTTCTAAGGATCCTAGTGCCTTTAGTCCATGCTAGACTTTGAGGGGTCAATGATATGTTGGTCATTGCACAGATCATGCAGAGTCCTATTATAATTGCTTCGGCCCTAACTTGTGTGGAGTATCTTGCATATCATGACTCCTCCCATCCTTGTCCTCTTACAATCTTACTGTCCCATCTTCTGCAAATTTCCCTGAGCTTCAGGATGGGGAGAGATTAGGCAGGCCTGATTCCAGGTGGTTGATATAGAGTCTCTGATGTTCTGAATTATGGTTTGTTGATGATTTTTTTTCAGTTTTGCTGTTCCTACAATGCTCTTGGCTCCATCCTGATGGGTATTGGATGTCACCCCCTGGCCAGAGATAAAAACCTGTTAAATTAGAGTCTTGTTATAAGAGTATATTCAAAGGTAGATGGAATAGAAGTGAAGACCGCAATGAGAGAGTTGTCAATCACCCATTTGCAAAATGGTTACCTCCTATCTGGCAGCCTATATGCCCTCCCCTTCTAGTAAGATCGTCCCCCATCAATTGGAAATAATCAGGAAGGAAAGTCTTTGAACTTAATCAGATATCTCATTACTTACTTGCAGTCCTTGATAGTGGCCTATTTTCTCTGCTGTAACATGGTCCCTTCTGTTTCTGGTGGGGTCCTCCTTCCCCATCCCTCCTGTTTATAATCTTTACAATTACTGTAGGTATTACAGAGATTTGTCTTTGAGTGTCTCTAAGTGAGTTTGGTACTAGGATCCACCTATTAGAGAGTACATATGGTACTTAATTTTCCATGTCTGGATACTTCACTCAATATAATTGTTTCTAATTCCATCCATTTCCTGGCAAATTGCATTAATTCATTATTTTTGATGGCTGAGTAGTACTCCATTGTTTAAATGTACCACATTTTCCTTATCTACTCATCAACTGTTGGACATTTGAGCTGACTCCATGATTTTGCTATTGTAAACAGTGCTACTGTGAACATGGTCTTGCTTGTGCTATCAAGGTGAATTTTTGCTGTATGGGGAGTTATTCCCAAAAGTCGTATGGCAGGGTCATATGGCATTTCAATCATTAACTTCTTTAAGAATCTCCAGACGGCTTGCCAGAGTGGTTGTATAAGCCTACATTCCCACCAGCAATGTGGGGGGAGAGTTCCCCTCTCTCCACATCCTCTCCAGCATTTGGTGTTGTTTGTATTGTAAATTTTTGCCATCCTGACAGGGGTGAGATGATATCTCAGGGAAGTTTTGATTTGCATTTCCCTGATGGCTAAGGATGTGGAGCATTTTTGAAGATATTTGTTAGACATTTTAATTTCGTCCTTGGTAAAGTTTCTTTTCTTTTTTTTTTAGTAAATATGAAATTTCCTTTTTTTTTATTTATTCAATTGTGCGTGTGTGCGAGTGTGTGTATGTGTAGAACCATGGGCGAATTCGGGAACCACTATGGATGGCCTCCAACTCCTTGTTTACTCTGCCAGGGGATTCACAGGCTCTGCCCTACAGGGATCAGAAATGCAGGCTGCCCCCATTTACACCCCCGCATCTATACATGGAGTCTAGGATCCCAACTCAGGACCTTCTGCCTGCAAGGCAGAAGCTTAACCCCTGAGCCACCTCTCTAAGTTCCAAGGCCCATTTTTTAATTGGCCCATTTGTTTTCTTGGTGTTCCGTTTTCTAAGTTCTTTATGCACTCTGGATAATAGAGCTCTATCAGATTATGTGGATAGTGAAGATTTTCTCCCATTCCGTGGGTTGCCTGTGTGCTCCAGTTACAATCTCTTTATCTGAACAGAAGCTCTTTAATTTCACATGATCCCATCTGTTGAGTTGGTTGTAGTGACTGTGCTATTGGATGTCCGTTCAGGAACTGTTGACCTAGCCCAATCAGCTCGAGGGATTTCCTTACCCTTTCAACTATGGTTTTAATAGTCTCTGGCCTTATATCGAGGTCCTTGATCCATTTGGAATTAAGTCTTGTATATGATGACAAATACAGGTCTAGTTTTAATCTTCTGCATGTGGATATCCACTTTTGCCAGCACCGTTTGTTGAAGATGCTGTTCTTTTTCCATTGGATTTTTTGGGCCCTTTTGTCTAAAATCAAATGGCTGTAGTTGTGTGGACTTATGTCTGGGTCTTCAACCCTTATCCATTGATCTGTGCGTCTATGTTGGAGACAATACCAGGCTGTTTTTACAATTATGGATTTATAGTATAGACTAAGGTTTGGTATGGTGATACCTCCAGCAGTGTTTTTGTTACTCAGGATTGTTTTTGCAATCCTGGGTCTTTTGTGGCTCCATATGAACGTTGAGATTGTTTGGTCAACTTCTTTAAAGAATTGCTTTGGGATTTTAATTGGTATAGCATTGAATCTGTACATTGCCTTTGGTAGGATGGTCATTTTTACGATGTTGATTCTGCCAATCCAGGAACAAGGGAGGTCTTTCCACCTTCTGGTATCTTCTGCAATTTCTTTCTTTAGGGTTTTAAAGTTTTCATTATAGAGGTCTCTTACTTCCTTGGTTAGGTTTATCCCAAGGTATTTCATTTTTTTAGGGGCTCTAGTAAATGGGATTGTTTCTCTCAAGGCTTTTTCACTTCTTTCATTCTGGGCATATAGGAAAGCAACTGATTTTTGAACATTTATTTTGTATCCTGCCACCCTGCTGAACTTCTGTATTAGTTCCAGGAGCTTCCTGGTGGAGTTTTTGGGATCACTCAGGTATAGGATCATGCCATCTGCAAATAGAGATAACTTGACTTCTTCCTTGCTTATTTGAATCCCTTTTATGTCCCTTTCTTGTCTTATGGCTTCAGCTAAGACTTCAAGTACAATATTGAAAAGAAGTGGTGAGAGTGGATAGCCTTGTCTAGTTCCTGATCGAAGTGGGAATTCTTCAAGTTTTTCCCCATTGAGTATAATCCTTGCTGTTAGCTTGTTGTATACAGCTTTTATTATATTGATAAAGGTTCCTTCCATTCCAACCTTCTCTAGGGTTTTGATCATAAAGGGCTATTGGATCTTGTCAATAAATGGTTTTTTCTGCATCTATAGAGAGTATCAAAATCATAGATTTTGGACTGGTTTATATGGTAAATTGCATTTATTGATTTGCGTATGTTGAACCAACCTTGTGTGCCTGGGATAAATCCTACTTGATCCCTGTGGATGATCTTTTTGATATGTTTTTGAATCCAATTTGCTGCTGCTTGATCAATTCTGTTGGTTATACTTTGTGCTGAGTCTTCAGTTGCAATTAATCTGAATTTTAGCTAACATTTTAATTTTAACTTGGGTTTTTTTAACTTCTCTATGGTTGTTTTTGTTCTTCAATTGTATTTCTCATCTCATTGATTTGTTTGTTTTATTCCTCTTCATATATGTTGATGCATTTAATCATCTTGACTCAGATTTCTTCTCATGCCTTTTTAAATTACTGTAACATTTCCTTGAATACATTAATAATATACCTTTGAAACACGTTATCTTGATTGTTGTTTTCATGCCTGGTGTCTGAGGATTCTTTCTAATCGTGATCTATCAACCAAAATCTGGTGATTTTTATAGGAGAAATGTTTTCCTGGTATTTGATGTATTTCACATTTGTACTTGGGCATTTCATGTTAGGTCTTTGTTTTCTTTTTGGGGGAGTGCTTCTGTTTCTTTTGAGTAAGACCAGGTTGACTGACCAACTGTTGTTGAAAATATTTCCCTGTATTTAGATGAGATGGTGTTTTTTAAGATTAGCCTGGGGTTATTTGGTGCTGTTTTTTGTGTGTGGCAGATTTAATGCACTCGGAGTATCTAAATCTAACACTGATTTGGGGATGAAAGTATTTTTAATCTACATTTAATTAGGAAACTTAAGATGGAGCATCAGTTTGGTGGGTGGTGTTTGGAATACATATCAGACAACTTGAATAAGATATATTAGTATGGATAGAGTAGCTAGGAGTTTGGGAGGACATCTTTTAGGTTCAATAGAGGAATGCAAAAACGAAGACTAAGAGTCAGTAGGCATAGGCTTGGGGTGTTGTGACATTTTTGACAATCATCTGGGGTTAGATGTAAAACAAAATGAGTTACTTATGATTGTGTGTAAGGTTGTTCTGGAATGGTGAGATCCTTAGGATCTTTGATTGGATAAATAGTTATAAGCCTTAGGATTCTGTGGTGCCTAGCAGATTCCTGTTATATTTAATGATGGGGGAGGAAGGAATCCTGAAGTCTGCTGCAGCCAAGCCCAACTGTGAGACCAAAGATAAGATTGTCAGGGAAATGTGCATGAGTGTGGGGCAGAACCTATCTTTACTGAGGTTGGTGTATCCATAGCTCACCCTGGAGCATGAAGTTTCAACATTTCAACCTTGTAATTCTCTGAACTCTCTGCTCCTAGAAAATAAAGTGCCGTTATTTGTAAGACATAACAGACACATATAAATGTTCTTATTTTCAAATAGAATCAACAGACTCAGAAAGAAATTTTCGAATAAAAATTTAAAACAAATGCAAGTTGAAATCAAGACCAAATCCTAGCTAGGTAGATGTTGCATTTTATAATTCAATATACATCATCAGTTGCTTCTTGTTAAATAAGGTCAGCTTAAAACACTGGGTAACTTCATCATTTCCATTTGGCAAGCAGCCTTCTCAGCACACATCCAATGGTTTTGGCATTTCCTACATCCTGATTCTCTACTGCAATCTAGAGCTTCACCTTCCTTTGCATAAATTCTAAGCCCGCCTTGTTGTACCTTGCCTCTTCATAAACTCCCTCAAACTAGCATAGGAACCGGTACTACCCAAACATTGTCATCAAGTTTCACCATGAGGCTGAGATTTAGCCTAGATTATTGGAGTCACAGAGTATCAGTTTCCTCATGTTAATCCTGGAAAAATGTTTTTATAGCCAATTGCTTTGGAAAAGCAAAAAAATATACTTTGACTTAGGATTTCTTTTTTGTAGTCAAATGCAACTCTAAGCTGATTAGTTATCCAATTGTAAAAAAGTATGAGAACTGCAAAAACTTCCATAGAAATAATGGCAGACAAATATAATCAATCAATTGTAAAGTTTAATATTGAATGTCTAATAATATGCGGTTAGCTTTAACACTATAAACCTCGTCAATATTTGATTTATTTAAAGTTTTATACATGTATTTAATGCATTTGACATTACATACCTCCTACTCTTCCACTCTCCCTAAATGTCCCATCAACATGTCCCAGTTCCACCTTTATATCTTTTTTTATCAGAAACAGAACTGTAAGACAAAATAATGTAGGAACAATAAGGAAAATGCCTTTAAGATATGGATAGTTGCTACAATGGGGCTTCCAGCTCCACATGGCTTAAGAGCCCAAGACAGGTAAAGAACAGCAGTTTGTTCAGTTGTTTGTGAGGCTGGAGAAGCTCACGCTATGAGACACAGGGCCTGGCCTTCAGGGGACCATCTCCTGAGAACCTGCAAGGATGCCAGCCTAGCGGAAGCTCTCCACTGTGTGTGGGTGCCTGGAACCTGGCATAGGGAAAGATGTCAGTACCGTGAGTGCATAGAGCCCAGCCCACAGGTCTCTGTCAATAATGTGAGTACACAGATTGCCAGTCCTAGAGATGTTGTCTGCATTGTGAATACACCCCGTGGGAGGCTGGCCACAGTTGAATTCATGGAGTCTGTCCATAGTTTGACCTCACAGAACACAGACCACAAGAGCCTATGCTGTGAGTACATAGATATTGGAAATCAAGGAATAAGCAGTTACTATGCTATGTCAGACTACTAACCCTCAAATGTCCACAGCTCAGAAAACTGAATGCAGACATAGCATCTCTCATCGTTGCTACCTATTGACATACATGTGACACAGAAAACACCTGTATAATTGTGTACTGTTGAAGCATGTATAATATGTTGTGGGGGGGCTGGTGAGGTGGCTCAGGGATTAAGCCTCTGCCTTGCAGGTGGAAGGTCCTGAGTTCGGATCCTAGACCCCATGTATAGACGCTGGGGGGAAACGGGGGCGGCTTCCATTTCTGGTCCTGGAAGGGCGGAGCCTGTGAATCCCCTGGCAGAGTAAACAAGGAGGAGGTGGAGGGGGTCCATGGTGGTTCCCGAATTCATCCGTGGTTCTACACACACACACACACACAAACACACACACACACACACACACACACAGAGAGACGCATACATACACACATGTGCACACACGCATACACGCACAATTGAATAAATAATAAAAAATATTAAAAAATATGTTGTGGATTTCTGAAGTTCACTGACCAAGTGCATTTTGTTAGCTATACTTCACATAACATGTCCCTTACTCATTATAATAACTTTAAACAATTAGGAAAATTAAGCAAAAATGGGCTGTTGTGTAAATCCACTAAGAACAAATGATTGTATCATGACGATAAGGAATATTTGAAATTGATGCACTTGGTTTAAAATATTCTTTGTTTATTTTAATATACCTTGAAATCATTCTATGTTTAGGCAATATCAGCATGCACTCCCTACCTGCAAAGTAACTGCAGTCTAAGAAGGAATGATTGCAATGTGCCCGTGTCTGTCTTCTTACTCCTGTACAAACACAGAGACTTACATAATATTGTATGCAAACTGAGAGAAGAGACTTTCCCAGCAATAAACATTAAGAAAGGCTTTCAGGAGGATTTGATATTTAAAGAATCCAATTCAGACTGACATTCTCAATACTTGATTTGTCTTCTGTACACCATTGACTGTTCAATTTGATAAAGTATTCTTCACTTGGAACTTAAGAAAGTGCCCTCAAGAGGCACATTCTGGCTTCTTTGCTATGCCCTGTTGATTACTCTTTTCCATACTCAGTATCAGCTGAAAGCTAAGGAAAGAATTAACAGAAAGCACAGAGAAAATAACTCAGAAAAGAAACATGAAGAATGGTATAAAGAGAGTATAAACATTTACTTCTTTCAAGATAAAATGTATATAGGCCTAAATAATATGATTCTAAATTTTTTTCCTGGAAGCCATTGCTGAATGATTTGGAAAAGGAAGGGTTATTTTTACAAGAAAAATTATACACAATTCTGCTTTGAGAGGCTAAAGGTGAGGGCGGCTTCTGTAGGAAGAGTTCCACTGAGTTTAAAATGCTTTTTGGCAATAAAGAAGACAATATTCATTGACAGATGCACTGATTTTTCTTTAAAACCCATGAATAAAGCACCACGTAATGATTAAACACTTGTGTGAATTGTGTACGGTTGAAACAAACTCAATATATCTACCTATTCAAAATTTTGTCATTACTGTGTGAAAAATGCTTTCATTTTTGAAGTTTTAAATAATCATTTCAATATTTTGTGATTTTACCTATTATTAGGGGAATTTCTATTTTTTGAACTACAATCTTAACTTTGCAAATGTTATCAAGAATTCATGCTTGTTCCTAGGCTTTTATGTAAGAAAAGTCTTAAAAGTGTGGACAAGCTGAAACAGGACAGTAGATCCACCAAGTAACCAGCCACCTGCCTACTAGAGTCCCCACTCCCCCAGTGACAGGGACCACATGCCAAGGAATGTAAACCAGTGTAAACAGCAGTGGACAGATACAAAAATGACAGGAGACAGGATCATATGCCTCAGTGCTAACCACAAACACCCACAAACTAAATCTTCATCTGAACACCTCTCATTTTATCTTTAAATAAGAAAAGATTTCAACATCCAAACAAGGTACAATCTAGTGCAATGGAAAAGCAGTGCAACCACCAACCAGAGTACAGAATACCAGTGGGCCTAAAACATTCAGTGGTAATCAGACTAACCAAATCTCTCTCCATCCTAAGGCTGAGGGACTTTTGCAAAAGAGGGAACAGTAAGATAAGAGTCTAAAGGGGAGAGGTCCACTGATGACCAGGACATTCCATCCAAGACAGGGATACTACATCCCGGAACTCACTGCAATGCGACTTATCCTCTCGCCAGACCTGCCCTATGGCTGACATATCAACATTCTCCCATAGACTAACAAGAAACTCAGGAGAAATACTTTCATGTAGGGGAAACCTTAAGGGATAGGGTTAGGCGTCTGAAGGGGAGTATCCCTATCAGTGGGTCTACCCAAGGAAGGTCCACTTAATCTCCCAGAAGCCTGAGCTCCTACTACAACAGACAACGCAAGCAAATCCTGGGGACCACACAAACAGTAAAGGCAGGAAGGTAAGAGGAAGAGGGATGCATTGGTGAAGGGAGGAAGTTGGAAAAAGAAGAGGGGAAGGGGAGGAAAAGAAGGGGGTGTAGGGATAACAATTCATTGTGTTTATAAAACTAGAAAATAAAAAATAATTCAAAAAATAACTCATGATATTTCCTAAGAATTTGGCTGAGAGAAATCACATGTATTAATTGTAAGAGACATTTCCTTCTTTAAATGTAGTTTGGACTAACTTCAAATATTAATATCAAATGTCCACCATCTTTATATGTCCTGAAATGTTGTACTCATATAATGTAATTTTCGTCAAAGATAAAAAATATTAGATTTTATAAATGCCAACAAACAAATATAGCAAGTATAATTAAATGAAAATAAATAGTAATTTATGCTAGTAATTGGAAAATGGGTAAAATACAAGAACACATATGAAAATGACCTGAGTATAAAAAGTTAACAAAATTCCCTGAGATAATAAACTTAAAATATGAATGGCACGAATTAGCTGAAAACATCACTTTTCTATACGCAAATCCTTTGACTTAAATTTTTTCCACCACTGTGGTGACAACAGATCATTTTAAAACACATGAGTTTGGGTTGGAGAGAGGGCTCAGAGGCCTAGACTCTGCCTCTGCAAGCAGAAGGTCCTGGATCGAGATCCCAGGGGCCACATAAAAATGCCAGGAGGGAATGGGAGCAGCATGGCCTTCCGGCTGTAGCGGACAGAGCCTTGGAAATCCCAGAGTTAAGCAAAGAGGTGGTAGAAGAAATCCAGGATGATTCCCAAAGTCACAAGAATACATAGTGCCCTTTAATACACACACACACACACACACACACACACACACACACACAGAAAAGTAAAGATTTTTTTAAATGCATGAAGTTATTTCCAAAGTAACCAAGCAACATGAATTGTCTTTATTTTATCAGAAATGAAGCCTGGCAAGTTCTCTGGTAGATGTCAGCAAATGGGAAGTTTAGGTTGCGATGGTTCCTGTTTGATAACATTATGTCTGGTCGCTTTTCTTCTCACTTAACAATCTTTGTTCCTTTGCACCTCTTAACCAGACATCAAGTCATTTTCAACAGCATGGTAAACACTGGAATCAAATAATGCTTGGTATGTTTATACATTTATTTGAAAATATTTCTAAATAATTTTACAATCAATTCTTTAAGAATGGCTATAGAGGGCACCATGTAGTTCAGATCTACTTTATGCAGATTTGAAAAGTGAGAGAGAGAGAGAGAGAAAGAGAGAGAGAGAGAGAGAGAGAGAGATTAGAGGTGGGTGATAGATTTGTCAGCAGAATTTCTGCTTCCTCTTGCTGGATTTCAGCTCTGGACATCATTTGAAAACTCCCTCTTCTTCAGCCTTGCAAAGGAAGACCTCAGGCTGGTATGTGTCCAGCATGTGGACAATGTGCTTGCCCTCTAGCTGCTTTGCACTGCCCCTGGAAGGCCAGCTGACATGGCTGGGCAAGCCACCAGAGTAGCGCAAATCTTCAACCAAATGCAAGGTTTACTCGTCAAGGACTGTGGTACACATTGCAAAGCTACATGGGAAGAGGAACAGACACACTTCCAAGAAACGGATGTCCCCGACTTCACATGTGCAATATTGTCTTGCATTAAATATGCTGATGTTACCCAGACAAGAAACAGAGGTGAAGATAATTTTTCATGTATCTTCCCCTGACAACTGTCCAACTTAGATGAACATTTGCTAAAAAAAAAATCTATGTAAAGCAATGCTACTTGCAATTGTGTGCTTCATCCATCATAATTACAAGCAGCTTTGACACTTACACAAACTATTATGAAAATATACATCTTCTATTTACTTTTATGATTCTTTTGCTGAAGGAATATGGGACCCAGACAATGTAGAAGAACAAGGAGTTTATTCATGGCTTACATTTTCCAGTTATAACCCAATGTGTTGGCATGATAGTTTATATCAACATCAGCAGCGAAGGAACTATCCATGCCATACACATACAAAGGTCTGAGAAAGGTATACTTCCCACCTTGTCAATTTGCCAAAGCCAACCATCTTATGCACAGGCTCAGGGAATGGTCCCACCCCTACGGGCTGCATCTTCCACATCAGTTAGATAAACTTTCACAGGCTTGATTTCACTAAATAATTGTCCAAACATATTTCTAAATGCTCATCTCTCAACTGTCAAATTGATACATGTCTAAACTGGTACCCATCCATGATGATTGAATCAGAATGTGGCATTAGAATATGTGCTTTAATCTCACAGGCTCTTTTATAGAACTTAGTCATTGAAGCAGCTAAACTAGTTTTATTCTGACTCATAAACTAATGCAGGCAGGGAGGGAAATGTGTCTCTTGAGATGTGAATTATCTAAAATGAAACAGAAGGGCTGGAGAGGTGGCTCAGAGGTTAAGCCTCTGCCTTGCAGGCAGAAGGTTCTGAGTTCGGATCCCAGATCCCACATATAGACACCAGGCGGAAGCGGGGGCGGCCTGCGTTTCTGGTCCTGGTAGGGCGAAGCCTGTGAATCCTGGGGCAGAGTAAAGAAGAAGGTGGTGGTTCTCGAATTCAGTCTGTGGTTCTACACACGCACACGCACATACATACGCACACACGCACAATTGAATAAATTAAAAAAATTATTAAAATGAAACAGAAATGTTTACCAGAACAATGAGAGAGACAGAACACCTTTCTCCTCAGAAGAGGACAAGGATATATCATCACACTAGGGTATGTTCTAACAAATCAAAACACTGCTATAAATAATACTATAGACATTCAATGATTTCCTAAATTTCATCATTTAGGGTCATAGAAAAAGCTTTAACACTCTTGCTTAATACATTTAACGAAAATTTGTCATTCTTGAAGAATGAATAAATATTTCCTGAATGTGTGAAATTAATTATTTTTAATTTTTTTGGCTTTTTTGATAGCTTAAACTTTCTTAACATGTCTTTATTTTTCATATTAGGTTATGGGTAATGTTGATATTAATTAGTACAATTAATTTGTGTAAAATATTTTAATTGTAGACTTTACAAATCCACAGATGCACAGTATTTGCTGGGTCTCCAGAGTGCACAAAGAACTTAGAAAACTAAACACCAAGGAAACAAATGGCCCAATTAAAAAATGGGCCTTGGAACTTAAAAGAAACTTTACCAAGGATGAAATTAAAATGTTTAACAAATATCTTAAAAAATGCTCCACATCTTTAGCCATCAGGGAAATGCAAATCAAAACCTCCCTGAGATATCATCTCACCCTGGTCAGGATGGTAAAAATCCACAATACAAACAACACCAAATTCTGAAGAGGATGTGGAGAGAGGGGAACTCTCCTACATTGCTGGTGGGAATGCAGGCTCATACAGCCACTCTGGCGAGCCGTCTGGAGATTCTTAAAGAAATTGAAGATTGAAATGCCATATGACCTGCTATTCCACTTTTGGGAATAACCCCCCATACAGCAAAAATTCACCTCGATAGCAGAAGCACGACCATGTTTATAACAGCACTGTTTACAATAACAAAGTCATGGAATCAGGCCAAATGTCTATCAGTTGACGAGTGGATAAGGAAATGTGGTACATTTATACAATGGAATACTACTCAGCTATCAAAAATGATGAATTAATGCAATTTGCCGGGAAATGGATGGAATTAGAAACAATTATATTGAGTGAAGTATCCCAGACACAGAAAATTAAGCGCCATATGTAGTCCCTAATAGGTGGATCCTAGCACCAAACCCACTTAGAGACACAGTCAGAGATAAATCTCTGTAAAACCTACAGTGATTGCAAAGATTATAAACAGGAGAGAAGGGGAAGAAAGCCCCCACCAGAAACAAGGAGAGAGGGGATCATGCTACAGCAGAGATAATAGGCCACCATCAAGGACTGCAAGTGAGAAATGAGACATCTGGTTAAGCTCACAGACTGTCCGTCCTGGTCACTTGCAACTGATGCGGTATGATCTTACCAGAAAGGGAGGGCATACAGTCTGGCAGATAAAGGTAACCATTTTGCAATGGGAGACTGACCCACCCCTCACCGCAGTCTCCTACTCTTATTCCATCTACCTTTGAATCTATCCTTATAATAAGACTCTATTTTAACAGCTTTTTATTTCTGACTAGAGGGTGACATCCAATACCCATCAGGATGGAGCCAAGGGCATTGCAGGAACAGCAAAACTGAAAAAAAAAAAATCAACAAACCATGATTCAGAACATCAGAGACTCTATATCAACCACCTGGAATCAGACCTGTCTAATCTCTCCCCATCCTGAAGCTCAGGGAAATTTGCAGAAGAGGGGACGGTAAGATTGTAAGAGCACAAGGATGGGAGGAGTCATGATATGCAAGATACTCCACACAAGTTAGGGCCGAAGCAATTATAACAGGATCTGCATGATCTGCGCAATGACCAACATATCATTGACCCCTCAAAGTCTAGCATGGACTAAAGGCACTAGGATCCTTAGAAGCAAGGGATTAACAGTCACAATAGTGTTCCTGTATTTAAGAGGAACAGAAGAAGCAGTTCTAGGAAATGCCACTGAGTCCTTACACCTCATCAGAGAGGAGGACCCAGAGGAAAGTTTGATATAGTCATTAAAGGATGCTTCAGAGATGGGGGTAGGTGGCACTGGGAGAAAGGGAGGGAGGGAGGAAAGGAAGTGGAAAAAAGGGAGAGGGAGCAGGGAGGTCCAGGGAGGGGTGGAGGGCAGGAGGGGACAGGGATACCTTTTACTTTTGTGTGAGCAGAAAAATAAATAAAGAAAAAGAAAAGAGAAATAATCTACTTTGTCCTCAAAGTGAAGGCATTTATATTATCTGCTAAAACTTTATAAAATGTGATTTCTTAATTATGAAGATCTTAAACAGCAAGCATGAAGAAAATCAGAAAATGCTATCCTATTTTTCAGTGGACTCGGTTCCTTTGCCTCTTCCTCGTGCACAGGCACGTGTGTGGTTCTGTGTGCACATGTAGAGTCCAGAGGGCTCAATTGGGTGTCTTCCTCTCTTACATGCCATCTTACATTTTGAGATAGGGTCTAGCATTGAACTTGGAGATTGCTAGTCTAGTGAGACAACTGGCAAGAGAGACCTGAGAAGCCTCCCGCTTCCTCCCATCGTAGCACATAACCCATCTGTGATAATAAATGTACCTTTCATGCGGAGTCTGGTGATCCAAATCTGGGCCTTCTGTTTGCAAGGCAAGCACTTTGTCCACCAAGCCAACTTCTTAGCTCCACAGAATGCCAAGTATTGCTGCTGAGACAAAGAAAATTTTCTTTTAATAACAGAGTTCATAGTATGCAAGCTGTCTAATAATTGCACACATATTTGTTTAAATTGTGATTCAGGTTTCATTATCCTTAGAAATTATAATCTTTAGGGGAAAGAAAAAATTGGCAAGTAGTTCATATTATTTTGCATGGAGTATTTTGAATAGATTATGTAATTTAGCCATTAATATCTTAGAAATTATACTATCATATTCAATATTAACTACTCTTGATTTTAAAATTTTTGAAATGATATGCTGTACATACATGATTAATGAAGAAAATATTTATGAATGAAATAATTGACATTACAGTAGTTTGCGAAAATAAAGATATAAAATAAAAGTATAAATTACTATAAATATAAAGACACCTATAATGCACTATAGTATTGAAGGTTGTCCCATTTGATGACAATGCCATATTTTTGTCATTTTGCAAATAGTTAGGCAACATGTGAATCTTTTAGTCAGATATATATTTTTAAGGATTTTTCTACTTATTCCTTCTTACCTCTTTCTTAACTTTCCTAGCATTATTTCCATTTAAGACTCTGTACTGAAATGTCCACTTCTTATAAGTTGTTGCTCATAATATTTAAAAGACATTTTCATTTCAATCCAGCGACTCCTATAAGCAGTTGTTTTCTACCTATTACAATTGAAGCAGATGCCCTTCCTTCTAATAAGTGATAAGATCTGTCCATTTATGTACTGCATGGTAATGATGACCTATTTCTATCATAGCCATTACACCAAATAGGTGTAATTTTCTCCATTTGGATGGAAAAATAACAGTTAATTTTCTTTGCTTTTCATGACCTCATAAACTTCCTAGGAGGTCAAAAAGATAAAAACATACAGTGGAAACCTTGGGGACTATGCTGGATGAGTGAAGGGCTATGCCCCTATTAGTAGGATGGTCTGAAAAGAGGCAAATTGGTATGTTACAGAGGCCTGAAACCTACAAAAGTAGACAACCCAGAGAAAACCCTGGGGTCCATAGAAGCAAATAGGCAGGAGGGTCAGAGGGAGGTGGGAGGGGTTCAGAGAGGGAAGGGATGTGATCATAGGGAGGGAGAATGGAGGAAAACAGGGGCGAGTACTCAATATACTTGTAAAAGTAGAAAAATAATTTAAAAATAAATTTAAAAAGAAAAATAAAAGGAATATGAATAAAGAAAAAAATTATCTTTGCTTTTCTAACACAGTTCTCTAATATGTTACACTACTTCCTCTTTTCTATTGCTGTGAGAGAACACCCAAAGTCAAGCAACTTAAAGGGAGAAAGGCAGACTTATTTAGCTCAGGATTCCAGAAGGGAGATACAGTTCTTCATAGAGGAAATGGCATGGCTGGTGGCAGACGCTGGAGAAGGCCTAGGTCACATCTATTCAAAAGGTTCACAGTTGCAAGACTGCCTTCCTCCTGCAAGTCTCCACCTCCTAAAAGTGCCATGAACTTTCCCAACCCCGAGGGGGGGAGGTAGGGGGAGAATACATTTCAAACCATGATATATATAAAGCTAATTCTTCAGATCATGACATGATTTGTACTATATTCGTGTTAAGTTGATAGGAATAGCATGTAAATATATTTGATGATTGCAGCTCTTTGGATGTGTAAAGCCATGTAGCATGAAAACTAAGAAAGGATTATACTATATACATTCTAAAATTAACTTGGAAGTAAAGAAATATCTAAAATTATGATTAAAACTTTGATCCATAATAATGATATAAGATTTTCAAAATTATGAAATGTTTTTGTAACAATGAGAACAGTAAGAGCTGAATGAAACAAGGAAGTCAATTTAGGCTATAAATATAGAATACAATAGAGAGCAATACGAGAGAGAAACATGAATTGATGATGGAAATAAAAGAATACACTAGTTCACATACAAAACTTGATGGAAAACTAAACCAATATAATGGCTCATAAGGAGACCTAAAATCAAAGTAATGAAGATAAGGTGAAGAAATTGGACTACTGGGTCAAAATAAAGGATACATTCAACAATACAATGCATAATGAAAACATACAGGAGATTTCAGACAAATAAAGAGGCAAAATTCACAAATTTTCAACAGAGAAGAATGATTTTGTGCTAAAAGAATAGAAATATTTTTAGTGAGGTTATAGAAGAGAATTTCCTAGAGCAGAGAAAAAAATATAAATGAATCTAAGGCTTTTGCTATGCAGAGGATGACTAAGAAAACATCAAACACTACAGGATTGCAATGAGATTAAAGCATTGATTAAAATTCTCATAATGAAAAAATGTCTGTGTTCAGATGGATTTGACACAAAATTTAGATCCTATTAGAAAGTTAAAGATCGCCAGTTTAATGAAGGGAGAGGTGGCGACAGGTAAATAATTAGTGGGGGAGGTAATTAGTGGGGGAGGTAACTTTAAGGATGCACAATAGGGGCTGGAGAGGTGGCTCAGGGGTTATGCCTCCGCCTTGCAGGCAGAAGGTCCCGAGTTCGGATCCCAGATCCCACGTATAGACGCCAGGCGGAAGCGGGGGCGGCCTGCGCTTGTGGTCCTGGTAGGGCGGAGCCTGTGAATCACGGGGCAGAAGGAGGTGGAGGCGTCCATGGTGGTTCGCGAATTCGTCCGTGGTTCTACACATGCACAGGCACACACACACATGCACACACACACACACAGACGTGCGCACACATACACACAGTTGAATAAATAATAATAATAATAATAAATTTAAAAAAAAGGATGCACAATAAAGATGCAAAGAAATCTACTAGTTTATTATTACCTTACTCAAAAAGAAAAGCTAAAAAAAAATCAGAGACTTATTCTTGACAGTGGTACACAGTTGAGGGAAAATAGAGATGGTAGATTCTGTCTTTAGATGCTCCTCCCTGAAGTTATAGATGGCTACACAAAGCTACTAGTGCCGGGTATGAGATACTTCCTTAGCAACGGTAGGTTGGAGCAATCCCCAAAACAATATAACCTCTTGCCATTGCTCTTGGTTACTCACCACAACTTGATGGAGTTGTACCCTTAAATCTCATAAGAAGAAGAAATTAAGCTATAAATGACCTGAAAGCTACCTTCCTGTTGGCTACCTCACATAATGTCAGAAGGCAATCTGCCGGAGGAAATCAAGAGATTCTCCCAGCTATGACTCCCAAGAGCTATAACAAGAAAAAACCCAATAAGATGTAAGTATTGATGCAAAAGTTCCATGGTGATTTGACTATTATATCTCTATGTAACTGGATGTATAAAGCAGTGGCAGAAAACCATCACTTTCTGATTGGATTCAAGGCACATTCAACACTGTAAATTTTGCTTGAGAGTCTAAGAAAGTTGATTCTCACCTTCCATATTGTTTGTCTCTTGCTGTTTTCTGCCGCAGAGCTCAATACTTTGGGCTAGATGGCCGAAGAACTTTCAGGTCTCCTGCCTCAGCTGTCCATGTCACTATAGGAGTGCTGGAATATCTAATTACTCATGATGATCCCCATAGATTAGTGCTGTTTGCAGCCTTCCTCTGAGAACCTTCTTAGAACTGAACACAGTGGTCTGACACATAAGTGGTCAAAGTGCCAAGAATAAGTGATGGTAGAGTACTTGTTTGTTTAGCTTAGGAACCTGAGTAATACTGTCTTTATAGAAAGAGTGTGGGAGTATTCCTTCTTTCTCTATTTTATGGAATAATTTGAAGCAGAGTTAGTTCTGTGAAGATCCTGGAGAATTCTGCACTGAATCCATCTAGGCTTTTGTAAATGAGAAGACTGGTAATAACAGTATTAATTCCATCACTTGTTATCGGTCTGTCTAAAGCATCTATGTCATCTTGAGTCAATTTTGGAAATTCACATGTGTTCAGGAATTCATCCGCTTCCTTTAGAATATCTAATTTTAGGGAATATAAGTGTTTGAAGTAGGTTCTTATGATTCTCTGGATTTCTCGAGTATCTGTAGTGATTTTCCCCTTTTCATTTCTGATTTTATTGATTTGAATGCTCTCACTTCTTTTGGTTAGTGTGGCTAAAGGTTACTTATTTTTTAAAGGACCAGTTCTCTGTTTCATTGATTTTTTTTAGAATTGTCATTTTTAGTTCCAATTCACTGATTTCTCCAAGATCTTTGATATTTCTTCCCATATGCTAATTTTAGGATTTTTTGTTCCTTTTTTGAGTTTTCAGGTGTAATATTAAGCCATTTATTAGGAATCTTTCTTTTTTGTACGATGTAGTCATTTAATGCTATAAACTTTCTCCTTAGAGAAACACACCAGTAACAAGGAGAGAGGGGACCATGTTACAGCAGAGAAAATAGGCTACCATCAAGGACTGCAAGTAAGTAATGAGACATCTGGTTAAGTTCACGGACTTTCCTTCCTGATCATTTACAACTGATGCGGTATGATCTTACCAGAAGGGGAGGGCGTATAGTCCGGCAGATAGAAAGTAACCATTTCGCTAATGGGTGATTGACCCCTCTCTCACCACGGTTTCCTACTTTTATTACATCTACCTTTGAATATACTCTTATAACAAGACTCTAATTTAACAGGTTTTTATCTCTAGCCAGGGGGTGATATCCAATACCCATCAGGATGGAGTGAAGGGCATTGCAGAAGCAGCAAAACCGAAAAAAATAAATCAACAAACCATAATCAGAACATCAGAGACTCTATATCAACCACCTGGAACTATGCCAGCCTAATCTCTCCCCATCCTGAAGCTCAGGGCAATTTGCGGAAGAGGGGGTGGTAAGATTGTAAGAGCACAAGAATGGGAGGAGCAATGATATGCAAGATACTCCACATAAGTTAGGGCCAAAGCAATCATAATTGGACATTGCATGCCTGGCACAATGTCCAACACACTATTGACCCCACAAAGTCTAGCGTTTGGTAAAGGCACTAGGATCCTTGGAGGCAAGGGATTGACAGCCACAGTAGTGTTCCCATGCTTAGAGGGAACACAGGAAACAGTTCTGGGAAATGCCACTCGGTCCTTGCACCTCATCAGTGAGGAGGACCCAGAGGAGAGTTTGGCATGCTCATTAAAGGATCCTCCGGGGATGGGGAGGAAAGGGGGAGGGGAGGGAGCACAGAGAGGTGGGGAGGTGGAGGGAGGGAAGGGACCGGTGTACCTGTTAAGTTTGTAGGAGTGGAAAAAAAATTTCCTTAGGATAGCTTTCAATGTATCCCATAGATTTTGGTAAGCATGTCTTCGTTTTCATTACTCTCAAGGAAGTTTTTAATTTCCTGTTTGATTTCTTCCTTTGACCATTCCGCATTCAAAAAAATTATAATTTAGCTACTATTAGTTTGTGTGGTTTCTGTTGTTTCCTTTGTTATAGATTTCTACCTTTATTTTTTGATGGTCTGAGAGTATTCAGGGAATGATTTCAAAAATTCTGTATTCGATTTCTTGAGTTGTGTGCTAACATAAGGTGTATTTTTGAGAATGTTCTATGGGCTGCTGAGAAGTATGTGTATCATTTAGTATTTGAGTGAAATGTTCTGTAGATATCTGTAAGATCTATTTGATTTATGGTTTCATTTAACTCTGATATGTCTTTGCCTAGTTTTTGACCTATTGACTTGTCCAGTGATGTGAGTGGGATACTGAAGTCTCCCACCATCACTGTGTTGGGGCTGATTAATTGTTTTGACCCCCCGTGGTGTTTGTTTGATAAATTTGGGTTCTCCTTATCCTTCTTTTCGTCTTGCACATTCCTTCCATTATTCTCTGTAGTCCCAGCTTAGTGGCCATATAGTCTTTTATTCTCTTTCTGTCATGGAATATTTTTCTTTCACCTTCTATTATGACTGACAGTTTCTCTGGATGTAATAATCTGGGTTGATATTTGTGTTCATTCATAGCTCGTAGAGTGTCTCTCCAAGCCCTTCTAACTTTTACCCTTTATATTGAAAAATCAGTTACTATTTTGATGAGTTGCCTGTGTATGTAACTTGTTCCTTTTGTCTTGAAGCTCTTAAGATCTTGTCTTTAATGTGTACATTTGCTATGTCGCTTATTTATTATTTCTTTTGTGGTCCTGGATTTGGTGTTCTGCATGCCTCTTGAATTGGGACGGGCATCTCTTTTCTTAGGTCAAGAAAAATTTCCTCTATTATCTCATTAATTATGCATGATGGATATTCCTTCTTGTGTGTCCATTTCTGGGCCATCCATGGTCTGTATGTTAGGCCTTCTGATGGTGTCCCAGAGTTTCTGTATGTTCTGCTCAAGTCTGTTTATCAATATCTCAGTTTCTCTGATTGACTTATCAGCCTTTCCTATCTTATCTTCTGGTTCTCAGACTCTGTCTTCTACATGAACAGTTCTATTTTTGAGACTCAATCTATCAAGTTTCTTAATGCGCTGTTTAATTTTTTTTAGTTCCAGTCGGGGCTATTTTCAGTGTTTCCATGTTTGTTTGGGTTTTCTTGAAGGTTTCACGATCTATTTTCAGTTTCACTACTTTCATTCTAGTTATGTATTGTTTGATTGTGTTTTCTTGGTTTTCTTTTCAGAGTTTGTTGTGTTCTTCCTTAAATTTGTTTAGGCATTTATCTATGTTCTGACTGAAGCTGTTTAAACATATTTATAATTGTTCTTTGAAATCCATTATGTTGGGCCCGCCCAGGTGCTGGGAGGAACAAGGTGTAGCCAAGCACATGGGGCCTAAGATGGTACTAGGAGCTAGTGTGCAGGTGTAACCTTGATGCATCCCAGGGAACCCTGATTGGTTTGTAAGAGTTCGGTGATGCTGACCTTAGCCCGTGAAGCCTGCGCGCTGCACTGACCTTTAATATGATTGGCTGCTCGTTTCGTGCCTTGGGGTTTTTGCCTTTATAAACTGCTGTGCTGTGGGTAGAATAAAGTGAGTTCATGCTTCAACTAACTCCCTGCTGTGCCTGATTGTCTCCCGGGACCTGGGAGGCAGAGGGGCAAGCAGTGAGCTCACGTCCCTCCCGGTGGCCAGGAGCCGACCCGCACATCGTCCTAACTGTGGCTTTCTCAGGTATTCTTCCAATACCTCTGTGGGAGCTGAGGCCTTGGGATTGGTGATCTTTGGAGAAGACATGTTTTCTTGTGTTTTTTTGTTTTTTTCTATTTTTCCTGTGTGATGTTGGCATCTGGAGTTAGTTTGCTGCTTAGTTTCTTTGAATTATATTATTATATTTCTTGTGTCTACTGCCTGAGTTAGGATTTTTATTTGTGTATACTGCTTTTAGGATGTTGATTGAAATTCTATTTGAAGTCACTGAGTACTGATTCTGTGGTGCGATGGTTGCCTTCTATCTGGACTATTTTTCAGCACTTAAATGAAGTTTGTAGCCATTATGCTTTGCTTGTGTTACTTATCAAATGTTTGTGCATTCATTTGACACAAAAATAGGGATTCCAATGTTTTCTGGCTGTAGAAGTCTATTGATGCTTCTCAAATGAGTTTTCTGAAGTGACTATTATGCCATCTTCTGAAGGCTTTTTCTCTCTTTATTCTTACAGTTTGGTGTTATATGGGATCTTCTACCTAGAATTATTTCCTGCATGTGTGTGATTAGATCAGGTATGGGGACAGTGCAAAGCAAAGGTAACCAGAGTTTGTAACTTCGTCACTGGACAGGCAGCCTGGGAGCAACCACATCTGAGCTATAGGGACCAGGCAACAGAGGGGAAAAGCCACTTTTTAAAATGAAATCCACTTTCTTTTTCAGGAAACAACATATCAATAATTAGAGTCTTGCAAATTTCAAATTAACTAAATGTTTCTGAACCTAAAAGTATGTTGTTGTTATTGTTGCTTAAGAGCTTGCTACTCCACAATATTTAGGATACTCCATGTAATATTAATTAACTTATTATTAAAATAGAACTACTACCAAATAATCTAGAAATGAATAGGAAGAACAAATATTTTAAGTTCCCCTTTGATTTTCCAAAAACTGAATTTGATCCAATGCATTTTTTTCATAAAATTCATTGGATGTCTTATAAAAAGCAATTATTGCACCATTTGCACAACTGAGAAATTTAGAATCTGAGAGACTGACATCCTAACATTCCAGAGGCTAAATGGGGTAGTGATAAATGTAAATCAAATCTGACTAATTTGAAACATGAGCCTTTTAACTCTAATAATCTATTCCCCTTGTGAGATAACTAGAATATTAATTAGTACACAAACAATTGTGATATTAGTCTGACTTGTATAAATGACATTTTAAACTTTCCAAAACCTACCTGTTTCAGTTTCTTGTGCTGAGAGAGAGTCAATGATATAAATGCACAAACAAAATGATCCAGGAAATTCATGAAGGTAACCTACACAGCAGGCTTCAAATGCATGGTCATTTCTCAAGGTCTTGTCTTACATTCTAAGCTAATCTTCAGAAGATCCTTGATCCTGTGCCTAAGGCTTCTTCTTTTACTTCATTTCAGAATACAAGTGGCGGCAGTTATATCAAACATGGAATGAGTATAAATTATTGAATTAAAAGGGATTCAGTATTAAAAATTCTATCTCTAGTAGTCCTGAAATGGAGTGATAAAATAAGATTAAAACATAGGTAATGAGACAAATAATGAATAAAAGCTCAAGAATAGGTAGGAAACAAGTTAATATTAGGGAGAACTCTCAATGGAGAACAAATACAATAGTATGGAACTCCTGCCTACACCTAAGAAGCCGGCGAGCCAATAATAAAACTCCAGAAGGTCAGCTTTGTCAGTCTTGAGTTATTGGTATAAGTGCAATGAACTTTTTAGTGACACAGAATCCATCCTGATCTGCTAAAGGTAATGTAAAGCTAATCAATACGTAGTCTAGTTTGATATTGACAAAGGACTTAAGGAAGGTAGTTAGGGAATCATATAACCTCAGTAGTAGCAAAAGCTAAAGTTGGCTTTTTTGTCTGATATACTTTAAAGTGACTTCACAATAGAAGATCTGGTTTGATCCATCTTAAATAGACAGAGGATATATTTGAGAAGAGTCTGTGGGATTGGGATCCTGGACTGTTTATGGTGTGGCCAGAGAAACTTTATTCCTAGAACATTGTGTACACTAGTGTTTTTTATTTTGTCCTGTAATAGCTGGAAAAATATTGAAAGCAGTTTTTAAAAATCTAGTCTAGCTCTTTTTTATTTTGAATTATTATTTACTCTACATTTTGTTTAGATTTTCTGCTGGGTTTTTACAGTCACAGATGTGTCTGAAACCAAATATCTTTGCCCTTTCCCAAGAAATAAGTAAAATATTAAAAATGTTCATTTGTTACAATTAAGTTTTTTATCTCTTATAATGGAAAGTTTGCTCAATGTATGCATATTGATAAATATACCACATTGACTTCTAAATGAAAAAAAAACTATACAATAATCTTTATTAATTCGGCAAAGCATTTAAAAATTCAAAAACCTTCCAAAATAACAATTTTCAACTGGAAATAGCTGGTACGTGAATACACAAAAGGGCACATACCATAAACTCAAGGCAGCATCATGTTGATGGTAGAATGTGTAAAATTTTTTCCTACTGTCATAAGCAAAACAAAGATGTAATTTTTGTCTATTTATTAAGATTTTGGAAGTCCTAGTGAGAAGAAGTAAACAGGAAAATAAATAAAAGTTAATTAAATTTTAAGGAGAAGGCTAAATTGTTTCTACTTACTTATGTTTAGAAAATCTTAAATAATTGACCAAGGAAGGGTTGTAACTAATAAACAAAGTTAGTAATTCAATATGTAAATTAGTAGCATTTCATTACAGCAGTAATTAAATATACAAATAAGAAATAAAATGCTAACAGAAAATAAAGAATTAATTTAACTATTAACAATTGATGAAATAATGGAAATATAAGCTGGAGTAATATTTTGGCTCAGTGGTTAAAATATTTTCCTTGCAAACAAAGAGAACTGTTTTAATTCAGATGCCTAGAATCTACAAAAAAATGTTGGATGGGGGGTGGGTGTGGCTACACACCTTTAATTCTAGCCCTGGAAGGCAGAGTCTGGGAATCCCCATAGTAAACTAGCAAGTCAGACTAGTTTCATATATATATGAAAGAAAAAATGGAAGCACGTTGAACATTCCTGAATGGAACAGATTAAGATTATTAATATGTAATACACAAAGAGAATTGATAAAACATCAAAGCTCTAATAATTGACCTCATATTAATAGGGAGCTTCAAAAGAACCCAAAGTCCTAAAACAATTGTATGCAAAAGAAAAAGAGGGCGAAAAAGTACTACTTGACTGAAACATGGCTATGAAACTGCAGTGATCAAAAAAGTATGGTGCCAGATCAGACCAGATACATAGGTCAATAGAACAATATAGTGAGTATAGGAACAATCCTACATATTGTTCACAACAACTCATGGTCTAGAATAACAAGATAGAGAACTGACTTTCAGTGCCAATGCCAAGAACATATAAAAGAAAAAGGTATTGTTTTAAAGAAGTTGTGTTGAGAAAGCTAGATCTGTATGGGAAGAAGGATAATATTTGACCCTATTTCAAAATGATTAAAAACTGCAATGTAATACTTAAATCCCAGAAATAGATTAAAATATAGATGAAAGTTGCTATGATGTTGCTCTGAGAAACTATTCTTTGAATATCCCATACCACAAAACAAAAACAAAATAGGCAAATAAGTTTACATCAGCATTCTGAACAGTGAGAAAACAAGGGAAAGAATGCAGAAAAAGGGAGCCATATAGACATCAGATGTGGTTCAGACCCAACCCAATTGCAGGACATATAATGACCAAAATAAAGCACACGGAAACCTAGACATCATGACACATACCTGCAGTTCAAACATTTGGAAGATAGAGGCAGAATAATGTGGAGATTAAAGCGTTTGCCTAGGTTATACAGTGTGTTCCAAGACAGCTTAAGTTATGTGAGATTTCGTTTCCAGAAAATGATATGACTTCAAAGTCCATGTAGTAATGTTCAATTTCTCTTCTGTTGACGATATAAATAGAGGATGAAAACAACTCAGGGAAACAAGGAGTGTGTTCTTATTTACAGTTCTTCACAGACATAACTGGAGAGCTCCTGTGGCCATCAGGAGTGGAGAGATCTAGTCACATCACGTCCTCACAAGAGCTGAGAGAGGGACAGACTTTCTCAGTTCCCACTATGCCTGTATACGAACTTCCAACCAACTTGCTCTTTCTGTCCTACCTGCCTGTCCAGGGAATGGTTAAAACCACATCAGTTAGTCATCTCCCACAGGCCTGCCCGGGGTGTGCCTTGACTAAAACTTCTTCACAAATGTGCCAACTCCCAGCCTTCACTTGTCAAATTGATGTCTCCTACTACCTGCCACAGGAAGAGAAGCCACAAGGACATTTGTTAGATCAACATATGGCAAGTAAGTATATGAAATATAAAAGAAAAATTTTAATATTAGAATTAATCGAGAAAATGTTGACAAATAAGGCATGATTTCTCAAACTTCTTAGAGTAACAATTTTCAATAGCACAAATATATTTGGTAAAGGGATGAAAATGAAAACACACATGAATAATGTGTGGGATGCAAATGGATATATGTCATTAGCAGAACCAGTAAGAGATTTCTCAAAATAAAAGTAGCATTGTTATATGATCCATCAAGTTCACTTCTGAGGTATTTCCAGAACACTGAAGAAAAGTCCTCACACAAGAGGAATCAGTACCTTGAATGTATCGCATGTGGATGTTCATTCCACCACTACTCAGAGGAGACACAGACCAGAACAAACCAAAGTGTCTATTGGGAGATGAATGATGATATTAAATTTTATAAATTCCATAAAGATAGATAATCAATGGTGAATTTGTAGGACATTGCACTAAGATAAATAATTCATGAATAGGAAAACAAAAAACACATGATTTCAGTTGTCTACACAGCAGCAAAAACAGCTTTACTAAAGAAGAGAGAACAATGATGCTGACCAGCAACTGGCATGTACCATAGTAGGCCAAATGAAAGGAATTTTGTGAGGTATCATTTGCACATTCTTTGGCCATGTACAATAGTAGGCCAAATGAAAGGAATATTTTACGCTATTGTTTGCCTATTCTTGTTTCATTCCATGAAAATGATAGGAGGTAGAAGAATGGGTCTAGTGATCTTATTAGTGAACGTGTGCATTCTGGAAGCCTGGCTGTGTATCCATATCTTGTCACGGTTCAAATGCCTTGAATAAGTTTGGATGATTTGCACTATATACCTGTGTTTCAAAATGACTGCCTTGATTAACTGAGTCAGCATAGCAGCACTAGGAGGAAAGGTAGAAGGTGAGATTTCCAAAACTTACAAAATAAAGAAACTAATGGAGTCGTGAAAAGGCCAAGTTCTGTGCAGCAAGACCCAGAGGAACAAGATGACCTTTGAGAAACGATCAGAGCAATTTTTAGCTCTTTCTAGTTTTGCCATAATTTATTTCATATCTCTTTTGTTATATTAGATTTTTCCCATTATATTTCTTTTTATTTTGTCTGAAGCTTATAGACACAAAATGAATTTTTGCCTATTGATACTCCCTTTGAAAAGCCAGCTAAACACACATGATAGTTAACCTTGGTTGTCAACTTGTGTTCACCTGGGGATTAAATAACAGATTTTCCGAAAAGCCACCTGGAGAGATATTTGCAACACAGAGACAAACCCTAAATCTTAATGGAGTCACCTTGTCTCAGACCAGATAAAAGGAATCACAAGGCAGAAGAGCAGAGGACTCTGGTGCCTTGTGCTGGTTAAACTCGTCTTCCCTCCCGCCACTGTCAGGACCCAGCTTCTCTGACTCTCCATGATAGACCTGACTTAAATTGCCTCCAGCGCCTACTACCTGCCACACCCTCTCTGCCATAAGAATTGTGTCTTCCTGTGGAACATAAGCCAAATATATCTGTCTTCCCGTAAGCTGGACCTTTGATTGGTGTCTCATAATAACAGAGAACAACTGTGACAACATACTTTTCTTGTGTGTGTGTGTGTGTGTGTGTGTGTGTGTGTGTATTGAAAGTTCAGGCCAAGTGCTTTCTGCCTTGCATTTTTTACAGGAGATCTGGGATCTAAACTCAGGTTCTGCTTGCAAGACAGTCTTAACCCCTGAGCCCTCTCTCTAGCCCTTTTTTTTTTCCTTTTTAAAATGGAATTATGTTTTCTAATACAGAGCAATATACATTGGAAAAAATTACTTATTATTTTCCTTTCCTGAGCATCTTTTGGTTCCTTTTCTGACCTGAATTCAGTTCTTAGAAACTCCATTACCACATTAATAGAAGAGAATATATGATTTAGTAATGCCCTGTTTTAGTAACAAAATTATCCACAACACTAGCTGTAGGCTCCTCCTTGTGCTGATAGTTCCTCTGTATCCCTCAGTAGTTTGGGTTTTTATTAGGTACAAGTACAGGTTTTTACCTAATGCTTTCAGTGTTATATCTGGTTTTAGTGGAGGGAAAGCCAAACACACAAATGGTTGGGCTCCGGATTCCTTTTGCTGGACCTGAGAATGAGACCTTCAGTAATAATGATATTAACAACAGTGATAACAATGATAACAACAATTCCACATGGGTTGTTTAGCTTGTCCTAAATTGTCAGTCCCTTTGCACTGACTTTCAATATTTATCATGCACATCTGTAGTCCTACAGAGAAACCAGGGACATTTGTCTCTTGACAATGGGACAGAATATTCTTATTCAACAGTCACTCTGTTTAAAGCACTAGAAAGGACATGAAGAGGAGCAGACATTTCTCATTTACTGACATACTGCAGACATGAAGTTTCCAGGAACCATGTTTTTCTTTATGGAAAGTGGCTCATTAAAGTCTTTCCAGAAGACTTTTTAAATAATCAGAAAACCTTAAAATTGAATTTGTCTTGAGGAGAGTTACGAGTTTGCTCTGCAATCATAGAAATATTTTTTTTGCCTCTTTTTGTCTGAGTGTTGAGTTTAAGATTAGTTGCACTGAATAAATAATCTGGCAGTCTGGTCCATATGCTGAATTCTGGGGCTCCAACTTCAAGGATCTCCAGAAACCACTTCTCTTTCCAATTTTTTGGGGGCCAGATAAAGTTTGCAAAGCCTAAAACTAACCATAAGTAACAGGAATGGAGCAAATTGCTTGACTATGATATTCTTAAAGTTAACTGAAGCAATCCAGCCAGAATTTTGGAACACATGTGTGTCTGCCATTGTATAAGACGTGCTTCTGATGAGGTCATCTGTGCTGTGGTTTCATTGCTTGGCTTTTATATTAGTGCAGTGGTATTTTGAACTCACATTTTTCATGGTATTTTGAGCTCACATGTTTTTTGTGATGCTCTATATTTTGGGTTTAGGTTAGCAACGGAGTAGACCTTTTGCTTGAAAAAATAATGTAAGTGCCAAGTGTAAATCTCAAGAATTGTACTTGTGACATTAATGATCCAGTCAGATGACACATTGGAGAGAAAACAACATACATCTGAGGATCTGTAAGTTACTGAGGATTCATTTAAGTCCCTAGAAGTAACCCTAGAGGAGTTTCAACTGATCATGATGAGGAAAGAAGGAAAGGAGAGAAATAGAGTCCACCACATGGACTTCTCTCCAAAGATTTGCTAGCAGGTGCCTTACCTACTGATTTATATGTCTGGCTCCATTAACAGAAATGTTAATATACTATTGAGTTGGTTTTCTGTGATTTTCATAAGCTCTTTCCACACTGTGTTCATCAGAAATATAGTTATATAATTTTCTCTATTTGTCATGTTCTTTTCTTACTAAGGTATCAGAGTAATGGTAGACTTAAAAGTATTTCACTGTTGCCAAATTCTTAGAATCTGAGAATTAGCCTTACTTCTTATTTTAAATATCATAGGAGAACCTAATTGTGAGGGCACAGAGACACTGGCTTTGTAAAACTGATTTTTAAGTATTGTTTCCTCCTCAATATTATTAATTCTTTGCATTCTTGAAAGATTTCCAGCATGAGGTCATCAAAAATGGGCTTTGCTTGTGAAAGGTTTGACTATTGACTTGATATCGCTGTCCATTAGTGGTCAGTTTAGACTTTTGCCTATTGTCATGTCTTCCTTAATATGATGAACTGTG
The DNA here is from genome assembly GCA_023101885.1 of Typhlomys cinereus. NCBI lineage: Eukaryota > Metazoa > Chordata > Mammalia > Rodentia > Platacanthomyidae > Typhlomys > Typhlomys cinereus. The sequence goes on along the minus strand of JALPQD010000301.1, from coordinate 1,815,096 downwards.
TCCTCCCTAAAACTGTGATCCAAATAAACTCTTCATCTTTTAAGCTGATTTTGTCAGGGTATTTTATTACAGAAATAAGAAAGTAACTAAGACAGGTTCTTATTAACCTTTATGCTTCTGTGTCATTAGTTGCAATGTCTATTTGATTTTTAATTTTGTTATTGAATCTTTCATGTTCGTTAGTCTAGCTAAGAGTTTGGTTTTTTCATCTACTTGGGGGTGGGGTTAGCAACCTTTCAGTTTATTGTTTTCTACTCTATTCCAACAATCTCTGACAGATTTTTTGTTTTGTTTTGTTTCTTCCTCCTACTAACCTCAGTCTTAGTTGCTTTGTTTTTTTTTTTTCTTGAGGTATAAAATGATAAAGTTTATTCCAAGCCTCTTTTTCTTCCAATTAAAACTACTCTTCAAACTTAGAAATACTTTAACTATATGAAATAAATCTTGGTATATTTCCCTTCCATGTTATCTCAAGATGTCTTTAAATACCATTTAGAATTTGTCTTTTACCTATGTTTGTTCAGAATGTTTAATTTTCACATTTTTTTTGATTTATCTAGTTTTCCTCCTCCAATTGACCTCTAGCTTCAGATACTATTGTTCAGAAAGTGTATTGGTGTGATTTCAATCTAAATTTGTTTGTATTTATTCTGGTTTCAACCTTCTTACATTTATTAAGACTTCACGTACAGTCTATTAACAAAACTACCTTGGAAAATTCCCTCATGTGCTTGAGAAGAATGGGCTTCTGCTGCTGCCTGATGTAGTCTTCTAGTGGTGCTTTGATGTCCACTTGATAAAGCTTTGACCAAGTGCAATGCTTTCTACAGCTTTTATAGGTAGGTGTTCATATGCTTGCTCTATATGGTATTTTTCCTCTGGACACAGCTTTCCCATGTCTAATTTAAAGAGGCTATTAGGTAACAAACAATTTGAAGCATCCCATCCTAGAAGAAGACTCAGAAAGGAAACAGGACTTCAGACTTGAGAGGTTTCTGAAACAAAAAGTTGTGGGGAAGGGGCAACTCTCTCCAGTGTGAGGAAAAGCAATAAACTTCTGCTGTGGGAGGAAACTTTCTAGGAAGAGATGCCAAACAATCCAGAAGACTGAGGGAAGCTTGAAACAGTCCAGAAGTATGGAAGAGACTGAGCTGTTTAGAGGACCATGTCCTAGTAGCAAGTTAAGCAGCAGAGAGCTCCTGGGTTGCAGCTTCAATGAGTCTTGCCCATGCTCAGTGGGCTTTCTGGGGATAGAGCCACCCAGTCATTCCTGCTCCCATTGGTAATCCCTATTCTTACTCCTGTAAGCAGCCCCAATGATTCATCAAGTTAGACCTTGGCATAATTGTCACTTTGGTTTGTCACAAATTCCTTTCTGGGTGGATAGGTGAGGTATGTCGACAGTAGAATCTTCACACAACACTATTTTGATAGGGGACATAGAAGTTGCCTATTATTATTTTTTAGTCTAGACTGGTGTTTTTAGAAGGTATATAACATATGAGCCCTAAATCACCATAATGAGTTAAATTTCTTGCTTTGGCAAGTGTTTGTGAAAATAGATCTGTGGGCAGAGGAGCTGCACTTGGCTGCTCTTGGTAACATGCACTTATGTGATTCCATACAAATGGGTGGAAATAACTAGACTGGGTAAAGAAGCGTTGGGATTTCATTGAATTCTTAGAATAATGGAAACAATTTTAATGAAGCCCAATTATAACATCATGTTTGGTTTCAATTATATTTCAAACCTTACCCTCCACAAAAAATAATGGAATTAGCAAACGAGAAGCAGCTGCCAAAATTCTTCCAATTAATATAGTTGGGAAGCAACAAATCATTAGAAGTTCAACTATGGACATTGTACTGCAAAGAAAAATAACTGGAATCAAAATCTTAATAATTATTCAACATGAAAGGGAACTGAATTAGGTCCCTTCAATTATTGATATACATAGAAGTGATAAAATAAGTTTTAAAAAGAAAGTGAATGATAAAAATGAGCATATCTTATGTGGAAATTCTTCAAATTGTTGAAAACATGCTTCATTTGTTACTATATTTACTTAAAAGAAAGCACATTCAGTTACTCGCTGGAATTCTGTGTAGTTAAGTAGCAGTGCTGTAAGCGCTGGAAAATGAATTATCTGAGTACAAAATTCTTTTCAGGATATTTGAAAAGATGCATGCTGCTGCTAAACTAAGTTTTTAAAATAGGTTAATCTTGGTTAACTTTTGATTTGAGAATATTCTTTTTTTAATATATTTTATTTATTTAATATGTGTGTGTGTGTGTGTGTATGCATGTGTGTGTGTGTGTGTGTGTGTGTGTGTGTGTGTGTCTCAGAGGGCACTGCGTATTCACAGTGGAGGACCGAGGGTGCCTTTAGGAATCATCCTGGATTGCTTCTATCTCCTCGTTTCACCTTGGGATTTCCCAAACTCCACTTACCAGGGCAGAAAGTTTAGGCCACCATCATTTCTGGCTGGTGTTTTTATGTTGGACCTGGGATCTGAACTCAGGACCTTCTGCTTGTGAGTTAGAATCTTAACTCCTGAGCCATCTCTTCAGTCCAAGATTTGGGAATATTCTTTAACACTATTCTTACTGTAGAGTAAGATAAAACTTAATATGTAATCTTTAGGTTATTTTAGCTGGTAAATAAAGCCTATCTTTACTTAGTGTCATTTTCCTTATTTTGAGAAATCCAATTAATATTTGGAAGTGAACGGCTTTTGTTCTGAAAAGAGTTATTTCTCTTCTGTATTATCCACTAATATCTTATTAATCCATGAAATCAGATAAATGAACTCAGTTGTTCTCTGGATTAAATATAGCCTTGCCTATGAGACTCTCCTATGCTTATTTTGACTTTGAGAGCTTTTAGTTCTCCTTCCCTGAGTCTGCCAGTTGTCTATAACTCATCCTCACTTTGTGGAATGCCACGGGTCTCTCTTCCATTCATAGCTGAAAAGTGACAAGGTGAATCCACTGTAAGTTTAGTGTCCACAGCCACCTGTGCTGTGGGTCACGGTTGCCATGGGCATGTCTTGGTAGGGTAGTGTATCACAAAACTTTTCTTTGCTACTGGAGAGATGGCTCAGGAATTAAGACTCTGCGTTGCAAGCAGAAGGACCTAAGTTCCATCCCAGATCCCATGTAAAAACACTGTGAAGAAATGGTTACAGCTTGCACTTCTGGCCCAGGAAGGCCAAGAATGGGAAACATTCCATCCCATAACTCCACAGCAAAGGAGATAGAACTAACTAGGATAATTTCTGAAGTCACCCTTTCATATTTGGATCTCCACAAGTACACACAATATCCTCTGATACACATACACACAAATGTATGCAAAAACAAAACAAAACTTTTCTTGTTTTCAGATCTTACATTCTTTCTTTTCCCAAGAAGTTCCAAACATTAAGATCATATGGGGGTGTGGGATTCCTCATTAGATATTGAAGGTCAGAGACAGGAATGAGGGCTGAAAAATTCCAGAGAAAGGACAATATGATGGAGGATGGAGGGAGATAGAGGGTGGAGGCTTCGTACATGTGTGCATGTATGAAACTGTCAAAGAAAAAGCATCTATCAAGTGAAAAAAGGTGTTTGGTCTCCAGAGTGAAGTATCGTAATGTGACTTTTGATATTAATAGAAACAATGCTTTCAGCTATTTCTGTTAAAAGTATTAGGAAGGGTGCCAGGAAAGATGGCTCAGAGGTTAAGACTCTGTCTTGCAAGCAAAAGGTCTGAAATTTGGATCCCAGCTCCCACATAAAAACAACCGGCAGAACTGGCAGAGGCCTGTACTTCTAGTCCTGGAGGGAGGAGCCTGGGAAATCCCAGAGCGAAGCAAGAAGTAGAAGCAATCCAGGATGATTCCCAAAGTCACCCTTGGTCCTCCACAGGGACACATGTACCTCTGATATGCGCTCATACACACACGCACACACACACACACTAAATAATGGATGAATAAATAAAGTTTAAAAAGAATCGGAAAGAGTATTTATAGAAAATGTCTTGCTTTCTGTCCCGGACCCAGATCCGGACCAGAGTGGACTCCCTGCTCCTCAGGTAAGGCCCCTAGACCACGCCCTAGACCCTAGGTTATATGTGTACCCAAATAGCCACTCTGCATTTCTGCCAGAGACCCAATCAGGGCAGAGTCCATGTTCATCAGTCCCAGGTAAGACTCCCTGCTCCTCAGAATTCAACAGAGTCCAGAGAAAACTCAAGCAAAGGCCTAGAGGACCAACATCATTCATCTGAGGCCTTCTAAAATCATCCATCCCATCATATGGGAAAGAATCTTCACACCCAGCTCAAAGATAAGTAAACCTTTTTTACCATCTTGTTCCTCTCAATTATTAGTCACTGTAGTTTAACATTTCCATGTAGCCACTGAAAAACTCATACAACTTCAGGGACTATACCATTCACCTCACACGTCACCAAGGAAGAAAACCTAAAAAGTACACCACCATACAATCTTCAATCCCTTACTATTAAACCTGCCTTAATTGATGTACTAACGGTCCAATAGCCTCATCTAGGAAGTAACACAAACACCAGACAGGCATACCCAACTTCAAGGCAAACACTAGCAATAACTGCTCAAGTGTAGTAATACTGTCCAATTCAGTTCATCCAAAAATATATAGAAACAAAAAGAAGGACATAGGAGATAAAACAAAAATGCTCAGGTCACAGTGCAAATCCATGAAAAACAAAAACCAAGACAACAAATCTCCTTAAAAAAGAACAAATACCAGAATGATAGAATCCAACCAGAACAAACTCACAGAAAATAGCCAAGAAAGCCATACCCAAGATAATGATTTTCAAAGCTTGGTCTTTACTATGATCAAAACAATGAAAGAGGAAATCCAGGAGGAGTTAAATAACCTCATCAACAGGATGAACAGGAGCACAACAAGCACTTGGAGGAGATAAAAAAGTAGTTGAAGGAACAAAAGTAGGCATAGAACAGATAAAATAATCTCAAACAGAGTTTAAAACTGAACTTCAAGATTTCCAAGAAGTAAATAATAATGAAAATTGGGACACAATGAAAGCCATCTTAAGAGGTAGTTTATAGCTCTTAATGCCTATATCAAAAAATGGAAACATCACAAGTAAATAACTTAGGAATGCAGCTTAAAGTTTTAAAGACACAACAGCAATCCAATTCCAAAAGCAGTAGAAGAGAGGAGATTAGCAAAATCAGGGGAGAAATATTCCAAATTGAGATGAGGAAAATGATATAAAGAATCAACCAGACAAATAGCTGGTTTTTTGAAAAAAATCAATAAGATTGATAACTCCTAGCAAAATTAATCAAAATCAAGAGAGAGAAAACCCAAATTAACAAAATTAGAAATGAAAATGTAGTTAGCACAAATTATACCCAAGAAATTCAGAAAATTATAAGGTCATATTTCAAAAACTTATACTCCATGAAATTTGATAAAACAAAAGAAATGGATGAATTCCTGAGTAAGCTCAACTTACCTAAATTGAATCAGGAAGTTTTGAATTATTTATATGGTCCTATAACAAATGAAAATTGATGAAGTAATCTCAGATCTTCCCACCAAAAAATGTCCTGGAGCAGATGGATTCAGCACAGAATTCTACCAGTCATTTAAAGAACAACTAACAGCAATACTCTTTAAACTGTTCCATAAAATAGCGAAGGAAGAAGCACTTCCAATTTTTTTCTACCAAGCTAATATCATACTAATCCCAAAACCTAATAAAGATACACTCAAAAAAGAAAACTATAAGCCAATCTCTTTGATGAACATAGATGCAAATATTCTCAACAAAATCTTAGCAAATTGCATTCGGAAACATATCAAAAAGATCATTCATGGGGATCAAGTAGGCTTTATCCTAGGCACATAAGTTAGGTTCAACATATACAAATCAATAAATATAATCCATCATATAAACCAATCCAAAACCCCAGACCTCATGATACTCTCCATAGATGCAGAAAAAGCTTTTGACAAGATCCAACACACTTTTATGATCAAAACCCTAGAGACAGTTGGGATGGAAGGAACTTATATCGACATAATAAAAGCTGTATACAACAAGCCAACAGCAAGGATTGTACTCAGTGGAGAAAAACTTGAAGCATTCCTGCTTTGATCAGGAACTAGACAAGACTGTCCATTCTCACCACTTCTAGTCAATATTGTACTTCAGTCTTACCTAGAGCCATAAGACAAGAAAGGCAGATAAAAAAGATTCAAATCAGAAAGGAAGAACAAGTTATCTCTATTTGGAGATAACATGTTCATATATCTGAGTGATCCTAAAAACTCCACCAGGAGACTCCTGGAGCTAAAACAGAAGTTCAGCAGGGTCACAGGTTACAAAATAAATGTCCAAAAATCAGTGGCCTTCCTATACGCCAAAGATGAAAAATGTGAAAAAGTCCTAAAAGAAATAATTCCATTTACTATAGCCCCTAAAAAAATGAAATACCTTGGTAGAAATCTAACCAAAGAAGTGAGAGATCTTTATAATCAAAACTTTAAAACTCTAAAGAAAGAAATTCCACCAGGTAAAAAGACCTCCCATGCTCCTGGACCAGCAGAATCAACATCATAAAAATGACTATCCTACCTAAGGCAATATACAGATTTAACACTATGCCAATCAGAATCCCAAAGCAATTCTTTAAAGAAATTGACCAAACAATCTCAAAATTCATATGGAGGCACAAAAAGCCCAGGATAGAAAAAAAAATCCTGAGTAACAAAAACACTGCCAGAGGTATCACCATACCAAACCTTAATCTATACTACAAATCCATCATAATAAAAGCAGCCTGGTACTGGCTCCAAAATAGACATGTATATCAGTGGATAAGGGTTGAAGACCCAGATATTAGCCCACACAATTATAGACATTTCATCTTTGACAAATGGACCCAAAAAATTCAATGGAAAAAGAAGAGCATCTTCAACAGATGGTGCTGGCAAAACTGGATCTCCACATGTAGAGGATTAAAACTGGACCTGTACACAACACCATGTACAAGATTTAATTCCAAATGGAATTAATATTAAGCCTTAATATTAGGCTAGAGACTATCAACACCCTAGTTAAAAGGATAGGGAACTCCCTCGAGCTGATTGGGCTAGGCTAACAGTTCTTAAACAGAAATCCAATAGCACAGTTACTAGAACCAACACTCAACAAATGCAATCTTATGAAATTAAAGATAAAAAGATTGTAAACTTAGCAAAAAGGCAACCCACAGAATGGGAGAAAACTTTTACTAACCACATATCTGATCAAGCTCTATTACCCAGCAAGTACAAAGAACTTAAAAAACTAAATACCAAGGAGATAAATGGCCCAATTAAAAAATGGGCCTGAGAACTCAAAAGAAACTTTTCCAAGGACAAAATTGAAATGTCTAACAAATACCTTAAAAATGTTCCACATCCTTAGCCACCAGAAGATGCAAATAGGGGGCTGGAGAGGTGACTCAGGGGTTAAGCCTCTGCCTTGCAGGCAGAAGGTCCTGAGTTCGGATCCTAGACCCCACGTATAGACGCCAGGCGGAAGCGGGGGCGGCCTGCGCTTCTGGTCCTGGTAGGGCGGAGCCTGTGAATCCCTGGGCAGAGTAAACAAGGAGGTGGAGGCGTCCATGGTGGTTCCGGAATTCGCCCGTGGTTCTACACATACATACACACACGTGCACACATGCATACTTGCACAATTGAATAAATAAAAAAATTTAAAAAAAAGAAGATGCAAATAAAAATTATCCTGAGATATCATCTCGCCCTGGTCAAGATGGCAAAAATCCACAATACAAACAACACCAAATGCTAGAGAGGATGTAAAGAGAAGGAAATTCTCATACATTGCTGGTGGGAATGCAGGCTTACACAACCACTTTGGCGATCAGTATGGCGATTTCTAAAAATGTTAGATTTAAATGCCATATGACCCTGCTATCCCACTTCTGGGATAATCCCCCATAATGTAGAAATTCACTATAATGTCACAAGCACAATCACATTCATTGCAGCACTATTTACAATAGCAAAGTCATGGTATCAACTCAAATGCCCAATGACAAATGGATAATGAAAATGTGGTACATTTGACAACGGAATGCTATTCAGCCATCAAAAAAAATGAATTTATGTAATTTCCTGGGAAATGGATGGAATTGGGAAAAAAATTATATTGAGTGAAGTATCCCAGATATAGGAAGTTAGACACTATGTATTTCTGTACATACTGTAAATCTCTGTACTATCTACTGTACTTCCTTTACTTCCTGTAAATCTCTATAATGCCTACTATAATCACAAAGACTATAAACAGAAGGAAAGGAGAAGGAGGGCCCCCCTAAAAATGGAGATAGGGGATCATGCTTCAGTAGAGAAAATGGGTCACCATCAAGTATTGCATGTCAATAGTGAGACACCAGGGGCAGCTCACTCTCACTTCCCTTCCTGGTCAATTGCGACTGAACAGATTTGATCTCAAACAATCAGTGAGGGTATAGGGAATGGCAAATGGGACCCTGAAACCCCCCCACCACTGCTGTATCCTACTCCTGTTCTTCTATCTACCTTTAATTCTCTTATATTATGATATGCCAATCAGGATGGAGCCAAGAGTGGCGCAGGAAAAGCAAAACTGAAAACAACAATAAACCATAATAGAGAACGCCAAAGACACTACACTATTCACCTGGAACCAGAGCAGCCAAATCCCTTTCCATCCTAAAGCTCAGGGAACCTTGCAGAAGAGGCTGGTAAGATTTTAAAAGCCAAAGATGGGGAGGACCGACGATATGCAAGATACTCCACACAAGTTAGGGCTACAGTGGCCAGGACTGGACTTTGCCTGACCTGCACAATGGCTGACATGACAAAGATCCCTCAAATTCTAGCATGGATCACAGGGAAGAAGGCTCCACACAGTAGGATCCTTAGAGGAAAGGGATGAAACAGTCAGAGTCCTCACTAGTGTGAGAACGGGAAGTCAGAGTTCCCATACTAAAGGGTAGCCCAGGAAAGGGCTCCGGGCTATGCCACTGAGTCCTGGACCCTTACTAGGGCGGAGGACTCAGAGGGAGATTTGGCATTCACACAAAAGGTTGCTCCATGGGATGGGAGGAAGGAAAGGGGAGGCACTGGCAGAGGAGGATGGAGGGAGGGGGTTTTTAAAGGAAGGGGGCAGAGTGCAAAGGGGGATGAATGGGTAGGGGAAAGAGGAGGGGAGAAGACGGGGTACCTGTAGAGCGTATGTGACTAGGAAAACAAAATAAAATGTGGGAGGACAAAAATGTCTTAAACATATTTAGCATTGAAGCACAGTTGTTATTGGTATTAATGTGTGTAGTAAGGATTGTAGAACAAATTACCCACACATGATAATTACATACTCTGGATGTGAAGGCTAGATATGAAGTATTTGTGTGTGAATTCATGTATTTGTGAGTTGCAAGAGGAACTGAATGGAATGACTCTGTATCTACAAGAGTTACACTGAAATTTGCTAATGAACTCACGTATCTCCTTCCTGTCTTCAGATTCTCTTTAGTACAAGCTTATACAAGACCAAAATTTTCTGTCCATTAAGAAAATAAGTTGAAACGCAATTACAGCATTGACACAGTTTTAAGCTTGATTTAGAATTTAAGCTTAGCTAAAAGTATTAACTGGAGATAATTGCAATATTTACTTTGAAATTTTGTGCAATAAACCTCTTGATCTTTGCAGACTGAAAATTCAGGATAAGAAAATGAATACTTGATTGCTTCAAAAATAAAAACTAATTTTAAGTTTTCCAGATAGAAAATTTAAAGCTATGTACAAAATAACTGAAATATTCTGTAATAGCTTTTATCATCTGTTTCTCATGTACATAAGGAAGAATTTTGCATGCTGTATAATGAATGGCACTTACATCATTTCTGTGCAGTTGTACTTTGCAAAAAATGAATATCCAGGACATGTTTATAATTCTAAATTGACCCTTAAAAGTTGGAGAGGTTTGGCTTTTTGTGTTAATCGAAAATAACAGTACTTTCAATATTCTTTGACATAATAAAATAGTTTTATAGATACCATATGACTATTACACACATTTATAGTTTAGTGCATGGTGTTTTAAAGTATACAGGAATTTTTTATTATTTTTATATTTTGATTTTCAAACACAAACTTTTACTGACACTTTAATGGATGCCCTAAGCCACAAAGCTGTGAAAGATTTTTTTTGACATGAAAGGACTTTACATTGTGTAAGTCCATGGAAGCCCACACTGTTGTTTCTAACAGGGCCTAACATACACCGGAGTGCATGACATCTATCTCCATGCTTCTGCATGTTAGCAATAATTCATCTTCTTTTCTAAAGATGCTATCGATGTATATTTTTCACCTGTCTAATATAAAACAATTATTTTGTTTTTAAGTTCACCAAATAGAAGGAAATAGATTATAAAGTCACTAAGTTATCAGGAATAACATTAAAAGCATCAAGATATATCCATTGGTAAAAGTCTCCCAGTAAAATGTTGCCTTTTATTCTTTGTAAGAAAAACAGTATATGATAATAAATATCCTTTTCTAGCAAAATGTGAAGTCTTATAAAAACATATCCTAATGTTTTCCTATCTAGAACTCAGTTGTACTTTTGGAAATACAGTGACTTTAGGTGAGGCTTTGCTGACAAAATTCATTTTTTTCAAATTATAGTCTAATGAAGTTCGTGATTATAGCAATTATGTTAGTTTTATTGAAGTCATAACAACCCAACTGTATTAGAATCTGCACATTCAATATGCATAAGTGGCACAAAGCCCACTGTCTTGATGGTTAATTTTAAATGTCAGCTTTATTAGATTGAAAAGCTGATAGGAGATTAACAAAGCACACCACTTAGTACATGTATGAAAGCATTTCCAGAGAAGAGTCAAGACAAGGGGCTGCAGGAAGATATTCTCTCTCTCTCTCTCTCTCTCTCTCTCTCTCTCTCTTCTCTCTCTTTCTCTCTCTCTCTCTTTCTGTTTACTACCATGACATGTTATGGGTTGCGTTATTCTATCTCACTTTCTCTTTCATCATGGAATGAAGCTATGAACTAAAATAGAAATTTTCTCCCTTTAAGTATTTTGTCACAATGACAATAAGATAACGTCCTCTCATATGCAAAGAAGAAAGAAGCGGGGCCTGCTGGAAGGCCTGAAAAAAGGAAGTGTGTACTTGTTCATTCTGACTTCTGCATGGTTCCCCAATATTACACTGAGATCCCTGTTTTCCTAACTGCATTCTGATAGTTTTGATGTTACGTCCATTTCCTGGTTTGGCCCTCAAGAAAAGCAACCATGAGTCTGTCCTCTCTGGTTTTGTTCAGTCTTCAGCATCTTCTCTTCTGCTTTTGCTCTCTTCTGCTTTAAAATGCAATGTGATTAAAAGGAGCTCAGTAGGGTATTCCATGTCAATGCTGTAAGTCAAGGATTACAATAATCTCAGTCCTGTCACTAGTTCCAATTACCAAACAACCCAACACATTCTCAGGTTCCATAAATTGAAATATGTGATACCTTTGGCTTTCAATGCTTTGGCTGCCATAACTAGGTCTTTGTAAACGTTATGTACATGGGAGCAAATTAAATCCTGCCAGCAGTTACATGTGAAAAATATTATTTCCATTTTCTACATGATGAAAATGAGACTTTAGTAAAATTATTAAGAAAGTTAAGTAATTTGCATGTAATAGTATTACATGCAATAATAGCTCCTAACAGCTGTTGTAATCCAAGTGTCGAAGTCTACACACAGTCCCATTTTTCCAGTTTGTTTTTCTCTAATCTTATAAGGAATCCAGATATAGCTTCTGATAGAAAAAGGTAGGTATCCAGGGACTATTTCTTTATTAATTCATCCTGAAATCCTGCCCCAAATTGACATAGGTCTTACTAAATTTGGAATTTGCAAACATGTTCCTGCTTTAAGTTTTAAGGTAGATTGCATGATACTCATGTAGTCCTTAAAATAGCTTCATGTTCTCTAATCTCAGAACTTACTGGAAATCAAAATCTTTTCTCTTGTAGGACCAGGTTAAGGAACTCAAATATGCTTTCTTTCTTTTTTTTTTAGTTTTGCATGCACACACAGTGTGTGTGTGTGTGTGTGTGTGTGTGTGTGTGTGTGTGTGTGTGTATCAGAGGGCACTGTGTGTGTCTGTAGAGACCCAAGGGTGACTCCGTGAATCACCCTGAGTTGTGCTACCTCCTCTTTACCTTTGCTCTGGAGTTTCCCAGACACTACCTTTCAGGGATGGAAGTACAGGTGCCATTTCAGCCTGGCATTTTCATGTGGGATCCCGTGTCCTTGTACTTGTGAGGCAGAGCTCTAGTCCCTAGCCCTAGCATTAGCCCCTGAGCCATCTCTTCAGCCCTCAAACATACTTTCAACAACCAGATGTCCTCATTAAATTATGAAAGGTTCCTGGAAATTGGGTGCTGCTTTTTATAGCTCTATAACCACAGAAAGCAAGAACAGTGGACAAACTCAATTTCTGCCCAGATTTTTGTAGTCAGAATGCATATAAGTACATGCTTGGACATATATTCATAAATGAAAAACCAATGGTGAAATTAAACTAGCCAAATTTCAGGAGCAGTCATACATGAAACAAGTCAAATAAAATATTTATTCCATTGCTAATAGCCACATTAAGTCTTAAAATACAGTACTCATGCAACTGCCCAAAAGAGATATTGTGTTATAACCATACAGCCATATTAAAACAATGGAGGGCTCAAACACAGACAAATAAAAACCAATAGCTTCAAGGTTAGTGGTAACACATTCCACACTTTAGCTTCTGTCAATAAAGAGCAAAATCATGCCCTAAGGTATTCCAATTGTTTACCTGTACATTCCAATAAAAAGTCCATTATCTAGAACTGACTACACTCTTATGAAAATCAATGAAGTCAATAGAACTTTTAAAAATAATCTTGTTTCCAAATCCACTTACATTACAGCACACAAAGCCTATATTCTCAGTGGTGTATAACTAGATTTTAGTTATTATGTTAGTGACAGAATAAAGTAAATAGTTTACAGATGAATATATTTGCAACCATGAATCTTTTATTATTTTCTAAAAGAGGAGAACAGCTATTTCTTGAACTCCTTCTCTTTTTCCATTAATGAAAATTGAATGCAGAAAAGAGTTTGTCTTAAAGGAGGTAGAGAAGAAGAATGAATTAAAAGAGTTTGCATCTATACACTTAGCAATGCAGACCACATAGCATCTCTTTTTCTTTGAGACACACCTTCTGCTTCTGATTTTTTTGGAGGATAAATGCATATATCAGTCAAGGTATGTTTGGATTCCCAAGAGACATCTTTTTAGACTTCATCGTGTATGTTAAATCTTGTTAGCATCATATGTTTCCAGGGAATGCTGAATGATTTTTTTTAAAAATTCATCTTAAGTTTCTTTAAAGTTTGTAACATTGGAATTATTTTTGTGTATATAATTATCTTTTCCCTCCACTCAGTTTCTGAAGACCATTCCAACTACCTCTCGCTTATATATCAGCTTTATAAAATTCCTTTCTGAAGCCATTTTCAAAAAATTTTTTTAAATGCAGTCATTGTACTCTTCAAAAAAAAAAAAAAGAAGAAAGTGGTGTGTATTTCTTGGTACAGAAAAGAAAAGTGATTTTCACTGGACATTCTTATAGTATATCATGGTAGGAAACTATCTGCAATTCCTTAAAAGAAAAGATAAACCTCTTGTTGGTTTCTCTTTATGCTTTCTTTTTCTTAAAGTAACCTCATGTGGTACTAGTGTGAGCATCAGTAATTGAAAGGTCAGCTATTAGCAGGAGCTGAGTGCTGTAATGGTATTTTGTCTCTGAAGATAACTGAACTCAGACATGGTATTGCTCTGAAGAAGCTACAGCCATCTTAGAGAGCAAAGAAAGTGAAATTAAAGGTCAAGAACTCTTTGGGGATGGTGAGAGAGCAGTGTAGTCTAAGGGGTCAAGTTTCTCTTCTCTACCCAGCCTGCCTATCAGGGCAGATCTCTGAAGGCAAATCTAACTCATCCTCAGAAGCAAAAACGACCTTTTCAGAAAAATATGTCAAGTCCTGGATATACTAAGAATACATCTTTGGGATTTAAGACAAAAGGCTAATTCCAGGTATGTCATGAATTGCATGACCTTGGACCATGTTCCAATTCTCACTTTAATTCATTGAATAGTACAGATTTGAGTTTCTTAGTGTTTTCCCACCAAGCCACAAAAACGTTCCTAGTTTTCATTCTTAGCGTTTATAATGTAGACTCTAAATGGATTGCCTGCCCACTGAACAATTAATGTAGGAGCACAAAGGAACTATTACTTCAAATTTTTCCCTGTTTTTAACCATATGGTGCTGGACAACATAAATGTTGCCCAAACACATAACTTCTATTTTTTTTAATATTCAAGAATATATCAGGAAATTCTTGGGCACACAGCAGCATTGCCAGACATACCTAACACAGGCTTCTCCAGATCGAGCAAATGGAAACTAGTGACTAGAGAGAGAGATGTGAAATAATTCCAGGAGCGTGGAAGTGGTCATTAAGTAGAACTGAGAACTGTAAAGCAAAGTCACATTACTGAAAACACGAGTTGAATATTTGAGAAATATTTTTCTTTTAAACAAATGTTATTTTGGATTTTGAGAGATCATAATAGTGGAAGACTGTTCAATGCCTGCAATCCTAGCACCTTGGAGCTTGGGGCGTAGGGTTTCCTACAAGGTCCAGGCTACAAGGACACTTTCTCTTTAAAAAAAAAAAAAGACTCTTGAAAAAAGGAAAAGCAGAAAGGAGAAGGTGAAGGTGAAAGTGAGGAAAAATATCATCCCCCAAATAAAAAGAATAGAAGAGTGAAAACACCAAGTCTCTGTAAAAGAGCTAAGCATATGCTATGCGATAATGACCACAAAAACAGTTGTGGAGGGGGTAAGGTGTCTAGTCTAAAATTCTTGTGCAAAGGTTTTTGCATTCATACATTGGAGATTGGATTTTAAAGAAGCAGCAACATCACAGATAAACTTGATTATACAAAAAGCTATCTAAGGAAGAACAGTAAAGAAACTGTTGATTTGAGGTATGAATTCCACTCCGATTATGTAGGTAAATTAGAAAATTTTGGTGACACATGGTATTTATAAGAAGATATTAAAGCAGGCCTGGGGTTTGTGGAAAACAGGATTGGTTTATCTGCATAAGAAGTTATAAGGGCCTTATGTACCAGCTCTTCTTAAGGGGATCTCTGTTCCTGTCAAAGCAGCTACACCCTTACAAGGCACTGTGGGTGCCTGACATTAAATTTGAATTTTCCTATTTATTATATTAAGAACTAACAGGAAAGCATTCATATTCAAAATGTATCTCTAAGATACCATACCAATTATTATAGGTGAAATATTGCCTGAAAGTAATTGGAATGTCTGATTAAATAAGAAATGCATGTTTTCAACTACTCACTTTCATTATAATGAAGTTTACAAGTGAAGTCAAAAAACAGTTTATAATACAAGTGCTAGGCATTTGCAACAGATGGATGTTTCCCCATGGAAACTGGTTTAAAAAATATTTTAAATGGGAAAATCATGAATCTGGGGCTGGAGAGGTGGCTCGGGGAAGGTCCTGAGTTCGGATCCCAGATCCCACGTATAGACGCCAGGCGGAAGCGGGGGCGGCCTGCGCTTCTGGTCCTGGTAGGGCGGAGCCTGTGAATCCCGGGGGCAGAAGGAGGTGGAGGCGTCCATGGTGGTTCCTGATTCGTCCGTGGTTCTACACACACACAGACACACACACACACACACACACACATACGCGCACGCACATACACACGCACATGCGCACAGTTGAATAAATAATAAAAAAATTAAAAAAAAAGAAAATCATGAATCTGAAATTGGATAGGCAATGCCCTCGTTTTATCAGAGGAAATTTTCTCTTAAAAATTAATTTCCATCTATTTGTTATCAATGACATACACCTGACATGCTTCATGCTCCAGCAAACATCTCAGATCAGTGGATATACCACTAAGGAAAGCATCTTCCTTTCCTTCCCCCATCAGCATTAATCCTCATCAGTATCTCAGAAAGGTGTGGAGCTTCTTAGATCTTAGATCTTTCTGCTTTCGTGACCAGATGTTGAGGCAGATACCAAAAAAAAAAAATCACTTTCTCTTTTCTGGTAGATTTCTGGAGCTGCCTTTACATTATGTTGATTTCAGTCTGAACCAGTGCAAATCAACTTTGACTGCACATTTGACATATGCAATTCAAAACTGTGTCAAATATTGCAGGGCAAATAGAAGAAATTCCCAGGTGAAGCTGAGGGGTTCCAAGTTGATTCTGCTGACAGTGAGCGTGGAATCCTGTGTACATCTACAATGAAGGTTGTTTGAATTGAAACCATAAATCAATTTGCACATTGCTCAGACAAATGAAAGCTCATGTTTTATTAAGCACCAATAGCTAAGAATAGATGTCAAAATGAAAAAGAAATCTTTGTGTTCTGAGATTAAAATATATAGTTGGGATGATTGGCTAATGGGTAAAGGTAGATGGCTTAAAAGTCTCATGACCTCATTTTGATCGCCAGCACATTGAAGGCTGAGAAAGTAGACTAGAAAGAAGGAAGCCCTCTGACCTCTACAGAAGCAAAATTGCATGCACACGCCTGTATTCATACACACACAAAAGGAAAAAGTGAGTACATTTTCATAATACATATGATTAAGTATATTTAGAAATTAGCAAAAGACAAATATTTTGTGATATAATTCCCAATTCACATGATGAGTGGGTTCTAGGGGACTTTTTTCCTTTTTCCTTTATAAGTTGTCTACTGTGATATA
Source organism: Typhlomys cinereus (assembly GCA_023101885.1). Taxonomy (NCBI): domain Eukaryota; kingdom Metazoa; phylum Chordata; class Mammalia; order Rodentia; family Platacanthomyidae; genus Typhlomys; species Typhlomys cinereus. Next base: position 1,798,149 of record JALPQD010000301.1, on the reverse strand, counting down.
ACACAAAGAACTTTACAGTTGGTACCTACTGACAGTTTTGGCTTGTTTTTGTCTTTTTCTGTTGTTTTACCTATCTGCCTGAAGACCGAAGACACCTTGCTTAAAATGGCTCCTGGGTCTCTACTCCTTGTATCTATTTTACAGATCACAGATGCAACTCTTTTCCTTCATCTCTATTCACGCTTTGCTTTTTTCATCTTTTAATTTTTACCCTTTTATAGTTCTAAACATGAGTACAGTGTTTTTAAATCATTTGAGCCTGATATTAGCTGGTCCTGTTTCCCACCTTTCTCCTATATTTCTTATCGACCAATGTTATTCCTCCTTACATTTCTATGATTGTGTGTGTGTGTGTCTGTATTCTTTGCGTGACTGTGGTATGTGTTGCTTGTGTGTGTTGTCTCTGTAATGTATTGCATGTGTTGTCTGTATTTTGTGTGTGTATGTCCCATCAAGTTTCATTTTCTTCATTAACATGTGCCCGGGTTCTTGCTGGGGCATGGACATATATCAATTGATACTCCACTGTAAAAAATTTATCCTCTTTCAATGGACAACATTGACCCTCAAGATACCTCCAGGAGGGGTGGTCGCTTCAGGTTTTCAGCCTACCCTGAGGAATTTTTGATAGCTCTTTTATGCTCTGATCTTATCAATCTCCAGCACAAGGCAGGCCCATGAGGTCTGAAACCTCACCCAGACTATACCAACTCCTGAATTCTCAGTGAACTACTAGTCACATGTGCTCTTGCCAAGATATGTTGGATATTTATTGAGAAAAAAATCAATGGATTTTCACACAGAACTTTTATTTCAATATTAATCTAGATAATTTAAGACTTCTATTATAGCACATCAAAATTAGAAATTGTATAATAACTTCTCTAATATAGACTCAGTCTAGAAGAATTAGTAATGAAAACAGATAAGGATTTGAATCCTGGTAAAGAACAAACAATAGAAAAATGTTTTTCCATTCATATAGTGCAGCATTAGGAATATTGTCTCCCTAGCTAAGGAAGAATGGGTACCTAAGTTTGCTATTTCTGTCAATAGCTGGTACACTTCCTACATTTACTTCACTTCCAAATCTGCCCTCCTAGATGACACATTGTAAGTGATCGCATATTAATTAGAATAATAGCTTTCCCAAAGCACACAGTTTGGGAGTTCATTGACCTTTTGTAGTTCAGTATGATGAGATCTTTCAGAATCAAAATGTTCATATTTATTAAACAATTACACCTACATCTCCCTCTCTCAGGAATTTTGAACTAAAAACATTAGGTCACTGTGGTTAGTTTCTTGAATATCTAGGTAGTCAGTAATTATCCTAACACTGAAATGTGTTTTTGATCATAGGATTAGGCACTAATCTGAGCCAAAGATTAGGTCTTGGATAAAATAATGATTCATAGCTCAAACAACACTGCACAATTTACTTCTTTTGGCACTTGGTATAAATCAGTAAGATTAGGAATATAAGAATGCTGTCTTCACAATTTGTGTTTTAGCCACTTGTTTGGTAATGATGCTCTTTCATGCAATTCCTGCAGAGTGTATTAACAGTGTAAATTAAAATACTAAAAGTAATAACAAATATGGTGATGTCTTCGAAGACTCAATCTTCTCCAACATTATTTAATTCCATTCTACTCTTTTCCAAATGGATACATATGAAAAGAAATTTGAACTAAGGATTAATTTTCTCATTTAAAATGTAGGCAAGAATTTGTGAAAGTGTTTACTCCAAAAGAAATAATGTTTGGAATTTTGTGTGCATGAACATCTTGTTCCTGTCATAAGAGGATTGCCCTAAGACTAGCATCCCTGTTGTACTGGAAAATTCTTTCCTTTGTAGATTAAAATAAGAAAGAAAGTATGTTAATATTTTAAATGTGACCAATTTTTATAATAAGTAGGCAATCTTTATGGATCACTTTATGATATGCCTCAGAGTCCAAGATTCCATGACGAATTTCTCAGTGTTTTGAAATCTTCCTAAAAATCTAAATAAAATGAACCCATATTCAGGGATGCTAAAGTGGATTTGAGCAGAAAATCTTCTTCAAGCTTAATGAGCTCCTCATAACTGCAATTCTCATTTTAGATTTCCTTTGCATGAACTTTCCTTTTAGATCAAGCATCTTGAAGTCTGAATTAATTGATGTACTCATAGAAGACACACTTTGGTTCATAAAAATTATCTGACAACAAAGTAAAGCTCACTATCATATTTATAGGGACTGGTAGAAAGGAAACTTGAATTCTTAGTGAAGCAGAAACAATCTATATAATACAAACTGTACTTGAGTCATATTTTTCTTCTAAGTGGTGGGTCTGAGATTCTACTTGTGTATTTTTCTACGCAATGCAGTTTCATTTAATAATCATGAAATCATAAATAGAATACGAAACAAAAACCAATACATTTTGTGAAGGAAACTATTTTAAGAATTCAAACAAGCTTATTTTTTATGCTTAGTGTGCTTCCTAATATGTTGTTATAGGAATAGAAATAGAATAGAAAAGTTACTCAGATGTTATTGTTAGGCTACTTCTCATTTAGCACATAAGAAGCCCCAGAATCCATCCCCAGCACTGCATAAAAACAGGCATGTTGGCAAATGCCTGTGATGCCACAGTCTCGGTATCAGGGTTTGACACAGGATATAGCATGAGTGTCAGGTCTGAGCCTAGCATCATAGGTGAGGTTCAAGTATTGGAATCATCTGAAAACAGAATAGACTTACAGTAAGCTTAATTAATCGGAGTCTCCATAGAGGATGGGTTGAAAGCGAACAGTCTCTATTTGTGATGTTAGCAGGATTTATTGTCTAGAAGATGATTTAATAAACATATACCATAAACCTCTATACTGTGTGAAACTGTGCTAATGTTTAAGTCCAATTCAAAATATGTGAGATTACATTGATATTTTTTAAACATTTTTTATTATTATTTCCACTCATACAAACTTAGTAGGTACACTGGTTCCCTCCCTCCCTCCTCCTCTCCCCGACCCCCCTACTCCCCTCCCCTCACCTCTCCTTCCCCATCCCCCAGTGCCCCCCCAATCCCCAGAGAATCCTTTAATGTGCCTGCTAGTCTCTCCTCTGGGTTCATCTCTCTAATGACGTGCAAGGACCCAGTGGCATTTCCCTGAACCCTTTCCTGTGTTCCCCTTAAGCATAGGAACACTACTGTGGCTGCCAATCCCTTGCCTCCAAGGATCTTGGTGCCTTTAGCAAATGCTAAACTTTTGGGGGTCAACAGTGTGTTGGACATTGCGCAGGGCATGCAAAGTCCAATTATGATTGCTTCGGCCTTAATTTGTGTGGAGTATCTTGCATATCATTGCTCCTCCCATCCTTTTGCTCTTACAATCTTACCGCCCCCTCTTCCGCAAATTTCCCTGAGCTTCAGGATGGGGAGAGATTTAGGCTGGCCTAGTTCTAGGTGGTTGATATAGATAGAGTCTCTGAAGTCCTGGATTATGGTTTGTTGATTTCCTTTTGCAGTTTTGCTGCTCCTGCAATGCCCTTCACTCCATTCTGATGGGCACTGTATGTCACCCCCTGGCCAGAGACAAAAAGTTGTTAAACTGGAGTCTTGTTATAAGAGCCTATTCAAAGGTAGATGTAATAAAAGTAGGAAACCACAGTGAGGGAGGGGTCAATCACCCATTTGCAAAATGGTTACTTTTTATCTGCCAACACTATGCCCTCCTCTTCTGGTGAGATCACACCCCCTTAGTTGAAAATGATCAGGAACGAACGTCTGTGAACTTAACCAGATGTCTCATTACTTATTTGCAGTCCTTGATGGAGGCCTATTTTCTCTCCTGTAACATTGATAATTTTGAAAATATTTTCAAAAGTAAAGAATTACATTGAATGATACTAGTAGATTTCAAGTAACTTCCCAACATCATTCTTGTAGCTCTGTACAGTACTACTGTAAACAAACATCAGCACCTACATTGCTGCAGCAGATTTGTTAACAGTCTTAGAATTTAGGCAGAATAGAGGGTAAATAGAAAGATCTTCAGTTCGAACAGAATATTCATGATTTACGGCAAAAAAAAAATTGTGCAGAACTGGCATAAAAGTATTGTGTAGTCCACATAAGTTGACTAATTATTTTCTGATCATGTAGAACTCTGATGTGCCAAATCAAAGCAAAGTGCATGAGATATCCACATGCCTGGTCAGTGTAGGCGGCTGATATAATTTGCATTTTACAATCAAAGAGAAATTTATTTTGCAGATGGTTTCAGTGTAGCTAAGTCCTAGAGAGGTCCTTGTTGGCAGAGAATGTTCTGATGATGTCCTAAGGTGAAAGAAGCCAGCGTGACCTCTCCTCAGGGTTCCTGACATACAGTGTTAATCCTGTTCTCCTCATCTCATCACCTCCCAAAATGCCATCCTCCTAACATCATTGTGTGGGTGTTGGAATCCACCATGACTTCAGTGGTCCAGGAGACCACACCCTGTGGCATGTCTCAGCTCCTGCTTGCTGGAAACAATTTTAGAATCTTTTTTCTCTAGAGTATCATATACATCTGGTAAACTTTATTTGCTAGCTTTGTACATTAGCAATTCTCGAATGTAAATATTTCCAGGCTAACTTTATTCATACAACTTATGTTTAACTCCCTAAGGTGTATGGCCTCTTAAATGTAAAACTTGACTGAGTTTACCTTGATTTTATTGAAGTTTTTATCTTTGTTGACTTGGGAAACTGTCATATGCTTTTTTTGTTCATTGCATCCTTATCCCATTTTGTCATCAAGGCAATGCTGGTTTTGCAGAGTGTGTTTCTTAGTGTTCCTTCCCTTTCTAGTTTACAAGGCAACTTAAGAGGAATAAGTGACAACCTTTCCTGAAAGGGTTCCCAAATTCATTTAGTCCCTTGCTTTCTTAGAAGACTTTTTATTACTGCTTTAGTCATCACCCATGGGTCTAACTTTTCTTGGAACTGCTGTAGCTGTATCAAAAAAGGTCTTGTAAAATGTGTTGTGATTTTCATTTGATTCTAGGACTTTTAAAAAATATTTTCCTCCCTTATTTATTTAATGACCCACTGTTCATACAAGAGGGTCTATTCAGTCTCCAAGTATCTCTGTACTTTCTATGTTTTCTCTTGTTATTGATTTCCATAATGAAAAGAGTATTTTGTCCTTTTTACTTGTTAAGACTTTCTTTCTACTATAACCTAAGATATGGTCCATTTAACAGAAGATATGGTCCATGAGGGAAGTTTGAATTCTGTATCTGTTGGATTTCATAGTTACCTGATGATTCTTTTGATCTGTGAGTAAGCTTACCTTTGAAGTTTCTTGCTTGGTTTCATTGATAGATCTACTGGTCACAGTTGGCAGCTATTTAATTCCTTCACTATTTTTATGTTCCTGCTTCACAGTTTATGCACAGTTTGTTTTTCTGCAATTGAAAGCCCTGGAAATGAGTGTGTGCATATTAACAATTATTTAATCTTCTTGATGAATTGCTTCATTTATTAATATATAGTAATCTTTTTATTATCTTTTACTTTTGATTTGAATTTTGCTTTGTAAGAAAGCAAAATAGATATGCCAGTTGATGTGCATATTGTTCATCATTAGTCCTTACTAATGTGACTATAACAGCAATGAACATGGCTGAACAAATATCTCTGGGGATATAGTGTCCTCTGGGGATATGTTCAGCACTAGCATAGCTGTGTCATATAGTAGTTCTAGTTCTAGATTTTTGTGAGGACCTTCCACACTGCTTTCCATGATGTCTGTATTCATTTACATTCCCAACATCAGCGAAGAAGTGCTCTCCTTTCCCCATATTCTTACCAGCATTTGTTGTTATTATTTTTCAATCTTAGTCATTCTGAATTTGGTAGGATGAAATCTTGAAGTTGTTCAAATTTGCATTTCTCTGATGGGCAAGAATACAGAACACTTTTTTTCAGATTTTCTTAGCCATTTGTATTTCTTCTTTTGAGAACTTTTAATTCCATAGCCCTCCCTTTTTTTTTTTAAAGTGAACTATTTACTTTTGGGTGTTTTGGTTTTTGAGTTCTTCATATGCTCTAAATACTAATATTCTGTATGATTCACACTTGTAAAATGATTCATGCCCATTCTTCATATTGTGTCTTTGCTCAATGCCCTGTTTCTTTGCCAGATTTTCTTTAATTTCATAAGTTCTCACTCGTTGACAGCATTATTTCCTGCAAATACCAAGTTTTATTGAGAAAATTCTTTGCTAGGCCTGTCTCTTGCAGTTTTCTTTCTACTCTTTCCTCTCAAGCTTCAAGGTTTCAAGTTGAAAATTGAGATCTTTTGACCCACTTGCAATTGAATATCTGCTGGATGGGAAATGGGGTCAAGTTTCATTTTTCTGCATTCAGATATCCAGCTTTCCCAGCACTATTAGTTTTGAAAATGCTCTCTCTTTTTTCATTATGAATTTTCTGCACCTCTTTCAAGAAAAAAAGTTCATTGTATGCATGTAAGTTTATATCTCAGTCCTCAATTCTGTTCATTGATGAATATGCATATTTTTGTGTTAGTTTTCATTATACCAGAAGGTAAAATGCATGGTACTGGGGATGAAAATATTACCTAGTTATGAATCTAATGAACTGTAATAATAACCAGCTTGGAATGATATAGCTATTGTACCATGAATGTACTGGGGGTTTCCCACAATTTTCTGGTTGACTTTAAGGGACTGCTCAAAATAAGGGAACTTATTTTGGTAATGTACACCTGACTGGAAGCCTGTAGATGGGTAATCATAGGCTCCAGAACACCCAATGCTATCGTCTTGCTTGGTAAAGAGAGCAACAAACTATTTTGTAGAAACTTATCTTCAGTTCCACAGATTAAAGTTCGTCTTAGCTTTCATCTAAAATATCTCCTTTTTAAATTCATGGTGATTAATACTGACAATGACAACTGGTCAAAGTACAAAGAATAAGAGACTGTGGAGTAACAGACCCTAAACATGACACCCAAATCCTACCTATACCCCCAGGTTTAGGGAACATCATGAATGAAGGGATGGAAACAATATTAGAGCCAATATCACATGAATAGGATTGCTGTCAAACAGATCCTGGATGAAAGGTGACTCCATCCAGGAACTTAGTGTATATGTGTCAACACGTATAACACATGCACAAAGTTGGGCCACTCAATATTGCACATGAATGATAGAAGTGCTCACCTGGCCCCAGGCCTCTCTCAGTGAATTTTAATGGCTAATAGAGGATGGAGGAAGGGGACCCAATTGCTTCAGAGGTTTTGCCCATGAATTATCACCTATGCTGCTATAAGTATCCAGACATACGCTAATGCAGGCAATTTTTGTTAAACTCAATGGATCATACACTGAATAAAAAATGTGAGGGTAGGAGATAAGCTACTGAGAATAGGAGGAGACTTCATGGAAGATAGGGCACATGAGAAAATAATAAAACTTTATTGTATACATCTATGTAACAGTTAAAGAATTAAAAACTTTGCTTCTTATTTGCTCATTTAGAAATAGCCCGTTTATCTTCTCATGCATTTCTTTTTTTATTCAATATTTTCTTATTTTTCCTACTTTTACAAGCTTTATTGAGCTTTATTGAGTGTCCCCCTTTTCCCCTCTTTTCTATCCCCCCTCCCCTCCCTTCATCGATTCATCACTCTCCCTCCCAACTCCTATCTGGCCACTTCTGTGGCCCCAGGGTTCCCTCTGGCTTGTCTACTCTTGTGGAGATTCAGACCTCTGTGGCATATCAAGTGGCCCCTCCTCAGGCTACCCCACTAATAAGGGCATTCCCGTTCACCCATCCATCCCTAGTCCAAAAAGTTTCCACTGCATGTAATTATCTCTCCTAAGATCCTTGCTAGTCCATGGGGGCATGCTGGTATGTCAGTCTTTATGTATGTCTAGTAAGGACAAGTCTCATTGTAGTGAATTACTGGATGCAGCAGCCCTGACTTGAATGGAGTGTGCAGTGGTGGGCCTTCTCTGTGGATTCTCATGCATTTCTAAAATAAGTATCTATGTATCATTGAAAAAACATAAAAGAAGAGCTGTGCCAGGTTGTTTTCAGCTTCCATTTGTTTGAAAAATGGACTTCTATCCTTTCATTCTGTGATTGTCATTACCAGTTATGTGTGTTTCTGTGAGACAACGGATACAGGGATTTAAATTTTATTCCATTGAGCCAATCTGTATCTGTCTATTGTTGAAGTCATTTACATCTAAATTTAAAAGTGAAAGACTTATACTGACTTCTTCAACTTTTTCTAGTTGCTGGACTTAGTGCTTGTTCTTTGAGTCTTTCCTTCTTGGGGTTGGTGGTTTACTGACTTTCTGAGCTGTACAGCATGCCTTCGTTCTTAGCTTTCCATTGTCCAGTTATTCTTTCTATGTTTCTTCTTCCTTGTGCTCTCATAACTGATTCCCTTTCTTCTTTTACATACAGTGTTTCATTAAATATCTTATGCATTACTGGCTCATTGGCCACGAAATGCCTAATTTATGCTTTTCTTGAAATGTTCTTATTCTCAGTCAGTTTAAAAATTGGACAGAATATTGCAAACTTGGTTGGAAGCTATTTAACTGCAGTGTTTGAAACATGTCATTCTAAGATTTTTGTAATTTTTTTTACTTTGTTTTGTATTTATTTTATGCTGAATTTATTCCTGGGCCATAAGTTTTTGTTTTTTCAGTTGGTTTTCCTAACTTTTGTGGTTGCTGATGAGAAAGTCAGTGTTATTCTCATAATTCTCTCTTTGTGAGTAAGTTGTATATTTTCCATATGACTTTAATATTATTTCTCAGGTTTGAATTTCATACATCTTGAAAATAATATTAGTAAGTCTTTCTTTTCTATTTGGAATTTAAAATGTCTCCTAGGTTGGGATGTCCATTTCTTTTTCTATATGTGAGATATTTTCTGCCATGATTTCATTTCATTTGTTTCAGCTACTTCTACTGTGAATTCATTGGTGTGCTCTCTGTTTTTCCTAGTATTCCTGGACATGTTTCTTTATTTTTTAACTCATATTAGAACATAATATTTCTTCAATATTCTCTTCCATGCTTGAGGTCCTTTCTTCTGCATGGTCATGTCTACTTCAGTGCTATTTCCCAGTGTATTCTTTTCCCAGTGTATCCCAGTATTCGTTTAATAAAGTTTTTCATCTCAAATATTGGTAACACATCTTCAAAATATCATTTGTCTACAGAGAGATTTCCATTTTTTTATTCTTGTAGCTATTTTACAGACTCTTCTGCTTGTTTATCTGTCTTTCTTCTCTGGATTTGGGCTTGAATTGTTGGACATGAACATATTTCTTCATGGCTATTCATCACTTGTACTATTAGATTTTTGATATTTTACCTTGTTCAATATTCTGAATTCAATATTTTAGGATTTATAAACTTTTGCAGGAGTTATGTGAATTTTCATTTCTCATATTTCTTGTGTTTCTATATTATGATTTGCAGATCTGGTAGCTTGTATTTACCAAGTAGCTTACTCTTGAGGTTTCAATTTTCATTATCACATAGTAAGAGAAAGCAGATTACTGTAACAATAACATTGAATCGTGTAAAAATAGAAATATATATAAAACTTATTAAATTCAACCAACACAACACCAGTGACCATTAAAGAGAAAATGGATAGACTATTATAGAGTGTTGTATGAAATGAAAACTTACATAGGGTACAAGTGGGTATAATAATATAATAATAAAGAGATAAATGATGGAAACTGGGAAAGGGGAAAATGGAAAATCACAATTATATAGAACAAAGGAACAAAAACAGGAACCCGGAGAAAAAAAGTGAAGGGAAAAGAATGTACATAAGATGAAAAATGATACAAAAGATATAAAAATTGAAATAAATTGAAAAATGAAAAAACAATTTCTGAATAATGAAAGAAACCAAATAGATAACTGTAATAAGGTGAATAAAGACAAAAAACACAAACTTTAAGTAACATATATAAATAAAGTTACTCTGTTGTCAAAAACATAGTACAAAAGAGAGTGGCAATTATGGGAAGAAATAAAAATACAATAAATACAAGAAAAATACACTTTAACTCAGTGAGGTAAATATTCTACTAGAAAGTTAGAAGAAAAAAAGGATAAGGCACAAGATAAGTGAAAACTTTTAAGAGAAACTTCTTTCAGAATCCTCAATTTGGAGAACCTCAATTGTAAGCAAGTTTGGTTTGTTGACCTGTGCACTCTTTTAATTTTACATTTCCCATGACTTTCAGTTGGGTTGATCCAGTACTGTACAAGTGTCTGATGTCTACCAGTTCTATTTTTGTGTGCAGCTGATTTCCTTATTTGTATACCAATCAGTGTTCTGCATTTCCTTTTGTAGACTGTTGGTTAGGCAGTCTCTTTAAAGACATTCCAGAACATACAGGTAAGGAGAATAATATTCTAGTGTATTGTTTTCCATGTGTGTTGGAATTTGGATAGCCACCAATGCATTGAGTTTTGAATAGGAAGAGGACCCTGTTGGTATTTTCAGAACTAAACAAAAAGGAGAGACTAAACATAGGATATAGATACATATCAGTAAAATTATCTATTCAATAGTAAATATAGTTTTACAAATTATTGCAACCACAATACATGAAAACATATTTAGTCTTATAATAATATATAGTCACCTTTGTTTTAGTCAATTGTCTTTCAAGCTGCAGAGAAAGGTTATTTTACATATTTGCCTGCACAGGGATCATTTCTATTGCTCTCCATTTCTTCTTGAAAAATGTAAATTTTCATTTGGTGTCTATTTTAAGAAGAAAATCATTTAAAATTTTATCCTACCCATATACTGATAACAACTTCCCTTCATTTTTAAACTCAAATTCTGCTATTATCAGCAGGCCATGTCAGCTTTGTTCCTTGTTAATCATGAAAAACCTTTCCTGTATACTTAGATTAAAAAATGTAGTGCATATACTTTTTTCTGGCTATTTTTATGTTTCATCAAAAAGACAAACTAAATTTTTATTTAACCTGAATGGTAGCTTCAAAATTTAATGAATATACTTTAGCAATCTTTATTTATGATGGATTAATCAGCAAACAAAAAATATTAGGGGGCTGAAGAGGTGGCTCAGGGGTTAAGCTTCTGCCTTGCAGGCTGAAGGTCCTGAGTTCGGATCCCAGATCCCACGTATAGACACCGGGCAGAAGCGGGGGCGGCCTGCGTTTCTGGTCCTGGTAGGGCAGAGCCTGTGAATCCCCTGGCAGAATAAACAAGGAGGAGGTGGCGGCGTCCATGGTGGTTCCCAAATTCGTCCGTGGTTCTACACACACACACACACACACACACACACACGCACACACACAATTGAATTAAAAGAAAATTAGGCTGTAGATCTGAATAATACAATGGAATGTAAAACTGACCCCATTCCTTACTGTGTCTTATCCGTGTTAAAAGGTAAGTCTCCAGGTAATCAACCACCTACTTACTAACCTCTAATCCCCCACCCATAGCAGGGCACACATGCCCAACAACCAACGACATAAACAACACAGAAGGGGAGAAAGCTGATACTAGGCAGGTTCAGTTGTCTTAATACTAACCATAAACACCTGATAGCTGTAAACTTTAAAAGTATTAACATGCCACACTAGGGACTAGGTAGAAATTTTAATTGGAGTTCCAGAACTGCTGGCCCAATCATGGGATGAAGAGAGGAGAGGAGAGGAAAGAGGAAAAGAAAAAACAGAGCAGAGAGAAGGAAATGGCAGATTTTATAAGGGTTGTGGTAGGCTGGAGGATGGGGTCTGGAGGTGATTTCCCAGGACCTTTGTCCAGCCCCAGAGATGTGACCAGGATCAGTCTTTGATCTTGGACCCCTGTTAGAGTGAGGCAAACACATGTTCTTAAAAGCATCCCTGGGAGACAGCCACCATCATGCAGGAGCCAGGAATCCTATCACTCCAGAATTTTGTTAGGAATAAGGGGCAATGTATTCTTTCTTAGCTACTTCCTGCTGGATGGGGTCACATGGGAAAAGTTACAGGCTGGAGTAATTGAGTCCAGTTCTCTGAGTTCTCAAAGTAAGGTGATGACCATTGGTGGCTGGATCCAACTGAGTCATCAGCCTCTGGTAAGAGGTTGTATTAGTCAGGTTCTCTAGAAATGCAGAATCAACATATATATAGATATATATATATACATATATATGTGTGTATGTGTATACATATGGAATGTATTGAGTTGGCTTACAGTATGACCAAGTTAGTCCAACAATTGCTGACAATAGCTGCTCAGTTTGGTAATCAAGTGGGTGATGGCTGAAGGCTGGAAAATTCCTAGAGTCTTTAGTCTAGCCAACAACTACTTGGAGGGTTGGAAGGCTTGAGGGTTCCTAGCACAGCTCCAGTAAGCATCTCTTCTCTTTGGTGGCTTCTTTTTATATAATGCAGTACTGGGAGGATCCTATGAGATCTTTGGAGGTTCTAGTAGTATCTAGGGTGGGTATAATCCTTTCAACTGGTCTCAGTTGAATCTTCCAGGAATGGGCTCAACCCATCTTAGTTAATACCAAGTGTGTCAAGTTGACACCCAGGCTTAACTATCACGGAGGTAGATGGATAAATAGTCAGGAGCATTTGGTTAAGAGCATCCAGTGAGTTTTCTGATCCTGTTCTGGAGGCATCTAAAAAAGCAAGGCAAGATAAGTACTAACAGGCAAATTAGCAGCTAGAGGATTTATGATGGGGAAAGAATTTAAGTTGTCAAAGGAGACCATAATTGTGAGCCCTCCAGAGAACCTCTGGCAGAATAGATTTGAACTGCCAAATTATGGTGATTGTTGATCCTCTCTTCCAGGTTTCCCCTGCAGTTGGTGTAATATCATCTGGTTTTGGAGGATTATTGAAGACAACAAACTGAGTCGCGCCTGTAGAGGTGAGGTGACTGGAATGATGCCAACAATAACTGAAAATTCTAGGTGTTTCCTTGAGCAGTTGAAGGTATCAGAGTGCAGTCTGGTGAACGGGGAGAATAGAGAACAGAGTTGGTCCTAGGAGAGACAAGACTGGCAAGAAAGTTAAATCGAGGGTTTGATTGAACTACTTTCTGTACCTAGGAAGATATGGAAGGGGTTACATTGAGTTTGTTAATTATCTGGTTTATCTGGAGGTCATCAGAATGTTAGATCACACAGAGGATGGCAGTAGACAGCCATAAAGGGCCTAAATGGACTCAAGATTATCTGGCTCTGGATTAGCAGCATTTCAGATTTTTCTACTTTATTGGAAGTTCCAGTCAATTTAATCAGCCCTACAAGTACATCAGTGTCTTTATAGGAACTTAACGTTTCAGTTTCCTGTTGGTAAAATGTCACAGTTTTGTGAATGTATAATAGGGTCCCACTGACCACAAACATCCCATATTGCTAGGAAGGCTCATTCATAGTGTTTGTCGAGTAACAGGTGATGCAGATGGGGTTGAATGGGAGCCCAGTCTTCAGGAGAGAGAGAGAAAGCTAAGTGGGGAGCCATTAATAAAAGACATACCTGGATCTTATTAAATTTATTAGCCATAATGATCCAGATCTGATGTATATATGTAATATATGTATGTATATTGCTTTTCATCTTCTGCATCTGACATAACATTTGTTTATGCCTTATTATTAGGCCAGTGTATTTTAGTTAAACTCTATAGCATCATATTAAAATCTTTTAATCTCATGCAACAAGCAATTAGATCCTTTAGGAATTAGGATTTTTATGAGTCTTCTGTGCATAACCAAATCTCTGTTTAATCAAGACAGAGGCAATTGAAAAACACTTAAATACGCGAAGCTCAATTCCTAACAGGTACGTTTCTGAGGCTCCATAACATGGAAGAAGCACAGTACATAACATTTTCTGACGTTAGGATTCCTGGCTCCTGCTTGATGGTGGCTGTCGCCCAGGGATGCTTTTAAGAGCACATGTTTGCCTCACTCTAACAGGGGTCCAAGATCAAAGACTGATCTTGGTCACACCTCTGGGGCTGGACAAAGGTCCTGGGAAATCACCTCCAGACCCCACCCCTCAGCCTACCCACAACCCTTATAAAACCTGCCATTCCCTTCTCTCTATTCTGTTTTGTCTTTTCCTCTTTCCTCTCCTCTCCTCTCTTCATCCCATGACTGGGCCGGCCGTTCTGGAACTCCAATCAAACTTCCATCTAGTCTGTGGTGTGGTGTCCTAATACTTTTAAACTTTACAATAGTAAACCATCATCTAAACACTACTCATTGTAACTTAGATAAAGAAAGATCTCAACACCCAAACAAGATGTTGACCATTTCAATGAAAGAATAGTGAAACAGATAACAGCAACCAACCAGGGTGCAGAGCCTCTGTTATCTTAAAATGCTAAAACCGAATTAGGGCAACCAAACTTCTTCCCATCTTAAGACTTGGGGAGCATTGGGATAAGATTGTAGGAAACTGAAGGTGGGGAGGGTCACTGCCTACTCTACTAGGCAATGGGGCTGCTGCATCCAGAAATTCACTGCAATGAGATCTACTGTCAGTAGACAGGCACAGTGACTGATTTATCAACATTCCCCCAGGAGAAACAAATACATGCAGTGGGAACCTTAGGGGCAAGGACTAGACAGGTTAAGGGGAAGTGTCCCTATCTGTGGGTCTACCCAAGGAAAGGCCACTTAAACTTTCAAATAGGCCTGAACCCTTACTAGAGCAGATAACCCACAGGAAACTCCAAGCCCCAAACAAGCAGACAGACAGGAGGATAGGAGGAAGAAGGATGGATTAGTAAAGGGAAGAGATAGTGGGAGAGAAAGGGGACAACCTTTTCCCTTGGAATGCTACTTCTGCACAAAACCAATGAGATTTAGTCTAACATATAGTCAATGTTTTAGTCTTTTCAATTACTTTTTTCTCACTGCTTTTTAGACTGAAAATGTTCTATTGTATTGTCTTTATGTATATATCAGTTCCTTCTCCCGAAGGCTCAGTGTTCTAAAGATTAGTGAATTTGACATGACAGGTTCTTCTTTTTCATGTTCACTATGTGATTCTTTGTCTGTATTAGATTTTTATAGATAATACTTTTTATGGATTCTGGGTTTAGTTAATTTTTATTAAAATATTTATTTCATTGTATTAAATTCTTCAATTTATCTTAAACTTTGAGATGATATCATTTAATTATTGTTGGTTGCAGCAAGCCCAGTCTGATAACAAATTGTCCTCTCAGGATATGATCTATTTATTAGTTAGTCAGACTTAAGCCTTAAGTCTCTCTGGGGACACAGCTGAATGCAGCACTGCTAATTGACTGTGATAGAACTTCAACATATCTCGGTATTTCCTGACTCCAGTATTGAACTGGAGCATTCATGTCGGCAACAGAAGATAAAACAATTGACAAAGAAATTGGAATTTCCTGCAGGAGTCTCAAGATGAGGAAGGAAAATCCTGATGTACCATTTTGTCTCCTGGAAAGAGATTTCACACAGTACAGTTCGAACAACTTGTCAGACTACCTTGTAGAAGAGCCTGGAGCCTGGACAAGAATGGGTCAATGATAATGGGACCATGCCTTGTCCAGCACTGTTTAGTTATGCATACCTCTATGCCTGCATTTAACCTAAATCTCATGTCAGGAACCCAAAGAAGCAATGGCTATGGAAGAAAGATATCACCGGACCTCTGTGTTCCTCTTCCCTTCGTGGTTACATTGAATTAATTGTCTTTTTCTGCTTTTCTTTATTGCTTGTCTGTTTAATTGACTTGTTAAAGATGGGTGACTAAGCCTAACTTGTCAGTCACCGAAGCCCAGACTCTGTTCCTAACACCTATTAGGTCTAGTTACACTATTAGGTCTCTTGTGAAGTATTTGTACGGCCTGCCCTTTATATAATGATTCAAATGAACCAAATTTTGGAAATTTTCTTTTTGAATAGCTTTTCTGCTTTATGACTATGCCTTAAGCACAGATGATTTTAATTAATAGCTGTGGTCCTTAACCTATTTAATTTCACCTTTCTCTGATATAATGTGTATGCATGTGTGGTCCTATTTTTTGTATGAATGTGGGTATATGTGTATGTACAGGCATACGCGAACTTTGCTATCAGTTTCAGGAATTCCAATCCCAAAACTGATAGCAAGAATCCTATACTATCACCTTTCCATCTTATTCTTTGAGGAAGGGTCAAAGATTTATGTAGATTTATGACTTGTAGATTTATGACTTGTTCAGTAGCCAACTTATTCTTTCTGCTGAGTCTGAATTAAACACTCCTGGCTTTTTAATGTGAAGTCTGGTTTTTTTGCATGCCTAGAAATCATTTAATGACTGATCCATCTCCCTAATCCTAAATCCCTTCATTCTAATGCTGAAGAAAACTTTGTCTCATAATTTAATGAGACTCATAATTGTTTGCTGCACACCAGCGTGTATGGTAAGGGAAGGAAGTCAGAAGTTCTATGTCAAGATATATGATTCCACCTTTGCTTTTTGAGGCATTAATGAGTGAATCTTTTAGAAGCCATTATTGGTCACCTACTCTTTCTACTCTTTTCACAGTAGACGACAAGAGACAACATGCAGTGAGCCTTTAGAGATAGTTTACATGATGAGCTGAGGATCGATTTCTCAGCCTAAACAGTGATGAGGGTAGATGTCTCTCCTTTCACTCATTCTCAGCAGTCCTATTTTCTGCATCATGTTTTTCTGCATTCATCTCCCATAAATGGAGTAAGAGGCACCTCTGCAGAAGGCTGAGGGTAGTTTTTGCAATCTTTCCACTCCTTCCTCTCTGATGTTCCTTGAGAGAAGACGCTTAGATGTTCTACCTGGGTGAAGTACTCCATAGTCAGCTATTCTCTGCCAAATCTCAACTGTTTCATAAACAAGCTTCTAGATGAAAGCTGAGATATGCACTAACCAATGACTTTAAAGGTAAGTATTCAGGAGGCATGACTAGAAGGCAGTGTGATACCTGTCCATCCCATTGAGCAAAATGGATTCTGCCCTTGGGTCTGTGACCTCAGATGATATGGGAGTAACCAGCTGCTTCACAATTAGATCTAAAGGCTGCTCCACAAGAGAAAAAATATACCTCTTTCTGCAAACCATGTTTAAAATAATATGCTTTTTAATACCTACTCTTTTCTATATTGTCTGTTGTTTTATTAAAGTTTGTTCTAAAAATTTGTGAACTAATTCCCTGACTGTGCTTTTTATTGCTTTTACAATTAACACCTTGTTACCTGTGGACATGTGTTTCCCAACAGGGGACTGGGCTCCAGCCAGGTGTTAATGAAAAGAAACAAGAAAGTTAGGTTAATAAGACACAAGAAAATTGTCATGTATCTGAAATAGGGCTGCAAATTGGCTTGCTCTGTCAAGGGAGAAATGTATTTTTTAAAAAATCACTTCCAGTTTCCTGCCAATTTTTAGCAGCCTTCTGTGTTTGATTTTGATTTTAGCTTAAATTAACATAAAATTTGCTGAACTAATTGATGTAAATATAGCTTTGATCATTGATTTTGTATGAAAATGAGTGCTTTATGAACTCCCTTGTGAATATTCACTGTTTAATGATTCACTTTAGAACAAAATAAATTACAATAGGAATAGCTGGAATAATATAGATATAGAGATATTTGTTAAAAGCTAGCTTAACATTTCCCATCGATCCTCAGTTTACTAATAACCTAATTATTTGTAGCTGCTTACAATGAAATAATGTTCATATCTTAATCAAGGTATTGTAGATTTTTATAAAGCTATACCTTTGATCTCTTCTAATACAACTCTTCTCAGAGGGAAATTATTATATATTTATCCACAAAGATGACTACAGGGAGAAGGTATAATATTTCTCCCTAACCCTCTTGGATTAAGTTTAGATATAATGACAGTCACAATTTAATTTGGAATTTGTGATTGTCACTTTATACTAATGAGACTATCAAACATAAAAATAGTAGGCAATTGTGTGAGCAGAAAATTAATTGTATATTCTTGTGCACATGTAGCAGACAATAAATGGGTAAAAATAGAATTGCCAAAATATCTACAGTGTAAAATAGAGAAAGAAAAATGGGATATGAAAATACCTTAATACCTCTGAAGAGTTGAATATGTTCATAATCATATCTCTATATTTTTTATCCTATGAAGTATCTAGAAATGTCGACAAATTCAGAGTTCAAAGTACACATTGGGGAAGTACGGAAATGAAAATTCTTTAGGTTTTCATTAGATGGCCATGTTGAATCTTAAAGAGAACATAAATGGACTAAACATTTTTAGACATTTTTAATATCTACTTCTTTAATTTGAAATTGTAGAATGCTGGGAGATTGGCTTCTTTCATTCCTCAGTAAAGTGGATACTCAGCATTATGAAATATAAATTCAAATTTCAACCAGCAGCTTCTATGTCAATATTATCACAGCCAAATTACGCATTATGAGAGCTAATAGTTTTGGTTGCCAACTTTACAGGACCTAGCTCTGAGGATGTCTGTAAAGCAGTGATTTCAGGCAGACACAAATGTTGACCAACTGCCTGAATCACAGAATCTGGCTACACTCTGTCCATGTCCTGAGAACCCTAGTAACATGAATTAAAAAGAAATGGACTATTTTTTATTTTATGCACGCGTGCATGTTTTGTGTGTGTGAGTGTGCGTGCATGCGTGCGCATGTGTCAGAGGACACTGTGTATCCTTGTGGAAGACAAGGGTGACTTGGGAATCATCCTAGATTGCTTCTCCCTCCTTTTTGCTTCATGCTGGGATCTCCCCAGGTCCAAACCCCCACTGTTTCTGCCTGGTGTTTTTATGTGGGACCTGGGATGCAAACTCAGGACCCTCTGCTTGTGAAGCAGAGTTTTCACCCCTGAGCCATCTCTTCAGCCCAGACTAATTTATTTGACAGAGGAATTTCCAATCCGGACAGCATTCAAGCACTGCCGTGCCTGCTGCTTACTGCACTGATTCAGGTCTACAGAGACAGAGCAAAAAGTAGAGCAAAAGTGGGAAAAAGTACCTCTGTCAGAGCGTGGAGTGTTCAAAGTCACATAGAGATGGAAGCTGAAAAGAAACAATTTTAATTATTCAATAATCTTAGAACTTTTCTAACAAAACCTCCTTCCTTCTCTTCAGTGGGATTATAGGAAGTCTGGCTGAAGAATCCACCCATTGAAATTTCCCTCTTGTAAAATGAAAGCTCTTTTGACAGGAGAGACCCTAAATTCTGAATGCTAACTACAGGATTCCCTGCTGGAAAACAACTACTAGGGAGCAGTTTCTTCTCTGTTAACATGAAAAAACTTCTGTGACTATGGTCCAGTGGGGACTAGGCAGAGTTGGATCAGTACCATCTTTATGATTCCATCTTTACAATTGTAGGGATACTATGGTGATAAGCCAGTAGATGGTTATGGCTTGAAAATTATGTATTTGTTTGTTATTTGATAAGAGATAGATTTTTGTAAGGGCTAAGAGTGATTGTCAATCTGACAGGATCTAGAATCACCTAGGAGATATATGAACATGCATGAGGGAATGTCTAAATTAGGAGAAAGTAAGTTCTTAACAGCATTCATCTCAGTCTGTTTCCTGAGAAGATACAAGGTGACCATTTGCCGCAAATATCTACCTACCATAATGACTTCACAGTCAGGATGGACTATATCCTGGGAGTGTGAGCCAAAATAAACCCTTCTTCCTTAAAATTCTTTCATCAGCGATTTTGTTATAGAAACAAGAGACGTAACCAAGGCACCCATTTATTTCTATTCTATTTCTGGAAACTTTTGCAATACAATGGTATAATTGGAAGGCTAAATAAAATAGAATCCCATTGGTATATTTTTTATGCTTGCACTTTGTAATTTACATATGGAGATTGTTAGCTTAATAATTCATAGTGTGATGCCTGCTGTGATTATATATTTATATCTAGTAAGATAAGTCATCTGCTTTGTTTCATTCTTACTTTTAATACAGTTCATCTTTGGTTTATACTCCCTCATATTCTCTAGGAATAACAGGCTAAGTTTAACAATGATGTGTACCAACGGGAATTATTATTGCATTGAATTTATAGATGAATTTGGGAGGAAAATGACTGTTTCATCTAACATATGACAACCTCTCCACTAAATCCAATTTCACTGATAATATGCAATCCTTCTGATGGTTTCCTAAGTGCTATCATTGCAGACATTTATCACCATACCAAGTGTTTGGTCTTAATATTAGTGGGAATTTTAAGGGGACTATTTCTTTCACTTAAATATTAAGTATGAAGGTGCTATTACTTTTTAAATTTTTTTTATTATTTTATTCAATTGTGCATGTATGCAGGTGTGCGCATGTGTGTATGTGCATGTATGTATGAGCGTGTGCAGAACCACGGACAAATACGGGAACCACCATGGACGCCTCCACTTGCTCCTTGTTTACTCTGCCCCGGGATTTACAGGCTTCGCCCACCAGGACCAGAAACGCAGGCCGCCCCGCTTCTGCCTGGCGTCTATACGTGGGGTCTAGGATCCCAACTCAGGACCTTCTGCCTACAAGGCAGAGGCTTAACCCCTGAGCCACCTCTCCAGTCCCTATTACTTTATAGTCAGAAACTTGTTTTAGATAAGTAGATTTCAATTTATTCATAATTATATAAAATATTTCATTGAAAATGTATGTAAAATTACATAGCTTTTTCTGCAGTGTTATTTTGTGACAAAAATGTCTCAACACTGTAATGTACATTCATAATTTTTTATAAAAAAAGGCCAAATCCTTTCTGCTTAGAGCTGTGGAAATTTAATAATTAATGGATTAAATAATAAACAACAATTTTATTTTAATGTTAATTATGATTACCTTCTGTTTTAGACTGATATCAATCTTTTTAATGAGTTCTTTGGCTTTTTAGATTTTCACTAATCTGGAAAATATTTCATGATTTGAGAAAACTTTTGTTTCTTGAAAATTAATACAACTTATCAATGCAAGCATCTGATGTCAAATTGAGTATCTATCAAAGTATGTAGTGACTGGTGATTTCAGCTAATGACAAAACAATGATCTATTAAAGTTGGGGGAAATGAAAGTTGGTTTGCTTTATTTTATTTTATTCTCAAAGATATTGCTTTAAATGAATCTAGAACAGGTGGGAAGCTGGGGAAGAAGTCAGATAAGATACTACGAAGCGTAATTAGGTAGAGATATCAGATATTACCAAAGCAATAAATATAATTTCATGCATTAGTCTAAATAATTTTACAAATATTTAAGAAGAGAAAAATGCTAACTAAACATTGTGGACCTTATTACATGGTGTCCTTCAACTTAGAAATACATCTTTTTGTCTAGTGAAACATAAATGAACATTGATGCATTGTTTAGTTTTTGTCCATATTTCATAAGACTTCATGTATTTTGGAATGATTCTAAACTCTTTTAAATTACCTTATTTGCAATATGCTGACTGCTATGGTTACTTCTTCCTTATTACTGTGAGACTGTAGAGTCTGACATAGTCAGCTTAAAGAAGAAAGGGTTATTCTTTTAGTTTACAATTCCAGAGTGACTATAGTACACTGTGGTAGTGTCATGGTTTGAAATGTGAATTGTTCCCCACAAGCTCATGTGACTGGGAAAGTCACGACACCTTTAAGAGGTGGAGCTTTGCTGGAGGAAGATAGTCGCAGGGGGTGGACATTAGCCCCACCTGGTTAGTGATTCTTTTCTTGAGCTTGCAGCAGCTTTCAGCCTCCATGATATCCGCAATGACTTAGGCCTTCTCCAGCTTCTGCTGACTGCCACGCCTTGAATGACTAACTGTATCTACCCTCTGGAACCAGAGACTGAATAAATCTCCCCTTCTCCCATCAAGTTATTTAACTTTAAGTGGTATCTCACGAAAGCAGAGAAGGGTAACGGATACAAATATTTGTACCACAGAAGTGGTGGGGTGTTGCTGTCTGAGACTGAGAAATTGGTACCAAAAAGTGCAGTTGTTGCTTGTGAAACAGAAAGAAATTGGTACCCAGAAATATGGCTATTCCTGTGATGTGGCTAATGTCCCTTTGGAACGTTGGTTGAGGGAAATATGGAGAACTTTGGGATTTTAAATTGGGAAAGGCTTTGTGTCTTCAAGACAGTCCCTAAAGGATGATGAGAACCTGGAAGAGATTGATGCAGTGAGAGATGCAAGCAAGAGAAGCCCAGCTTTTGATGGTCCAGAGGGAGTAGAGGCTACGTTGGGAACTGGACGAGAGCCGAGTAGAATGATGGGTTGGCAGAGAGTTTGATCAAGTTTTGCCCTCTCCTGAGATGATTTTCAGCAAGAGATTCATTTATTGGATATGAAGCTGCTGGATTTAGAGTTTGTCGTGCTGGTTTTTGGTCTTACTGCAGACTAATGTTTCCTAGATATACCCTCATTGCTTCCATTGTATATTGGAAGTACATAACTTGACTTTTTATTTTACAGGAGGCTTTGGACTTTCGTCTTTTTTTTTAAATTTTTTTATTATTATTATTTATTCAACTTGTGCATGTGCATGTGTATGTGCGTGTGTATGTGCGCGTGTCTGTGTGTGTGTGTGTGTGTGTCTGTGTATGTGTAGAACCACGGACGAATTCGCGAACCACCATGGACCGCCTCCACCTCCTTCTGCCCCGGGATTCACAGGCTCCGCCCTACCAGGACCAGAAGCGCAGGCCGCCCCCGCTTCCGCCTGGCTCTATACATGGGATCTGGGATCCGAACTCAGGACCTTCTGCCTGCAAGGCGGAGGCTTAACCCCTGAGCCACCTCTCCAGCCCTGGACTTTCGTCTTTTGAACTCTGATGCAACTACAGATATAGCATGAGGACTTTTAAGGTTCCAATGAATGTGGTTTGCATAATGAGATGGCAATGAGCCTATGGGACCCAAAGGTGGAGTGTAATAGCTTGAAATGTGAGTTGTCCACTAAGACTTATGTGTTTAAACCTTTAGTTGCTTGGGAAAGTCATGGCACCTCTGGGAGGTAGACTGTTGCTGGAGGAAGGCAGGAAGGAGGTTGGTTAGCCCCACCCTTCTTGGAGTGAGCAAGTCTACTCTTGAGCTTGCAGCAACAACTCTCAGACTTCATAATGTCTGCAGTAATTTAGACTGCCTCCAGCTTCTGCCAGCTATGCCTTTTTTGCCTTAGTGGACTGTACCTCCACTCTGGAACCATAAGCTGAATAAATCTCCTTTCCTCCCATCAAGTTGCTTGACTTTGTGTGTTGTCTCACAGCAACAGAGAACCATAACTGCACCAGGTGGGAACCCATAGCAGAAGGCATGGTTAAGACAGAAGCACGTGGCTGGCTCAGGACCCTGCAGACATGGACTCAGAAATAGCAAGAGCAGTCTGAGAAGCAGGCTGGACTACCAAACCCTAGGCCCACACTTTTGACACAACCTCCCAAACACTGACGCCAGCTACAGATTCAAATGATCAGCTCTCATTCAAACCATGACATTGACCAATGCATTATTTTTTTTTCTTTCCAAGGAATGGTGACTACTTAATTCTGTTTCTTCTTATTTTCAGAGAAATTCAGAGATAAGTAAGAAAATTGTAGAGACTGAAGTTCCAGAGTCTATCAGTGTAATAAGGGAAAAGCCTGTCTTCGAGGTGCATGTAACAGGAGCAGAGGACCAGGATGAGTGCCAACCATGAGGCACCAAGGAGTTGGTTAATGAGAGCAGGTGTAACCAGACTGATCTTTCCTTAGGTCAGTAGCATTGTCCAAACCAACATATGTCATTCTCCATCATGGGCGGCCAGGTGTCCCCCCTAAATAATCAAATTTCAAAAGATTTGGTAAACAAGCTTACGATTTCCCCAGCTTACAAAAGAGAATTATATTAAGATAGCATTAATATAATAAGAGTAGAAACTATATTCTTAAATTATCAGAAAATTTGAACCTTAAGTATATTTAAATGTATGTATTGTCACTTTTGCTGGTCACAGGCTTATGAGATGTTTTGAAGAAAACTAAACTACTTGAATCCAATTACCATATGGAACATCTTCTCCCAAAGTTTTAATTCCCTGTCATTTCCCCTCCATTTGTCTGAAGTTGCTATTCAGAATTTTAAATAATTCATTTACATAAGAATAATTTTCTCAGCTCCAGACAGTGTGAATATTTCTATGCACATTAAAGTGCACTCAGATAAAAACTTCAAGGAAAAAGAAAGCAGAAAACATATTCTCAGGAGTCAAAATCAGATTATAGATCTAATAAACTGCAGTGAATTCATATGTGCAGCGGTCGCTGCTGAGATGTGGAGGTGTCATCTGGTAGAATGCAATTTAGATAAAGAGTTGTGTGTATACTTACTATTTTCTTTATTAGGGAACTGAAATTTAATACTTCACACATCTCCTGAACTTATTCCACATTGTTTACAATTTCTAAGTTCAGATTGTACAAAGATCATTGCCAGAAAATATAGATTATAATGTGGATTAAGCACAGGGAATTTTAAGATGATTTCCTTTCTCCTAAAATGCCCCTAGCCACATATAAGAAAACATTATGATGAATTTGTAAACAAGAAGCGAAAATATTCTTCTCTCTGAAGCACTTGAAATTTTCTAATGAAGGAAATACCCCTGCTGAGCTTCTCTTGAGAAAACCCAATAAAGTTTTTATTAAAATGAGCAGAAACAGAGAAGGCAGGTATAAAGTAAATTTTCCGTATGGCTTAATAAGATCTTTTCCTTATTAAAAGCACTGAAGTCTTTCATTTAAAAATCAATAAGATACTTAGAAATGAAGTTTGCAGAATATCTATTAATCAGGCTTTGAAGAATATTGTGCAGCTAGTAGAAAACGTTGATGAAATAGATGCTATGTGAGAATAACTTTTAAGTGAGTCCTAGTTCAACTAGACAGCTGTAAGAAAGAAGATTTGTAACTAAAGATGCAGAATCAAAATCATCAACTAACCTTGCCTGTGCTGCTTGTTCTATGGGAAGCAACTTCATGCAATGTGTTTCCACTCAAGACATAATCTTGAGAGAAGTTCTGACTATGAATGAGTGGCATCACTAGTTTTAAGGTGGAAGACACATGTGACTGCTATGGTGAAGTGCACAAGAAGCACCACACCACACTATAGAGAACCACTTTCATGCGATGGAGAGAGAAGCAGAGGAAAAGTGTAATCTATGCCCCTGAACAAAACTATCAGCACATTTCAAACATATATAAACATTTCATATGAATTATAAATATCTTTTTAAAATACACATTATGATCTATATGTGAAATGGTTAGGATTAAAATTTTTTAATTTACTTTTTTCATTTTCTCTTCTTACATGTTCCATACATGATTATACTGATTTTATGGTATTTTCATGTTAGTCTCCAATTCTTTCCCCCTTTCTTTTCCCTTTACAAATCTTCATCTCCCCTGCCAGAGTCCCTCATATTTTCAAATCTTTTCACTTGTGTGACCCACTGTGTTCATCAAGTTTGTCTTTAATGATATATGCCTGATGCGATTCATGTTCCAGGAAATGTCATAGATCAGTGGGTATGTCACTGAACAAAGCATCCACCTTTACTTCCTCATCAAAATTAGTCCTCATCAATCTCTCAGAGAGAAGTGAAACTTCTTGAGAATTAAAATATTTGTTTTTATTTTTTACTTGTGTATGAAAGAGAGAGAGAATAAACATGTGTACTATGAGTGGAGATCAGAAGACAATTTTTAGACATTAGTCCTCTCCTTGTATCATATGGGCTTCCAGATATCAAACTCAGGCCCATGTTTGGAAACAGGTGCTTTGTACACTGTGTTGTATCACTGACCCAAGATTAGACATTTTAATTCTGATTTGGATTTTCAATTTTAAAAGTCACTTTCTACAAGTAAAATCTATTATGCAATTAACTTCAGCGAGATGCTGCTTCACACTTTCCTGGTGCTGGGAGATTTCATAGATGCTATGGTCTGATCACTGTTGGGCACACAGTCCTTTGTGAACACCCTGCACTTGTGGACTGAAATCCATGTACCTCCAAATTGTCCTGTTTCTAAAGAATATCCCACTGTCTGTGAAATAAACACACAGATTTGTTGCAGAAAGGTAGACACAAACATTCAGTTTATAATATGAAAAAATGATTTTTATTGCGGTCCCTTATTTATAATATAAAAATTGAATGATATTTTTAATGCAGCAATACGGAGCATACCAGTTCTCCTTCCAGTGTAGATGCAATTACATTGTGATCCTTTTGAACAGGTGTGGTTTACAACCTTCTATGGTGAAGCCTTTAAAACACAGTTGAGGTGCAGATAGGTTAACAGTACTTGTTTCTAGTTTCTAAAGGAGGTTTGGCATGAGACCAGCCTCACCAACCCCTTGATCCTGGGTATCCTAGCCTCCAGAATTTTGGGAAATAAATCTTTGCTGCCAGTACTTAATGTTATGTTATGAAGGTACAGAGGGTCCACAACAGCCTTCCCAAATCTCCTTTGTGGCTTTCGTATCATTTAGCTCATGGCTCTGGTTCCCACGTAGCTTTCCTGGAAGATTCAAGAGATGCCTTCACAGGCAGAGGATTGTTTAGCTCAGAGTTCTGAGTCTGGGAACTACGTGGATACATATCATTGTTTGTGAGGATTATTTTGCTGGGTAAAGTCCACGTACCCTTAATTGCTTTTTAAAGGGTCACATCTATGTACAATCCATGTGTTCCTTTGGTAATTAGGTTTCACTAATTCGGTTTCACACATATGAGCTACGATATAAACTAAACCATAGCGATAAACATGAGTTAACTTAATGACTCAAACTTTTAATTTCCATTTTAAAAAAAAAATGCCATAGGGCAAGATACTCCATTCAAGTCTGGACTGAGGCAGCCAGGATATTGCTACATCACAATGTAGCAATTTGACCTTGTCTGACCTGCACAATAGCTGCCATACCAAAAATCCCTCAAAGACTAACATGGGTCTCAGATGAGAAGGCTTCAGGCAGTAGGATCCTTAGAGGCAAGGGTTTAAACAGATATAACAGAATTTCCATATTAACTGGCAGTCCAAAAGGGGCCCCAAGCTATGACACTGAGTCCGGAACCATCACTAGTATAGAGGACTCAGAAGGAAATTCAGCACCTATATAAACAGATGTTCTAGAGGTTGGGAGGAGCAGGCAGGAAACATCAAGAGAGGAGGAGGGAGGAAAGGAGGGTAAGAGAGAGGGAAGGGGAGCAGGGAGAGTAGAGGCGAGGTACAACAGAAGGCAAGAGAGGGGTGAAGTGAAAGGAAGGGGTAGGGGAAGGAAGGGGTACCTATTGAGCTTGTAAAACTAGATAAAAATTGTTTAAATGCCATAGGATCCAAAAAACAAGGGAATCAACATGGAAGAGAGAGGAGAAAATTCTTTTATTAATGAATTTGTTTATTGACAATTCCATATAGGTGAGCAATGTATTCAAATTGTGTAAGATACAGCAACAGGAAATCTTAAGAGAGGGCTCTGCATCCTGAAGCTCAGGGACATTAGCAGAAGAGGGGGCAGTAAGAGTGTAAGAGCAAAAGGATGGGAGGAGCAATGATATGCAAGATACTCCATACAAGTTAGGGCTGAAGCAATCATAGTTGGACTTTACATGCTCTGCACAATGTCCAACACACTATTGATCTCACAAAGTCTAGCATCTGCTAAAGGCACCAAGATCCTTGGAGGCAAGGGATTGGCAGCCACAGCAGTGTTCCTATACCTAAGGGGACCACGGGAAAGGATTCAGGGAAAGGCCACTGGGTCCTTGTAAGTCATCGGAGAGGAGGGCCCAGAGGAAAATCAGACATGCACAAGAAAGGACTCTCTGGGAATTGGGGCGGGAGGCACTGGGGGATGGGGAGGGAGAGGGGGGGAGGGAGAGTAGGGGGTACAGGGGGAGGAGGAGGGAGGGAGGGAACTAGTGTACCTATTAAGTTTGTATGAGCTGAAATAATAATAAAAATGTATTAATAAAAAAATTATTAAGTTCCCCCCCCCAAAAAAAGAGAGGGCTCTGGAATAGGATCTGAGGATAAGTCTGAATTTTAGGAGGAGGCAAAATTTTGTTTAATCAAATTAGACTTACTAGGTACAAAAATGGTGACAAACATTGAAATAATAGATATAATAACTATAAAATTATTTAAACAAAAAAAGTGACAAAAAACAAAGCGTTCATAGCAGGAATAGATGAGTGGCCCATAAAGGATATTTACCTAGTCAGAATAATGACAATACTAAATATAATCATGTACTTATTCTATTTTTCTAGTTTTTACAAGCATATTGAGTACTCATCCCTGTTTCACTCCATTCCCCCTCCCTCCCATCCCTCTCCCTTCCTTTCATCAATTCAACCCACTCCCTCCACCCTCCTGCCTGTAGATCCCAAGGTTCCCTCTGTCTTGTCTACTCTTGTGGGGATTCAAGCCTCTTGTGGCACACCAAGTGACCCCTTTTCCTGCCACCCCACTGACAGGAACATTTCCCTTCACTCATCCAACTTTAGTTCCCAAGATTTCCACTGTATGGTCTTATCTCTCTTGAGCTCGTCTGTAGTCTATGGAGCCATGTTGGTATGTCAGTCATGTAGGTCTGATATGGTCAAGTCTCACTGCAGTGAGTTCCTAGATGCAGCAGTCCTGCCTTGAATGGAATGTCTTGTACAACAGTGAACTTCCCATCTTTAGGTTCTTTCAATTTCACTGCCCCCTGTTCTGTGAGGTTCCTAAAGCCTTAGACTGTTGAGAGATTTCATTGGCCTGATTCTGGATGAACCTTAATAGGTACACTGCATTATGACTGGCCTTTTGCAAGCATGTGTTTTATCAGGATCATGATAATAATGTTTGGGTTCGAGTTTTCATAAATGTGAAGAAACTAAATTCTTACATTATTCATTGATATCAATACATATCGAAAATTGAAATTGAAATGCATGTACCAGGACAATTATGTCTTGCTATATCAATGCACATATAGCACAAGATAACAATAAAAAGTCCACTTAACAGGATTGGAGAGATGGCACAAGGATTAAATCTATACCTTCAAAGGAAAAGTACCTGAGTTTAGATCCCAGGTTCAAATGAAATGCCAGACAGAAGTGGCAACAAACTATACTTCTGGCCCTGGAGAGTGGAATCTAAGAAACTCCAGAGCAAAGCAATAAGGAAGTAGAGGAAACCAAGGTAATTCCTGCTGTCACCCTTGGACTTCCTCGGGTACACACAATGCCCTCTTCCACATACATTTACAAACACACGCACGCTCACCCACCCTCAACACACCAAAAAAATGCATTTGCCACTGGAAAAGCATTAATCTGATAATGAAAGTTGATGTACAACTTTACGTTTTTCTTATAAGACATAATTACTCTTGTCATTATTTTTAGAATGAATTCAAGTTTTTAAATAATAAAGGGATAAAAAGAAAAACAAGTTAAAAAATCTTTTATTTTGCTTTGCTTTTCTCCAATGAAGAATACATTATTGTTCTAATTCCATACAACACCTATTTTGGAATTAGTAAAGATTTTTTTAGTAATGAAGTCTATTAAAAAATTTCATCTGTGAAATGTTACAGCCTTGGTTTTTAATCTCCACTAAGACATTTAGTATGTTTGTGGCCTTGGAAAAGTCAGTTCTTCCTCACGTGCAAAGAAGGGTCGTAAAACCTATCACAATTACATATGACAATCCATTTGAAATATCTCCATCTCTCTAACATTAATACCAGCATGGCATCTATGTGCATGTAGTTATGAATTTGTATAGGTACATGAAACACAAGAATGATAACACTTCTGTGTATCAATTTTATTGAGATAAGAGATGCTCAGAAAATGGCAAAACTTTGTTTCTATGTATCTGTGTACATCAGGAAACTAAGAAGGAAGAGCCACGCCCCTCTGACCACAATCATCCTCTAATTGGCCATGGCCTGAAGGGTCTCTCCAATGGGATCACACTGTACACCCCAAGCTGGCCTTGAAGTCACAATCCTCCTGCCTCAGGCTCCCATGTGCTTCTTTCTTACATTAAATGAGTTAACCATTCACCCACCACCTTTGGTCCACAGATATTGGGCCTTGAGACTGAAATTTCTATCAATGCCTTTCTAAGCCACACTTTCTCACACCTTCAGATTCAAACTACTGATTTCTCTTGACCTCCAGCTCCAGATGTCAGAATTTGGGATTCTCAGCCCCCCTAAGTTCATGAGCTCTTATATATCTTTATTATTATGTCCCAGTAATTCTCTTTCTTTGGGCAACCTTAGTAATACAAACATTGTTATGGTACAGAAATAAACATTTCTTCATTCATAGAGCTGTATTTATTTCCCTGTTTTGTTTGTGGGACTTGGGATGAAGGCCAAAGTCTTGTCCATCTTAGGCAAGCATTCTACTATTGAGCCACATATCCAACCCAAGAGCCATATTTTTAAATTGTCAAGATATCATCAGTGAAATTACTGTGTGCATGGTATTCAGTGAATTATACTTAATAAAACCCACAAAGCAAAATAATTATGTTAAAGTTGTTACTTGACATGATTCATTAATATAATATTAACACTATAAAAGTCAACTTGATATCTTAAATAGCAAAACTCCATATCTGAAAATATGATAAAGTTAATAGAGAATAAATTATATAATCAAAGAACATTTAGAAGAATTCTTGTTAAAGAAAGGAAACTTTAGTTACTTTTTTGGTCATAGAAGAGGAAGAATATCTAAAGATTTCCCTGAATGCATTACAATGTCTGTGCCTACTTTGTCACGCTGTGTAGGTATCATATGTCACAGTTCGGCAAGCATCACATGGAAATGCAGCTCTGAGCTTTGGACTCCTTCAAGGCAAGCAGGAGATAAGCAAGAAAAATGCATTCACCGTCAGTGTGCTGGTGAAAGACAGAAATTGAAACATAAAAATGCTACTGAGACGTATGATATATGGAAGTTGGTTCGTGTACCCCAACTTTCTGACAGAGAGCAATGCTGCCTCTTGGTTTATCTATTTGATATCATAAACTGCTTATCTCAGCTGCAGGGCTAGGATCACTTTCCATGAAGCAGATGGTAAATAACACCTAAATCAAAGTCACAACTCTTTTAAATGTAAGGATGTGCGATGTGCTCCTTTCCCATGAGGGTGCCCCAAAAAGCATGTTTTCTTTACAATAACATATGAGTGAAGCTATTTGAAAATGTATTTGGTTATGGAGAAAAAAATCACTCATTCTCCTCTCTGTGTATGCATGCAAAGTAAAGAACTGGCAAATTAACACTTCACATTTAACAAATATGGTCATTTCACTAATAGATGATCAAGAGAATACATGATGTCTTTCACTGTCCTATAGCACCTTCCTCAATCCAACACCTTGAGAGACACTTTAAGAGTCAGAAAGGTAATGAAAGTAATGATTTGGAACTTAAGCATGTTTGTTTTTAAAAATAGTACCTGAGTTAACAAATATTCATGTCAAGCCAAAGAAATGACAAGCAAAATCCCATGACAAGCAAAATTTTTATAGATAATATAGGGAAAAATAATAAATAAGAAAGGAATCAACATCCATGAGTTAAAATTATCAAATGCGGTGGGATAATCTTGAGAAGAGATGGTCCAACAGGAGATAGGGTGAGTATACTGACACTTTGATCGGTGTTTGTTTCATTTGTAAATATGAATTACTAGTCCATTACTTTCTCTTTGATTGGGCCATATGTTCAGTATAATATTCTAAATGTAAAATACTTAATTCACATTACAGACAATCATTTGACTATAGAAATCTTAGTTTAAATAAAGAAAAGCATCTTAGAATCTGGCACAGTTAAGTATTAGTCAGTCATGTTGGCCCCTTTTTTTCACCACGTGTGTCAGCTCTACACAATACTTTCAGTGAGGGACACGAACACCAGCCCGGCAAGCAGGGCTGTGCAATGTCTACCTTTCTCTAGCAGTAGTTCTCAACCTAGCGGGATCCATCCCAGGAAAGCTTGGAAGTTACTGGCATCTAGTGCATGAAGGAGAACAAAATGCTGAGCACACAGGAGGTGCATTTCTCAAGGCAGCACAAAGACCCATCCCACGGGCACAGGCCTCTTTAGCCGGTTAGGGAACAGAGTGGAAGTGGAGAAACGCTGTCTGAAAATGAGAATGCTCATGCTTGACACAATATTTAAAGTGTTTGTACAGATAATCCACATGCCATTTAAAAGAAGAGTTGATTTCCTACACATAAGAATCTATATTTTAGAACAAGACAAGAATGACAAGAACCCAAGTTTTACTATTTTTTAATACTTTATTATTGATTTGATGGGAGAAGGAAAGAGACAGCAGGCACATGCATGTCAAGGTGTAAGAAGAGGTCATAGGACTACCAGGAATTGAACTCAGGTCATCAAGTTTTTGAGTAGGTACCTTCACTCACTAAGCCATCTTGTTAACCTCATTCTAACAATTTTTTAAAATTTTTTTAAATATTTTATTTATTCATTCATTCATTCATTCATTCATTCATTCATTGTGTGCATGTGTGTGCGTGTGTGTGTGCGTGTGCGTGTGTGTGTGTGTGTGTGTTTGTGTGTATCAGAGGGCACATGTGTCCCTGTGGAGGATCAAGGGTGACTTCGGGACTCATCCTGGATTGCTTCTACCTGCTTCTTACTTGACTATGGGATTTCTCAGGCTCCACCCTCCAGGCAGGTGGTTGCCATTTCTACCTGGTGTTTTTACATGGGACCTGGGAATCCAAACTCAGGACCTTCTGCTTATAAGGCAAAGTCTTAACCTCTTAGCTATCCCAACTGTTACTATTTTTTAAAAAATGTCTTTTTTTCTGTCCAAGACACATCAGTTTAAATAACTGATTGTGGCATGTCCTAACTGTAAAAGGTATATAAATTACCTCAAGATGTCTGAGTACCACCATCCTCAGCTAAAAATGTAGGAGTACTTACGTTTCCTTTTCATGCCCCTGACATTTAAATAAAATCACATTTAAATGAAATTACATTTATATCAAATTTCAAAATGCCTGTCATAGCATAAATATTAATGTATTTGGTTATATGCTTCTGAGGCCACAAATAAACCATATTCTCAAATGACCTTTCTGTAAGCAAAATAGCTTGATTTTTAAAATTAAGTGTATAAGTTGGCATCCTGAACTCAGCAATATAATGTTTATACATTCTTCCATTAGATCAGAAGGCAAGGTCAGTCAAATTGCAGAGCACTTCTTGTCCCTTTCCAAAAGTGCTAGAATTTTTCTGTTACTGCTATTTGTAGTCTCTGTAATCAACCTGCCAGATATGGAGATTAATGCTATGCAAAAGCTTTTGTGTGGATTGCTATTCTTTACTATGATTTTCATTACTGTCTTCATCTGCAGCAAATTCTTTGCTTGTTTTCTGTTAATATGTAAATTTACAAGAGACACTAATCGAAATAGAACTCATTAGCAAACATCAGATATATTGCCCTAATATATTTGAAAACTATTCAAGTAGCATAGGATAAAAGTGGAGCCCTTTCCATTAGATTTGGCCATAACTTATAACTTACATGTAAGCTAAATTAACAAGCTTCTTCAGTTACTGGAAATTTATCAACAGATATATGAATGTGTGCATAATATAATTTTAACTCCCATAAATTAGTTTTCAAATAAAAGTGAAATTAGGCAGTATTGATATCATAGAATTCTTATATGACTTAATATAGCATGAATAAAATTTATGTGCTTGATTCTATACTAAGAAGATCTAGAAACTCACATAAAAATATAGCTTATGTGATGTTATGTTGTTGCAATAGTATGTTACTTTGCAAGATACTGATTGCGATAGTAGTTCTGGAAGCAGAAAGTCCATAACTTCTTCCAGGTTCTTTTTACACAAAGTACAATGGATATTCACAGAAATGATGACTGAGCCATGAAAGGAGGAGACTCTGAAAGAAATGAATGAAAGGTCTATGAAAAGAAATTCTGCACAGACCCCTTCCCCCTTTCTTCAGGTATGGTTTCCTAGGGGTGAAAGTGGGGCACTAGCATGCTGTGTAACGAGCCTGTCTGTTTTGACCTGAGAGACAGAGACTCAACTTTATGCCCCGCTGTTACTTGAGGTTGGTTGCTGGTGAGCTTTGCTGTCCCGGAACAGGTCATATATCATTCCAGTCTTTGCCTTTGAAGTAACCTGGCATTTTCCATGCATGCAAACGTCTCAGCACTAAAGATGGTGCCTGTTTTGAAAGCATATGTGCTCTAATGAGTAATGTCCCAAAGCATAATTTCTTCATTTTAACTTTTTAAACCCAATGGAGGTTCCATGTCAGGTTGGTGAGATAGCACAGTGGGTAAGCCTGCTTGCAAATCTTGAGAGCTCAGTTTGATCCTTGGAAGTCCACCTAGTGAAGGGAGGGAACAGATTCTGAAAGATTTCTGACGTCCAACCACATACCATGTCATGCATATATTCTCTCTCTCTCTCTCTCTCTCTCTCTCTCTCTCTCTCTCTCTCTCCCTCGCCCTCTTCTCTTCATTCTGCTCTCTCAAAAGAGTATTAAATTAATTTTAAACAACCCTACCCCAAATAATATCACATATAGAGTCCAGAGTATTAGGACTCAAACACTTATTTTTGAAAGATTCAAGATGTAAAACACAAACTTTGATTTTGGGAAGGAAAAGAATTAGAGACACTATATTCTAAATTCATTATACCAGGAAAAGGGAGAAGACAGAAGAAAAACAACTGCAAAGTGACAAGCAATATTACTGCACTGAACGCACAAGTAACAGCTGAAGGAGAGGCTAAAGAACTGAGGGGACAGGACAAAGTCTGAACAGCTGATACTGCGCACATAAGGCAACAGGCAGAAAACAATAACAATCACAGATACCACTGGAAGAGCAGCAAAAGGGAAGAGAAAACACATCCAGGGACTTTGAGGTTCAAGACACCAAGAATTTCTAAGTAGCAGAATCAAAGAGACATTGTACTTGTAGATCAGCCCTCACCTTACTAAATTTTGGTACCGATTTGAAATATGCTTTGCAATGAAGGTAACCATAACGAGAGATACCAAATCTGGCCAAGTCTTAAGTACATTAAATAAAAGTCTACTCTAGAAGTCTACTGAAATGAAAACTACAAAAATAAACAAACTTTACAACTTCCGTTTCTGCTGTTCTGTACACAACTGCTGTCTGTTATTAAAAGACACAGGCATTGAAAGACAAAAGAAACATGAGCCAGACAAAGTTATAAAAGTAAGACTCAGGTATTAGTCAAATACCAGGGAATCAGGTAAGAATTATCAAATAACTGTTCAGACCTGAATGGAAATTATGAAGAGATGCAATATTTTGTACATAAAGAATTAAGAGTTGGTCAGATAAGTCAGTGCACAAAGGTTCTTGAACTTCAGCATGGTTACTTGAGGGGAACCCACATGCTAGGAGAGAAAGGATTCTCAGAAGCTGTCCTCGGTCCTCACTGTGCATGCAGTGGCACATTCATGCCCTCTCCAATTGCCCTAGCATCTCTCACAAGCACCGCACGCACATACACACATGCACGCACATGCAAGTATATAATCTGAGGTTTTTCCCTGAAAGCAAAAGACCTTTGAATCCCCTGATTCCACGTAAAATTCCATGGAAGGAATAAAATGAGAAATAAAGGTCCACATGAAAATTCAACAAACTGTATCAGTGTAATTTGTGTGCTCATAATTTTAAAACATAAAGTAAGATACCAAATAACATTAAATCAATGAACATGTATTGTCCGTAGGTTGTACAACATTATTAGTAGGTAAGTTCAACCCAATTTGACCCGTTAATTCAACTTTGAACTGAACTTCTATGACAAACTTACAGCTGCATAGAAGAGCTTGCAGGCTATTTGACCTTGGCTGGCTGCAGCAACCTGGTCTTAGGAATACAGATGTGCAGATGAACAGCCATTTGACTTTATATCTTGGACTGTCCTTAACCATTTCAATAGCCATTTATCAATCATATGCATAGTCATAACATCCTCATGACTACTTGAAGTAAAAAAAAAAAAACTTGGAGTAAATAACTAAGCTGGAGAGACTTCTCTCCTCTAGCAGACCAAAAGATAAGGATGCTTCATGCTAGCACCTAAACCTAAAGAGATTTGACTCATCTTTATGAAAGTCTGTCTTAGCAAACAGATTTGTGCAAGACTTTCTTATGGTCTATGACCATATAAGTTCATGCAAACTCTTGAATGTGTCATTTAGGTTAACGTCAGTCCATGTTCCCAAACCATTGTTACTCACACTAAACTATCTTCATGCTTTTTTAAAGAAATAATTGTTATTTCTTCACTGAATGTATTCTCTCTCTCAACTACAGTGATGTTTTATATGCATAAGTATAAGAAACCAGGCATGATAACATATGTTACTGGGTGGAGAAGTGTAAGAAAATCTGAGTTTAGTAGGGCAAAGTTAATCTGGTATATATAGTGGCTATGAGTGAGATGCCAATTATAATTGTAGCAATGCAAAAATTAAAAATTTCAGTATCATTTTATGATTATTCTTATAATGATATCATTACTAAATAAAGGCAATATTTAAGAGGTGAAAAATAATAAAAATATCCTTTCTTGTTATTGTTTGAAGATCAAAATACTACTAACACTTGTTGAAATTAATAGGAAAATTACCAAAGCAGGTTATTATTTGGTCTTTATTTTCTTAACTTATAAATTAAAAGAAATATCATAAGAATGGTGGCATGTCCCACTGCCTCATGCTATCAGAGTTTGTGTTAATATCGAAAGTTCCTTTAGAGCACCAAGATCCTTGGAGGCAAGGGATTGACAGCCACAGTAGAGTTCCTATGCTTAAGGGAAACACAAGAAAGGGTTCAGGGAAATGCCACTGGGTCCTTGTACGTCATTGGAGAGGAGGGTCCAGAAGAGAGTCAGGCACGCACATTAAAGGATTCTCCAGGGTTGAGGGGGGAGGCACTGGGGGATGGGGAGGGAGGGATGAGGGGAGGGGGAGCAGGCAGGCCAGGGGGAGGAGGAGGGAGGGAGGGAACCAGTGTACCTATAAAGTTTGTATGAGTGGAAATAATAATAAAAAATGTTTAAAAAATTTCCTTTAGAAATTTAATCTCAATGTGATGGTACTAGAAATAGAGATGATTAAGTCAAGAATTTGATTAATAACTCAAAAGAAAGTGATGGAAGGAATTTGCTAGCTGTTCCCTGCCTTTCTGTCTCTCCTGCCATATAAGTCCACAGTCTTTTCTACACTGAACAATGCAATATCAAAGTACACTATCTATGTAGCACAAAGATTTTTACAAAACACTGAACCTACTAATATCTTCTTCACATACTTCTTCACATAGCATCCAAAACTGCAAAAAAATGTTTACAGATTACTGCATTTCAAATAATTTGTTATAGTACCACAACTTGATTAGTCATCATCTGGGACAAGTATTTAACGCCCGTAATAATAACAACCGGAAGCCGTCTGACATCACCCTCGTGCACAGGACCTATTTTTCCTCTCCCAGTAATCCATTCCCACATGTGATTATAAGAAAATATGAAACACATCCCAATTGAGAAACAGTCTATATTTAAGCAGAATAACCGTGTCAGATTGAAGAAAGATAAGGAGACAACATGACATCCTTGCCTGGATGTTAGGAAAGATAAAAATATCAGTTAGAAACATTGATGAAGTCTAAACGAATTCTACATGTGAGCCAATTTTACAATTCATGCCATGATTCATCCCTTAAATTTGACAAATATTTTGTAATTACAGGAAATATTTCCAAAAGATAAAGCTGGGCAACAGCACTTAGGAACAACTCTAGTATTTTTCAAAATTCCTTTTTATTGCGTATATATTCTGGGGAGATGTGAACAAATACTAGACTCTGTTTGTGCCAGATATCACCTGAGGGGAAGACAAAAACAATGACTCTACCAAATTCTAGATTGGTGAACCAGGCCTGTAGCCTCAGCTACTGAGGAGGAAGAGGGGGGAGATCTCTTGAATCCATGATTTCAGGCCAAACCTGTTCCCATTCTCCTGAGGACAGGCCTGGAACAATGAGAAAATAAAGAAGTTCTAAGCCTCCTATCAACTTAAAACGACCAGAAAGCACATGAGGCATCTTTACTGATTTACATGAAGGAGAATGAGAAAAATACATTGTATTTTCTTATACGAAGTCTTGAGTGTATACCAGTATTCATTGTTATAATCTTCACATTGCTGGGATCAAGGCCAAGACCTTACCTATGCCAAGCAAGTTCTGTGATGCTGCATTTCCAGACTGAAGAGAATGGAAATGATTATTTACTTCCTTGGTATTTTCATTGAAAAAGAAAGGATTGTTCTTCCAAAAGTAAACAGTTTGAAAAGAGTATTAATGGCTGTGGAGATGAGATTTCCTATTTAGAAGGCAACTGAGCATTTTAGATTAGGTGAAGAGACATAGAACACCAGTCAGAACTGATAAGCTGTTATAGGTTTCAAGGTGATAATATCACAAAGAAAAGTCTTTGTAACTAGAGAAAGAAAATACATTCTTGAGTAGAGGACCCAGGTATCATTATGACCAAAGCAATAAAAATAACTGTCATTGGCAAGGACTTCTTATGACTCTTAAAGCAAAAGATCAAAAGCCCAAATTGGGAAAATACAAGCAACAAGTCCCCGCAGGAAAAGAAAAAGCAGAAATCAGCAGGAAATTTCAACAGAATCTGAGAACAAACCAATTGTGAGACAGCCAAGAAGATCAGCTTCAGCGGGATCAAGCTGAGGGAAGTCCCCACAGATCCTGGCACTTGCCATTCCAAAGACCCATGCAAATCTAAAGAAAACATTCTCAGAGTCTGAAGTGACACAATGCAAATTCTGAGAATAATTCAGCTTTCATGTCACTTCAGCAGTAACAATTCTGCTACTATGGATCTGACTTTTGAGTGTGACCTGAAATGCACAACGTCTTAAAGTTTTCACTGAAGTGCAGAAGTGTTTCATTGAACATTCAAACTTTGCAGCTATCGTGACTAAGCATAGACATATGCATATATACATACATACATGTGTGTGTGCGTGTGTGTGTTTTCAAAATTATTTTAGCATGAAAACTGAAAACAGCAACACACCATAATCCAGAACACCAGAGACCCTACTTTAATCACCTGGAACGAGACCAGCCAAATCTCTCCCCATCCTAAAGCTCAGGGAAACTTGCAGAAGAGGGGGAGGCAAGATTGTAAGAGCCTAAAGATGGGGAAGACCAATGATATGCAAGATACTCCACACAAATTTGGGCCGCAGTAGCCATAATTGGACTTTGCTTAACATGCGAAATGACTGACATGTCAACGACCCCCCAAAGTGTAGCATGGATCACAGGCACTAGGATCCTTAAAGGAGGGATTAACAGTCATAAGAGTGTTCCCATACCAAAGGGGAGCCCAAGAAAGGGCTCTGGGCAATGCCAATGAATCCTTACACCTCACTAGAATGGAGGACTCAGAGGGAAGTTTGGCATTCACACAAAAGGACGCTCCAGGGAATGGGAGGGGGGAAGGGGAGACACTGGGAGAAGGGGAGGGTGGAGGGTGAAAAGAAGGATAAAAGGGGGGAGGGTGCAAGGGGGATTGGGGAGGGGTGGAAAGAGGGAGGGGAATGGGGTACCTATTAAGCTTGTATGATTGGGGAAAATAAATAAATATAATAAAAATATTTAGCATGCATAAATTATCTTGGGGAACACTTTTGATAAGAAGAAAAGAAATAACATTCACTGTTTTATTTTTAACTTTTTAAGTTAAAAAAAAAACTGCTTCTGGGAGATGGGTAGATGGTACAGTTGGAAAAGAGCTGGCCAAGAAACCAGATAGCAGACATCTGTAAACCCAGCACTTGGGAGGATGAGACAGAAAAAATGCAAGAGTTCGCTGATCAGGTTGTCTTGCCAGTCAGTGAATGAAAGACCCAGTCTCAAAGTTGGAGAATGATTGAGCAAAGCACTCAAAGCATCCAATATCAATCTACCCAACCCCAATACACACTGGAAATAAATGTTTCTGGAAACTTAATAAGTCAATCATCAATGATGTGGAGAGGTCAGAATGTTGGGAGTCCAAAGCCAGAGTATCTTGGGATATCTTTACCAGCCTAATAGTCCTCATTACTCATCTTTGTATGTGATCAAACATCTTGGTGATTATTAGATAAATCCTTTGGAATATACAACTAGTCCCCTGGTCACCACCAACCAAAAAGCTAAGAATAGTGCAAGGTAGCATCTGTGACCTATAACAGACATCTCCCCACTTTTCTTTAACTAGCACACCAGATGATCCATCAATGTATTTGAAAAGTGTATTGAACTATGATTTTCTTTTTTCTGTGAGTATGAAGCCCTAAGACACTGTTATCACAATGGAACACGTGGAATTTGATGCAACTGGAATCTGTGCTCCTGGAACATGATTACTCATATTTCGCTCCAGAATGAACAATATACGAAGAAGTCTCTTCTGATAGTGTAGTTGGAACTCAGAATTTATCTTTCCTAATAAAGCAAAGGTTGTAACTTAGGCATAAAAAGTAAAGTCTGCTTCATGTACATCTTCAATAACTTTCTGTAAATGTCCTACCCGTTTCTTATGGTAGCAAAATAATCCCTATCCAAACAATATATTTAATTTCCCAAATTAGATGGTTATTATGATTTCGAATGCACTGAAACAATATATTATTTAGGAGTAATTCATGCTAATGAGGCTGGAATAGTCATGCTATTTTGCATTAACAATCTGATGCTTGCTACTCAATTCCTTCCAGCAATAAATAGTCATTTTCCACTATGAGCAGATAATGGTAATTACCTATTACTTCCCTTTGTTACTCTCATACACACAATGTTTGTACTATTTACATATGTAGTGCAATGGAAATTGTAAAATCTCACGTAGAAAAGTCAGGAATTTGAAGGTTTTTTGCTTTTGGAATATCTTATTATAGGTTAGTTTGGAGCAATTTGGCATTTGCTGATGTACTACATTTTATGTCTAGATTGTTACTGCTCTACATGATTATTTTACAAACTATAAAATCCACTGGATATGAGAACCATGGTAATACCTCCTACTTTCAATGCAGGACTGCTAATCATTGCAGAGATTAAAACAGTCTTTCAAAATTGTGACTGGATAAGGCTTCCTGTAAAAGCTAAAGTTTCTTATGAACATTTTGACATCTTGGAAAACAGATTCAAAACAGAATTTTGGCTTGCTGAAGTTCAGATGAAACATGCAATATTGCTTCAAATACATTCATAAAGGAAAAGACTTAACAACACTATTTGAGATTTAATCTAAACCAAGAAGTAACTTATTGTAATTCTATCTTTTAAAAAATACATTAAAGATATGAGTCAATGTTTCTTGTTTTATATGCTGGATTTTTGTTCTAAATATCTTTTAAAACAGTACCACTAAGCCTCTGAAATAAAAGTTTCTATTTAAAACTGATATTTTATCATCAATACTTATATTTTAAATAAATTGAGTTACTTAAACAGCTCATGGTAAAACTTTTCAAAAATTGAATGTGCTTAGCCACGTTGGTCTGAAAAAGTTACTTGTGCACAGCTGAGAGCTGAGCCCTGGGAATTTATGCACATGGCCTCAGTTGTTCTGTGTCATTTAGAAATGTATGACAGTACTTGTTGGGTATGTCACATTAGTATGTTATGGAAATGTATGTTAGTATGTAAAGGACGCATTTAAATACAAATTGCAAGTACAAACTAACAAACAAGTACTAATAAATTCCATTGTCATAGTGGTGCTATTTCTGTGTAAATCTAGAATGTAGTCTTTTAAAATAAAATAAATCTCCTCAATATTTAGTAATTTCTAGGAATGTAAAACTATAAATGGTAGTATCAACAGAAGTCTATGTAAAGGTCAAATGCAAAATAAATCAAACGGGGAAAATCCTCAATAAGTATTGCATTAAATTATTGATTCTTCATTTTATAAGGTAAGATATAAGTTGCTGTGCTTTATAAAAATTGATGAGAAATGAATATTAAAAGCAGAAGTCTCTCAGCCTCCTTCTGTCATCAGTATTTAAAGAAAAAAGGCAACACTTCCCATGGAGTAGAGTCACAATCCAGGGGCATGTTTTCAGTTTAATGCTGTGTCTCGATTTATACTGGGTGCAGACCTTGATTCTGTCATCAGCAACAAGGGTCAAAAAATCATAAAAATCTATAGACATTTTTAGCTGGTCACTGTTTATTAAATGCTTGTAAGTCCTCATTTAATACATTGATAACTGATGTACCACTATGAGAAATTCTAATTTATCTTGAAAAATTAGAACGTCCATGTCATAGTTTGAATATGAATTGTTCCCCACAGACTCATATGTTTACATCTTTAATTGATGTTAATGCTTGGGAAGGTCATGACAATGTTAGAAACTGGAGTCTTGCTGGAGGACAAGTAAGTCACGTGGGGTGGATCTTGCAGTTGGAAGGCTCATCAGACCTCCCCTAGTAGTCTGCTCTAGCAACCTGATGCTTGCTCTCCCAGCCCCTATGATGATGGACATGACCTAAGAATCCTCTGGTTTGTGCCATCTGCCATGGGATGCTTTCCTTCATAGATTATGTCTTTCTTCTGGAATCATAATGCAAACAAATTTCCCTTTTATTCCCTTAAGTTGCTTGAGTCTGCATGTTGTCTGCATATTTAAGTGCAAGGGCCTCCATTTGACTTAAAAAAAAATAAGTCAAATGTAGGCCCTTCTACTTGTATTTGACCTTAATTCTACCCTTCCTCACACAATTTCTGTAATCAGTGTTTTTCCTTTCTCAGTGATTGGTCTCTTATTCCTCTGCTATGCAATATTTCTGAACATCGATAAAAGATCCCATGGAAAAATACCAGGCAGAGATGGTCTAAATTTCTTGCTCTGGAAGGCAGAGTTTGAAAAATCCTAGAGCAAAGCAAAAAGAAGGTAAAACAATCCAGGATGATTCCTGAAGTCACTCTTAGATATCCACATACAGTGTCTTCTGATGCACACAGATTCACAAACACACCAAATAAATTTTAAAAAATAAAAATATATCTTCCAGTGTAGACAACCTACCAGAAATATTTGTGGGTTATCTTTTGCAAAAAAAAATCAATTTAGTTATTATAATTTTATTCTGCTGCAGTTTCAGAAGACTAATCATTTTCATCATAATTATCATCACAATCTTCATCACAAATTCCTGTGGTTAACATAGTTTCCTATGTATCTAGAAGTATATCATAAATGTCAATTCCCTGTGAATTAATGAACTTGTATATTAAATGGACTTTTGATCAAATTGCCATATCTCCAAAGAGCCATGTGGAGATGCATAGGTCATTTTGATGGCAGAGTAAAACGCATGCTATGCTACCTTATGGCAAGGGAGGGACAGTGTGTGAGAAAAATAAGTGTGTCACTCTCAGATACCAAAGCCACACCCACAGAAATGGCTGTGAATGCTATGAACTGTGGATGAACTCGGCTTCTGATCCCAACTTTACAACTGGTAAGATAGGATGTTAGACAGATGGCTCAGGGGTTAGGACTCTAACTTACACAGAAAGACCTGACACCAGATTCCAGATTCCACATAAAACGGTAGACAGAGGAGCCAGTACTTCCAATACTGGAAAACCAGAGAGAAAGGAACAAGGAGGTAGAAGCACTCTAGGACGATTTCTGAAGCAACCCTTGAACCTCCACAGGCACACACAGTGCCTTCTGATACACTCCCCCCCCCCACACACACACAAACACAACTGGCAAAATGATCTCTGTGTCTTTAGCTCTCTTAACCTTTCTGAAATTGAACTATATTTTCTTCCTGTCTTTAGTGTATTAGATTTTTTAATCCAGCAAACATTAATCTCTTCTTTTCCTAAAGTTTGAATTCCTCTATTAACTACAACTTCAAGATTTTTAATAGATCACACATATTTGCTACATATTTTCCTTGATATAGGTTGTTTGTCTCAAGACAGTTTTCTTTTCTTTTTTTTTTTTTTCAGTGCTAGGGATACAACCCAGGGCATTG
The DNA here is from genome assembly GCA_023101885.1 of Typhlomys cinereus. NCBI lineage: Eukaryota > Metazoa > Chordata > Mammalia > Rodentia > Platacanthomyidae > Typhlomys > Typhlomys cinereus. The sequence goes on along the minus strand of JALPQD010000301.1, from coordinate 1,753,846 downwards.
CACATAGAATCTCAACCCACATTTCCTATTCTTGACTATATAAACTTAGATATATAAACACATAGACACAGTTTCTGTATTGATGTTCACCTATCTGTGATTAATGTCATATTTATTTTTATTTTGAGACTGGGTTTTGTTATGTTGTCCAGGTTGTCTTGTATCCTGATGTGACTTAGATGTTCACTATGGCCAGTGTATTCTCCTGTGAGAGCTGTTATGGGGTCTGGCTATCCTCCCAATGAGACACAGACTCCAGACTCAGATTAGGAAAAAGTCTTTATTGTAGGGCAGAAGAAAACTGGAGCTCTAGGACTACACTCAAAAGTGTAGCATGGACTTCAGGAGCAGACAGTTTTTATAGCAGAAAACGACAATGAGGGGCTTGGAACTACCATACAAATAGGACAGGGGGCTGGGAAAGTACCATAAGAATGAACCAGGTGACAAGGTGTTTATCATGGGGTTAGCAGAGCAGAGTCATGGGGAGGAACACAAGATGGTTAGTCAGACCTCAGGAAAGAATGTCCTGTGGCCAGTGCCGTGATCAGGACTTGAGAAAGAATGTCCAGTGATTATTATTTAAATTTATGACCCTAAAGCGAGAAGCAAAAATTACAGAAGCAAAGCACTACCTAGTCCGTATTACAAGAAATGTTCACCCTAGTTACAGAGCACCTGGTCAGAGTTTGTGCCAAAGTGATGTATCTAGGTTCCTGGCCTCTTGTAAAAGTCTGGGGAGGGAGTAAGTTTTTTCTCTCAATTTTTAAATCTTTTTAACCCATAAACTGTCTTCTGGAGTCCACCTCAAGAACAATGTGTTCTTTCAATGAGGAAAATATTTATAGTTTTTTGGAAGTAACATTTCTATTACTTTCTCAGGAAATATGTATATGTATATATATATATATATATATATATATATATATATATATATATATATATACATCTCCTGGTAAATAGCTTATGATTACGATCATATTATCTCTAAAAAATTGTGCTGATGGTGGATGATTAACCAATCTAATAGGAAACAGGAGTTTCATTGTTTAAATGCTAGTGAGAAAAAAATCTTAAAATTACATGCAGTTGCTACTTCATGGAAGTAAAATCTCCAAAAAGTATTCTCCTCCACAGTATCTAAGTGCTGAATCTGGCTAGTCCGTCTCTGAGTCCAGTTTTAGCATTTTAAGATTATCATTTTGAAAGATATTCAGTCAATCAGACAATATATACAAGTACTTTCTAAATTGCCATGTGGAAAAATTTCCTTTGAAATTTTCTTGTTTCGCGACTCAGACATACTTTTAGCCTATAAAATCACATTAATTTTAGATGTGTGTGAAAAAGTGAGAATAAAGCATAGTTTAGATGTACTGATACAATTTTTTTAAAGTTCCTTTTTAAAAACTGTTAAGTTCTACTCATTTTCATTGCTTTTTTTTATTCTTTACCCCTTTAGGACCTTCTAGCCTCAAGATGAACAGCTCTCTCAGTGTACTCTACACTGCTCCTAATGAACCCATTATAAAACCTCTTCATCCAAGAAGTGTTAAACAATTATTACTAATTTTGCCTTTGACTCGTTATTCAGAAGCATGTTGAAACTGTTTAAAACAACATTTATTTGAGTAACCATTTAGCCTTTTGACAAATTTGAGCAGCGAGCTGTGTAACAGCCCAGTGGAACGGGGAACAAATACATAATTTCTAGTAAAGGCTCTTTCAACTTTTTCTTTAATTGCTAATAGGACTTTTTGAACAGCACAGATAATAATAATATTACTACTTTTATTTTTGTTTCTTATAGTATGTCTTAGGCCTGAATCACCTGCCTGCAGAAACATAATACTCCAGCTTAAAAAAAAAAACAAACAAAAAAAGTACAAACACTAGAGCTTCCAGGATTGGGCCATGAACAATTTCAACAACATTAAGGGGCCTATAGAATGGTAGTCCCAGAGCACAAGATGGGAGGAGCAATGATATGCTAGATACTCCACACAAGTTAGGGCCGAAGCAATCATAATTGGACTTTGCATGCCCTGCGCAATGTCCAACACACTATTGACCTCACAAAGTCTAGCATCTGCTAAAGGCACCAAGATCCTTGGAGGCAAGGGATTGACAGCCACAGTAGTGTTCCTATGCTTAAGGGGAACACAGGAAAGGGTTCAGGGAAAGGCCACTGGGTCCTTGTACGTCATCGGAGAGGAGGGCCCAGAGGAGAGTCTGGCATGCACATTAAAGGATTCTCCAGGGATTGGGGGGGAGGCACTGGGGGATGGGGAGGGAGGGGTGAGGGGAGAGGGAGCAGGGGGGTCAGGGGGAGGAGGAGGAAGGGAGGGAACCAGTGTACCTACCAAGTTTGTATGAGCGAAAATAATTATAAAAAATGTTTAAAAAAAAGAAAAGAGAAGACTGGTTTTTGGCTACTTGAAAAAAATGTCTTTCATGAACTTTGTCTTGCTTTCTTAATGAATAAATATATTTAAAAAAAAAAACCTGTGGTGTATCAAGTTGACCCTCCTCGGGACACCCCACAATAGGGATGTTTCCTTTCACTCAGGCAGCTCTAGAGTATATAAGCCAGGGGGAACCTGGGATTCACAGAAATGGCCAGGTGGGAGGGTGGGAGAGAGTGTGATGGCAAGGAGGGGCATGGGGAGGAGGGGGACGGAAGGAAACAGGGATTACTACTCAATACGCTTATAAAACTAATCAATGAAAAAGAAAGAAAATCCTGGAAACGTTACTTTAATTGGTGCCATGATTTAAATGTGAGTTGTCCATATCATTGACCCCCAAAGCCTAGCATGGATCGCAGGCACTAGGATCCTTAGAGGCAAGGGATTAACAGCCACAACAGTGTTCCTGTACTAAAGGGGAGCACAAATAAGAGCTCTAGGCAATGCTACTGAGTCCTTACACCTCATCAGAGAGGAGGACCCAGAGGAAAGTTTGACATGCACACTAAAGGATGCTCCAGGAATGGGGGAGGCACTGGGAGAAAGGGAAGGAGGGGGGAAAGGAAAGGGAAAAGATGGGGAAGGAACAGGGGATCCAGGGAGGGGTGGAGGGAAGGAGGGGAGTGGTGTACTTATCAACTTTGTATGAGTGTAATAAATATAAATAAATATATATATATAAATAAATAAATATGCATTGTCTCTGACAGGCCCATGTATTTATAATCCTAGCTCTTGTTAATGTTTGGGAAGGTCCTGACACCTTTAAGAAATGGAGTCTTGTCAAGTAAGTCTTGCCACAGAGAGCGAGTCTTGAGGTTGAGTGTCTCCATCTTGCTTCCCTAACCGCCTGCTTTCACCGTTTGCTGCCTGTGCTCTCTGCCTCCACGATGAATCAGCGATCTGAGCCCCCTGCAGTTTCTGATCTCCTGCCATGCCTTTCCTACCAGAGCTGACTGTATCCACTCTGCAACCATAAGACAAGAAAACATCCTCCTTATCCTTTAACCTTGTAGTTTGACTGTTGTCTCGACAACAGCAGCAGACAAGTAACTGCACCAACTGGTTAGTATAAAAACTATTAACCATAGACCAGTGAGATCACCTCCTCCAGGAAAGGCATCTGCATGCAAAGCTGTCACTCATGTGCTTTCTCCAGAGCCCATATGGTGGAACAAAAGGAGAACTGAGAAACCAAGTTTTAGAAGATGTCCTCTAACCTGACACAATAATGGCGTGTCCACATCTTCTCCATTCTCTCCCATTTCCTACTGTTTCATAAATAATTTTTAAAAGATTCACCAGACCCAAAAAAGGAAGAGGAAAGTTATTCATCCATGTGTGTGGCTTTCCACAATGCTGTTCTACCCCAAAACGCCAATCCAAGTGTAAACGCAAACTAGACCAGATTTCACAACATGCCAAATCAAACAGAAATTATTGTCTCAATTTTATTTGTAAATATCCTGAAGGGAGTTGACATCTTTGGTAAAGTTCACTTGCCATTACCCACTGATGATTTGCCTGCAAGATCTTGTAGTGGCAGAACAATCTGATCACATGACTAAGGCTCTGATGTGTTGAGGCGTGTTTGGATAAGGAATACGCCCGTAACACCAGAGATTTGAAGACAATCCAGGCAGTTATACCTCTATTGGTATTTAAAATCATGCCACCAAAGGCACATAACATCTATCAGAGTAAACCGCACTTTGTTTATTGGCAAATATATTGTTATTTCATTGTAAAGCATATGCAACTGAACCAATCTATCAAGGCAGAGAACACTACATACCAGTGCTGGTTATATCCAGGTATAAGTTGCAAATGATGTGTTTTTAGGGTGAAGTAAATAGTTAAATATTCATCTTGGAATCTAATGACTCAAGAAAGCTAGGCAGTGACTCATAAGAACAATATTAGAAGTATGCTTCTGAAAATTGATGAGCAAACTACTGAAGGTACAGTTGTGAAACTGTATCAAGAATGTTGTAAATTTTATATCAAGAGAGTATTCTTTAGCATCTTATAATTTAAATGCAACCAGAATTATAATGCAAAGATGACTGGGAAAAGTGCATGTTTCTCAAAGTGTCTCAATAATTAACTAATAACAGATTTTTATACCCCACTGAGAATTGTGCTACAAGGTTTATTTCACAGAGTCCACTATAGATAAGTTATTTAACAAGTCTGATCTGTCTGAAAAGTACTAGAGTGTTACACATTTTCAGAAGAGGAGACCAATGAAAAATCTGTAGCAAAACATAAACTAACAGTTCAACTTGAGCATGTAGAAAAGGCATCTAATTAATCAGTCTGAAAATACTGCAGCCATGTTCAATTGACTAGTGCGAGGCTTTGGTTCTGAACATCTCTCTCCAGGGAGAGTATTTAATTGCCTAAGGTTCCAATGCAAGAATGAATAAATGAGAATTAAACCATTATCATTAAACTCAGCAATTAATGAAACACTTACGTCGTTTTATTTTTCCTTCCCATTCCTTTCTCTGCCCTCCACAGAAGCCAGGCTTGCTTAACAGATGCATTAAAGCAGCACTTTCTTCTTTGATGGCTAATGCCACTCCACTCGCTCCATCTTCACTGAAGTCTCAAGAATCTGAAATTGTCACATCTTGTGACAACATTTAAGTTTGCCTTTGATAGATCATTCATTAATCTAAGCAGTGTTGTCATGGAGTTGAAGTGTAACATCAGGAAGATTGAGAGAAACATGTCTAACATTTACTCAATGACAACCACCACCATTCTGCTAAGACCCAAAGACGCCCAGGTAAGCTAGATGCCACAGAGGTTCTGAAAGCTCCTGATGTGAGGCAGTGAGGGAGTAAAAGGCTTCAAGCATGCCAGTGAGAGAAGCAGTGATACATACATCCCACTCGATGTCCATGTTCTGCAATATGTCTGCATTCGATAGAGTTCCTATATTCCGTGAGATGCCCACATTATATGTTGTGTCCTCTTTCCACCTCTTACCAACTTTCCTTGTGATGCCTACATTCCACTGATGTCCAAATCACATGCAATAGCCACATTCCAGGCAGGATGGCCACATTCCACAGAGTGCCCATACACCACAAAATATCCATTCCATACAGTCTCTCCAGATTTCAGGACTGCCTCTTTGGACTGTTTTTCTATGGCTGACATGAAAAAGACAAAGCCACCGTCACACCCACAATCATGATGAAGTGAACTGACGGTGCATGTGCTGTCAAGGCTCTGAAAATGGGTGTGGCGGCTCGTGAATAAACATACTGGCCAAATTTTGAAGACATTACTTACGCTCTCCTTATTGATTCACTGTGGACTCCAATTTTTGTTTAATGCCATTTTATTCAACAGGATATAATCTAGCATTATCAGTATCTGTTTGGGATGCCAGCCAGGATAAGGTCTGTGACCCTAACTCTGCTAACACTACTGCCAAGCAAAGCTGGGCAGAAACACAACCACACATCTCATATATAACATACAATGCTTTTGTACACAGGCATATATTTTACTCATTATGCATATGCATATGCACATCTGAATTTCATTTTTACATTAATTTAATGATAAATTTTATCACATACTTCCAATTCTAGTAATATCATTGATATGATGCTAATTTATTGTTTTCAAAATCCACAACTCCCTTCTCTCATAAGAACACTGACCCCAATTCTTCTTCACAAATTGTTTGTTTACTCAATTCCTATTGAGCAAATGGGTCCTACTCTTTCACACAGGAGCTTTTCTCATTAAAGTTTAAGATTCTTTTGAGCAGGGATTAAGTTATTAGGATTACATACTATGTCTAACTTTTTGTGTCTGGTATACATCACTCAATATAATTTTTCTAATTCCATAATTTCATTAATTCATCTTTTTTGATAGCCAAGTAGTATTCCATTGCATAACTGTACCACATTCTTCTTATCCATTTGTCAACTGTTGGGCATTTGGGTTGATTCCATAACTTTGTTGATGTAAACAGTATTGCAATGAGCATGACTGTATTTGTGTCACCATAGTGAATTTCTGCATAATGGGGGATTATTACCAGTAGTGGTATAGCAGGTCATATGGCATTTCAATCTTTAACTTTTTTAGAAATCGCCATTCTAAATGCCAGAGTGGTTGTATGAGCCTGCATTCCTGACAACAATGTATGAGAGTTTCCTTCTCTCCACATTCTCTCCAGCATTTGGTGTTGTTTGTATTATGAATTTTTTCCATCCTCACTAGAGTGAGATGGTACCTAAGGGAGTTTTGATTTGCACTTCCCTGATGGCTTAGAGATATGGAGCATTTTTTAAGATATTTGTTAGACATTTCAATTTTGTCCCTAGAAAAGTTTCTTTTGAGTATTAAGTCCCATTTTTTAATTGGGCTACTTATCTCCTTGGTGTTTAGTTTTTTAAGTTCTTTGTGCACTCTGGATAATAGAGCTCTATCAGATATATATTACCATACTGTAATTGCAAAGCATTATAAACAGGAGGGAAGGGAAACGAAGGCCTCAAAAGAAAGGAGATAGGGGATCATACTTCAGTAGAGAAGTAGCCCATAGTCAAGTATTGCATATAAGTAGTGAGACATCTGGTGCAGCTCACTCTCACTTCCCTTTCTGGTCATTTGGGACTGAACAGGTTTGACCTCACCAATCAGGAAGGATATAGGGACAGGAAGATACATGGTAACCATCTAGCAAATGGTACACTGACCCCACCCCCACTGCTGTCTCCTACTCCTATTCTTACATTTATCTTTGAGTCTCCTCTTGTATTAATATCTTAGTGTCTTTTATTTTTGGTTAGGAGGTGGTCTTTTATTTTTGGTTAGGAGGTGGTCTTTTATTTTTGGTTAGGAGGTGGTCTTCAATACCAATGAGGATGCAGCCAAGGGTAGTGCAGGAAAAGGAAAATTGAAAACACAACAAACCATAGTTAAGAACAACAAAGACCCTTCATTATTCACCTGGAACTAGACCAGACAAATCTCTCCCCATTCTAAAGCTCAAAGAATCTTACGGAAGAGAGGGTGGCAAGATTTTAAGAGCCTAAAGATGGGAAGGACCAACGATATGCAAGATACTCCACACAAGTTAGGTCTGCAGTAGTCATAATCAGAATTTGCATGACCTGCACAATGGCTGACATGTCAACGACTCCCCAAAGTCTAGCATGGATCACAGGGGAGAAGACTCCAGGCAGTAGGATCTTTAGAAGCAAGGGATTAACAGTCATAATAGAGTTCTGATACTAAAGGGTAGCCCAGGAAGGGGCTCCAGGATATGCCAATGAATCCTGAACCCTCACTAGATTGAAGGACTCAGAGAGGTTTGGTGTTCACACAAAAGGATGCTTCAGGGGAAGAAAGGGAGGAAAGTGAAAGGAAGGGAAGAAGAGGGAGAGTGCAATAGGGGACAATTGGGAAGGGGAGGGATGAGGGAGAGGACAGGGGTACCTATTGAGCTTATATGATTAGGAAAAAAATAAAATGTGGGAGAAAAATTTGTAAAAAGTAAAAGTAAACAAAAGATTTTATGGCAGTAGCAATCACTCTCCCATGGCTTATACAGAGTCCCCGTCACCCAAATTAGCCTTCGTGCTAATTCAGGCTCAACGTAGATCCTGCGCTCGGTCAATCTCCATGCAGACGCCTTGCCTATCTATGCTCTGCTTTGCATTCTTGAGAAGGTACCTGTTTAGTCCTCCTGAACTTTATGATCAGTGTTACATACAATCCTTGCTCCTCCCATGCAAGCAGAGATGCCACCTTTTCTTGTCGTATTTCCATAAGGGACTCTCCTCGTTCATGCTGGTCCTGTTAAACTGCATAAAGCTCAGACATCTCATGCTGCCCTACATAGGAGTCCTAATCCAAAACCAGAAAGACCAGGACTCAAGGCAGAGAGCCTGAATGAGACACAGACACAGAAAGAAAGATGTTGATTTTTTTTTTTTGAAATTGCATAGTGGTAAGGAGGAAGAAAAACAACCAAGCTCCAAAAACATAAAGTCAAATATCTCACTTTACTAATGTTTTAATGGATTATGTTGCAAATTGTCAGTCTACATTTCTTACATGTAATAATGAAAAGATTAATATGTATTCAGGTTTCTCCATATTAATCACTTAAGCACTCAATTACAGACTACTTTTGTTGACTGAAACTTAAGTGTTACATTAGACTAACTAATGAACAATAAAATATTTCATGTTAAATGTGGTCATTTTGCATATATTACCAAAGAAGAGCAAATCTTTCACATCACATGACAATGAAACAGGACATGGTCTTATTTATCATATTAATGTGTATAACAGTTTGCCTAATTATTATAAAACATAGATTATGAGCTTAAATCATTGAAAATGATAAAGGACTATTCCTACAGATTTTAAGATTGAGAATGATCTTAATATTTATTAATGTGTGACAAGATAAACCTGTTGAAAAATTTGCTCTCCATAAATTTTCAAGGGGTTCAAATGTATACATAAAGGATGTCCTGACATCACAAATAACACCTTCTCAGTCTTTCCATTCACTGAACTTAAGAATCAGAATCTACATACTTTGCCCTGATCCTCAAAGTATAGTAAGTCCTGGAGCAACAGGTCATTCATTCTGGGTTCCAGTTCCTGATGAAGAATTTAACAGCAGATATTTTATTTGATAATTAATGTGTGTGTGTGGACCTGTATGTGTGTGTCTGTGTGTGTGTGTGTGAGAGAGAGAGAGAGAGAGAGAGAGAAGTGTGCACATGCATATCATGGTACTCGAGAAGAGGTCCGAGAATAACTAAGTCTTCAGAAATGACACAAGTAACCCAGCTTTGTCTTAACTAGTTTATGTTCTATATCACTGTTCCCAAAGCTGATTTTACATGCCAGTCACATCAGTCAGTCAGAATGACCTACCCAGTCACTTGTAGTTCAAGGAAGTATATCATGCTTACAATGATGTGATCATGCTTACAATACTGTGAAATTAATTTTCTGTACCTCTGAAATTTCTATCAACATGATTTGTATCTGTTATGATGTAACTGTGATTTAATCGTTATAAGTTCCCCCTTTCCCAATTTTCAGGGTCAGGAGCTGTCTCTGGAGTAAACCTGCTCTTGACTGCTCCCAGTAAACAGAACTCCTAAGCGACCATGGAAGGGCAGCATTTTCCTACGGTCACATGGGTGTAATACTCCCAGCACGTGTGCTTCTGGGGATGGAACTCGAGTCGCCAAGTTTGCAAGCAGCCTCTTACCCACCGTACTGCCCCACCGACCCAACACCATGGACATTACTTATTTTTAATTGTGAGAAAAAAAGAGCTTCACAGATAATTTACTGAATTTATTGCATATTTAGCAAACCATCCTCTATGTAACAGCTTTATTATTTTTACTGTGGTTCCAATGAACTGTGCGTATGAGTGCAAAACATTTTGAAAGAAAGAGAGAGGGAGAGAGACAGAGAAAGAAAGAGTGTGTGTGTGTCTGAGGACATTGCTGCAGCGTACAGTGACGTGCTTAGTGATAAAGGAGTGTAAGTTCTGTATATTCAGCATATCCTCATCTGAGATGTTAATGAGGTAGAAATTAGAAGAAATAAGAATACATGAGACACTATGCTTTCTATTCCTTTTGGTCTTCAGTGCCTGCCTTCTTCTACTCTTGTTGAAGAGTACTTACTATCGCAGAACAGAAGTCTAAACATTCATCATTATGTAAGTGAGACGGAAAGAACTTAATTACATCATTTGAGATTTATAGAAATCATTTCTTTCATAAGATTCTTTATTCACATAGATTTTAAAAAATTGATAATGTATAAGTTTTAAATGAATTTTAAATTATCTTTTCCTCTAACGAAGGCTCCATAAGCTTTTAATTCAATATCAAGAAAAGAAGGAAAAATAAGGCAGTTCAGTGTCTACTAGAGAAAGAAATATCATGTCAACTTGAGGATGAAGAAAAGTTGAGAAATGACATTTTGAGACTTTAGGTGTTTTCAGATAAATTCATCCTTGTCTACACTGCAATAAATTTCGACTACATTCACCATGAAACTCTATAAATATTCACCACAAAGTCCTACTTATGCCAAATATTATTCAGTATATTATGAAGTGAGGATACTTATGTATAAAGTTAAGGAATCCAATTTGAAATGCATTAAAACAAATACTACATTTATGCTGCATCGTTAGCTACGGTTCAAACATCACAACTGACTACAAAGTTCGTGTAATCTGGAAGAGATAATCTTAACAATTTAGATCCACATGCAGACATATGAACCAACACTTGTCACCCCAGAATCCCAGCAGCAGAGCCAAGAGACCAGAAGATCAGTGTTGTGCAGTGAGTTCATGACAATTTGGACAATTTCAAAAACAAAACAAACACTGGGTGAAGTAGAACAACAATATTCCAGTACTTTATTGGAAGTTTTTTAAAAATTAAAAATGAGAAAATATTCTCTTACATCTTACAAGACTAGTTTTTACTTTCCATCACAAGACTGCATCTAGAATTGGATAGCACAAATGACCTTCAAACATAATTGATGATCTCTAATCTCACCCTTACTAAAAAAAAGTGACATTAGGATATTATGCTGAATTTTCTATATGGAAATTGTACACAGTACCTTGTATGCAAGTGTATAGATAATGCATATAAATGGTTCATAAATCTCATAAAAGTGAAGTTTAATGTTGTTGGGGGGGAGGCTGAAGATATGGCTAAGGGTTAAAGCTCTGCCTCACAAGCACAAGGTCCTGAGTTAGGATTCCAGATCCCATATAAAAATGCCAGGTTGAAATGGCAGCGGCCTCCACTTACAGCCCTGGTGGATGAAGCTTGGGAAATTCCAGAGGAAAGCAAAAAGTAGGTAGAAGCAATCCAAGATGATTCCTGAAGTCATCCTTGGCACTCTACAGGGACACATGTGCCCTCTGATACACACACACACACACACACACATACACACACACGCACACACACACACACACACACACAAATGAATAAAGGTCAATAGTTTTTTAATTTGCTTTATTTACTACTAGTTTTGAAATGCCCACAAGCTAATTATAATTAGTAACAACTATATATCTTTTATATAAATCTTGCTTTTCCTCCCCAATAGCATCAACCTTCATTAATCTCTCAACTTGAAAAAGAATCTATGAAAGGGGAGAGCATAGCCAATGGGGAGACTGAGTGCTATGAAGGTTAGCTTAGATACAATACATTAAATCTCCTTTTAAACAACTGTTATTACACCCACAGATTGGAGAGCACTCAGCACTCAATATGGAAGTTTCCTTATGCAGTGAAAGGGGTTTGTCATAGAACATTACAACTGGACAAACATGGAAAATAAGTGACTACAGACTTCTTGGCCCTCAATGGGACATCTAAGTCACCCCCACTCCCACACCAGACTCAGCGAACACTGGGGAAGAGTAGATAGTAAGACTGCAATAGCCTGAAGTGGATGGGGGCAGCTATGGACATGTTGTCAACATATATTCAAAGAACTAAATGTCTGAGGAATTTTCTGGAGAAATGAATTAAAAATTGGTAAGATTGTTTTTTCATAAATAATTATTAACAAATAAAGTCACAAAAATCATAAAAATCAAACCAAACAGTAGGTTTATACTTAGTTTAAAAAGGCAATGAATAAAAAACCTTACTAGAGGGGCTGAACATCAGACATGAGGTGTGGGAACAGTCAAATCAATTAAAGGCCTTTCGATTGTGAAAAGGAGAGTGATGTGATAAAATAAACTTTGGCTCCAGGGACCCACGGAATATTTTCAAACAAAGAAAAACATATGCTTTAAAATCTTCAGGTGAAGGGGGAGACATCATGAAACATGGAGGAAATTAGTATTACTATTCAATGTGTTAAAAATGAAGAAAACACCATGTCCACATGGAAACTTCTGTGAAACAAAATTATTTTTAAAAAAATAAGCTAGGAGCTAATGATGTAGCTCATCAGGTACAGTGACTGTCCAGAAACCTAGTGATGTGAATTTGATCCACAGTAGCCCACAAGGTAGAAGGAGAGAACTGACTTCCAAAAAATTTCCTCTGATCTCCACCCATGTGCACAAAATCAAAGCACATATGCTCTCACTCCCTCTTTCTCTCTCAGATAAATAAACTGAATGCTTTTCAAATGATAATAGGCTAAAATTAAACATTCCTCAATTTTTAAAAGATTATGTAATTATTTAGAATAAGACCTGCCCACAAGAAATATGAAAGGATTCCAGACATTAGCTAAATCAACAAAATAAATTAATACCATAAATAAAAGCATAAAGATACCAAACAAGAAGAGACATTTTTGTCTATGGTTAACTTTGACTTAATTGAAAAGACAACATGTAGGAATAATCATTATGAGCTTTTCTTAAGTACGGCGAGAGGTATTGCAGGTACCATGAAATGTGTGCAGAGGTCAGCGGACAACTTTCAGGGATCAGTTCTCTCCTCCCACCTTGTGAGCTCCAAGATTCAAACTCAGGTCACCATGTTTGTAAGCCCATGACATTTCCCACTGAGGTTTATTGCCATTGCAGGAGGCCATAATTTTTAAAGTTGAAGCATATATGATGTTGATATCCTGAAAGAGGACAAATGTAATGGCTCAACTGACATAACTGTAAAAGTGAAGTGTCTGTTCTGGCATCCTCCACCCTTTGGGTGGAAGCAGCATGTCAGTTTCCTGTCCTTAGATTGGAAAAAAAAAGTCAGAATATTGGAAGAAGGACGAGAAACTTCATGGCCTTCAAAATCTCTGCAACTTTTACTTTCTAAAACCTGTTTGTAAGACTGTTAAAAACTGATTCCCTGGACAGTTAATATCACAAATAAAGGTCCATTCTTTCTGTAATGACATTTTACTTACCAAGAAATTACTCCTCTCAGCTAAATAAGCTATTCAATTAGAGACCATTTTTAAAACTAAACCTTCTCACAAAACATCAACACATGACAGGTCAGAAGGGAAAAGCTCACTGACCTGCAGATAACTAGAATGGAAAACAGGAAGATTAAATTGACACAGCTCATAAAATATGTTCAGAGGAAACAGGGAGACAGGCACACATACACACATGCGCGCGCACACACATCGGACTTTGGCCTTTGCTGGGCTCCCCTTGGGTTCTCCTGTGAGAATGTTCATCCTGTGCCATCCCAAGCCACATTGCAATAATGTATAAAATATTCTAAAATTGTATTGAGCTAAACGGAAATCTTTTATAATAGGATATAGTTTTCTCAGAATTTTTCATTGCGTAGTTCCTTCTATTTGCAGATGCTCTCACAGTTTTAAGAAATTACATACAGTGGTCACAGTTTCATTCACTTTACCTAGTTCATCCCAAGATATATGACAAAGCATGAGTGAAGTATCACATTGGAATACAGACATTGGCACAGTGGTTGTACCTTCTGTGAAGTTTCCATCAACATAAGGATCCCATGAACAGACCCGTTGGAGTGACATCTGCTTCTCTCTTGCCCACTCTCCATCCCCCTTCAGTTCTGGGCATCCGTTAATATACCGCTCATTTCTTTAATTATATCCCTTTAAATACTGAGCACAAATGAAGCATATCCCACAACCTTTGGGGATTAGTTATTTTTATTTAGTGCCATTCTCTGCAATGTCATCTGAGATGCATGGGATCCTTCCCGGTTATTGCTGAGGGCATTCATTCACCAACTGCGAAATACTTAGCTTCTTCCTGGTTTGGGGGTGATTAAAAATGTAATTAATATTCATGAACAGGCTTGACTATAAGCATGAGTTTTCATTTCTCTAAGATTAATGTCCAATAGTGGAATCATCAGTCATGTGATCATAACATGTTTAGTTTTGTAAGAGACTACAAAATTTTCCCAAGTGAGTGTAATATTTTACATTCCCACCAGCACTGCAGAAATTATCTTCTTTCTTCACTTCATTCACCTGCTTTGCTGTCACTTCTTATTTTTAGTGTGACATTTAGAATAACAATTTCTTTCAGCAGTATGTGCCAATTAAAATTCATATGTTATCATATGCTTTGTTAAATTTATATCTGCATATCTCTTATCATGAACATTGTAAGTGATACATCTCCAAATTTCTGCTTATGTTTTCTTTCATTGCCATTTTATAGTGTGACAACTGATGCATTTTTCAGTCCTGGGTATCAAACCCAGGGCCCACACAGGCTTCAGTGCTCTCCCATGAGCTACAATCTAAGCTTAACAATTTTTCAACAGATAACTTAGCCTTCTGTAAATACAATTTTCTTCTCACTGGCTAAAACTTCTGGTTTTAGATGGTGAAGGAACCATCTTTGGATTTATGTTGCTATTACTTTTGTTTGTTTGTGTTCTGTTCTTGCAAGGAACACATGAAGTCTTTCGTGATTCAACATAATGCTAACTATAAACTTTTCAACAGATTCTTATTATACTGTTAAAGATATCCCCCTCTATTTCAAGTTAAGGAAACATTTTTGTCAATCATATGAAAATAAGTAGCATTTTATATATAAGCACAGCAATAAATTTGCTGAAACAACAATTTGCTGAAATGTGTGTAAAGACAAATATTCCATTCATAGCAGCTTAAAAATGAGAATACTTAGGATTAATCCTATTAAAATGAAAATATTTACTATTAATCTTAAATATGAATATGAAAAATATCAAAAAAATTTGAGACTCTGAGGAAATTGAAGATAACGTTAGACAATAGCAAGACTCCAGTTCACATAAATTGAGAAAATGACTCTTGTGAAGATGGCTATATTACCCAAAGATACCCACAGATTTACTATCATGACAAATCACAATTCCAGTGACATTCTTATAGAAACAGAGAAAAGGAATCCTAAAATTCATATAAACACAAAAGACCCCAAATGCTAAAGGAACTTGAAGCAAAAAGGACAGCACTCCTGGAATCCTAATACCTGGCGGTGAATTACACTGTGATCCACAGTGGCAAAGACCATCTGGAGCTGTCACAGAAACATACATGTAGATCAATGTAACAGAATAAAAGACCCAGAAATAAATTTGCACTGTCACAACCATCCGATGTTTGACTAATATGTATAAAAAAGCACACAGGAAAAGAACCTCTTCAACAAATGATACTGTAAAAACTGGATCTCTCTACAAGAAAGTGAAAGAATTGACAAATGGAATTTTAAGAAAGTAATCAGCTTCCATACAACGAGGAAACTATTATAATAGCCCAAAGAGCTGAAAAAAAAAACTTCATCATTTAGACATCAGAGAAGAACTTAATATCTAGAAGAAGAACTGAAAAAAATTAAACTCCCTTAAACCAAAACATCTAGACAAAAAATGCTTGATTAGCAGCATTCAAAAGAAACACAATCAGTAAGCATTATTAAAGTGTTTAATATTTTTATCCTTTATCCCATGAGTAAGTGCAGATTGTAGGAACTTTGACATAGTATCTTAAATCAGTAAGAGAGACAGTGACAATAAATGTTGCAAGGTAATGGGCAAAGTGGGAGCCTTACTTCATGACAATGTAAACTGGTACATACACTATGGAAACCAGTGTGGAAAATTTTCAAAACTAACTGAAAATGGGACTGCCATGCACAAGCTATTCTACTCCTGGGTATACACATGAAATGCTAATTAACGTGCCGCAGCTATATCTGATGGTTCATGTTTATCCCTAAACTTTTCATGACTGTTAAGGTATGAAACCAGTCAAGACACCCAACAATACATTGAAGGATTAACAAAATGCAGTGGTTCTATACCTTGGAATTCTATTCAGTATGGATAAAGTGACTGATAACATTTTCAGTCTTAATGAATGGAAAAGAAATTAAAGGGAGCAAAATAACCTAGAGTTAGAGTTCAAATACTACATTTGCTGTCATACAAAGATATCTGACTTTAAGCTTTACATTTGTGAATATGGATGTCATAGGTCAGGAAATGAGAAAGAAGATCATGAGGGAAAAAAAGGTCTCTAGGGTATGAGGAGGGGAAGCTGGCAAAATACTTTGCATGTAAAAATGGGGTGGAGGCTTCTGGAGACAAGAGAAGGGGACAAGGGCAAGGAAGAGAGGGAAATGCAGAGGAAGATGGCAGAAGGAGTGTGGATGAGGGATGAAAATAGATGGTGTGAAAATGCCATCAACAAGGCCATCACTGTATATGTTAATTTAAGAAAAAGAGCCTATGGGATGGTTTAGCAGGTAAAAGATGAGCACAACTTGAAGGTAGAACTTGTCCCACGACCTCCACATGCCATGGTATACATGTTTACACACACACACAGACACACACGCACACACACACGAAATATACTGCATACATGCTATTTTTGACATTCATGCTATTTTTACTCATCATGAAAAATGAAAAATATTAAGATTATACCCTAATATTCTGTTAGCAAGTTTAAAATGAAAACAAAGTATAGTCTTAATAATATTGATCAGGGCTGAAGAGATGGCTCAGGGGTAAAGATTCTGCCTTTCAAGCATAAAGACCTAAATTCAGATTCCAGGTCCCATGTTTAAAAAAAAAAAAAAAACAGGCATAAATGGTGGTAGACGCCACTTCCAGTCCTGGTGGTTACAGCCTAGAAAATCCCAGAAGCAAAAAGGAGGTAGAAACAACTCAGGATGACTCCTGAAGTTACTGTTGGGCCTCCACAGGGACAAACAGTGCCCCTCTTACACGCATACACACACACACACACACACACACACACACACACACACACACACCCTCTAAATAAATAAATTTGAATTTAAAAATATTGATTAAACACATAAGACAATATAGTTTTCTTCCACAAGGAAGAAGTTACATAAACAATAAAATTTGAATGTGTTATAATTTAGAAATGCATTTGAGCTTCACCCTACAGGCAAGATTTAATTGTTTGTAGATATGATACTGTTAATTGTATCTTCAAGCGGACTTTGGCATCAAAATATGCAAAGAGAAATATGAAAATAAAAATGAAGGAAGCTTATTATTTTCCTCACGCTGTTAAATAGAAAATATATTTTGCAAACAGAAGACCCAAAAGCATGCTGTTCCATTAACTAAGAATATCAGGAGAATTGATCAGCATAGAATCAAGGCAATAATCTCAGTAACGATGTGTCCACACAGCTCCTTCTGTCAATACAACATTATCACACCATGGCAACTGTTTATATGTAAGTATGACATACAGTCTCTTCTTTCATTCTAGAGAATGGCAGCAAAATAATGTATGGATCTCTGAAGGACTCACAGGCACATGAAATCTACATCTAAGTGCCTACACTCTAGTTTTCATTAAAAACTACAGCAGTGAGAGAGCTGATCCTGTGGAGTACTCCATTGAAAGCATTCGCCTCTACAAGTCTGGCAGGCAAAGTGTGAATAATAACCCTACTTCTGTTTTCTCCTCACGAACCATTACAATCACAGCAGAAGTGACAATTAGAAAGACATCCATTGAATTAATGCCTTTTGAGGTAGTTTTAACACTACCACGAGGTTTCTGCCTTTTGACAACTGAATATGTTATTAAGTCAGTGAGGTACCTCCCACTAGAAGCTCTTTCACGAAATCTGGCAGAATTCACCTCGTCACAATCAACCAGTTGTCCCTGGGGTTCTTTCTTACCTGCAGCGATTCATGAAGCTGCCATAAAAATGCACAACACAGATGAAACAACTTGGGAGAACAAAGAAAAGCTCTTTCTCCACAAAATACAATTGACAAATAAAAATATCTCTTGAATCTAAATTACATAATCACATTGAAATTAAAATAGGGGATGAATAATAAATTCTCGGATAGAAATATCGTTATGGGTAGTAAACATTTAGGCAGGAAAGAAAAGACATGTAGATTTGGTCCTGAAAGGAGAAAGCTTGCATTCAAAGGAACTCTAAATAGGACATGCAGCTAACAGGTTCATTACTGCAGAGATGCACGCAACATGAACAGAGTTTTCAGAGTTGAGAATAAGAAAGAAAAATGACAGGAGATATGAGCAATAGCAAAATGAAAAGAAAGGAAAGAAAAGAGAAAGAGAGAGAGAGGAAACAACCCAAAAAACATTAAGGAAAAATGCCATTTTTGTAATATCAATGCATGTTTTGTGTCTTCATCAGAAAAATAATTATAATTATATGCATAATAACTTCAGTAACTGTATACAGAACCTGTCATTTCATTTAGTAACAGAGTTCATATACAAGTGGAGTCTCTCTTCTATACTATGAAAGGCCAGCTACTTCATTCACTGTCACATATAATCAATAGTTTTCATTACACATTGCTTCAACAAAAGGCTCCAAGAAAGGTATGAAGAGAAGAAAGTGAACTGGCCTACAATTTCCAGTTATAGTCCATCACCACAGAGAAGTCACAGAAGCGAAAGCAGCTGGCCACATTGCATTTGCAGCATGAGCAGAGAGAAATGGGTCAGTGCATGCATGCCTGCAGGCTCCATCTCTCCATGCTTATACAGCCTGAGACTATTTGCCTAGGGAATGGTCCCACCCACTATTAGGGTGGGTCTGCCAACATCAATTAACTTAAGATAATCTTTCATAGACAAGCTAAGAGGCCTCTATATCATATGATTCTGATCAGATGCCAGCTGGCATTTGAGACTACTCCAGTTACTCTAGATCGTTGCCAATAAATTCAGGACCAAGAGGCTTAAGACAAGGGGTTTTAATTGTCTTATGATTGTCCAGTTACAGTTCCTTGTCCACCTTGGCAGACCAACCCGGACCAACATCAAGGATTGAGGATATTGGCCATATCAAATCCACAGGACCATTCAGAGAGAGCCAGACCAGCATATCTGGCCAAGTAAGCAGAAGGATGCCAACTTCCCTAACTAATTCCCTCCATTTTATTCACCTGCTCAAAGAATGGCTCCATCAACCCTGACCCTCCCCATCAATCAATCTCCTGCAGCCTTGCTCAGGACTTAATTTAACTTGTAATTCTTTACAAATGTGCCCAAAGCTCAAACCTTCAACTTTCAAATGGATAGCTGTACCTAACCATGACTGTGATTAACCATCACAAGTGGTATTAGAAGTCTCCCTGCATGCTGCTTCATCAGGAAGTCCTCACACACAAAGAATGTCATGCATCATCTCAATCTCAGGACCAGCAAAAATGTGGGTGTGAAAAAAAGGAGCTCAAAAATGTGGACATGTAGCTCAGGTGGAAACTTCATGAGCTTTTCTGCAAACTTGTAGGGCACAGTGCTGATTACTATAATTTCAGATTTGGGGGACACTTCTGAAGCTCAATTCTTCAATCATGAATCCTGAGTGAAAAACAGAGAAAAGAAAATGATTTCCTATCTCATCTGCGTGCTCTATAGGGACATCACAACCAGTCCTAGCTGCTTAGAGGACCTTTGGTGGAGGGGAAAATCTAGAACAAAACAGGTCTCAGCAGCTGCTGGGGACAGTGCAGACTAAAAGACTGCAGGTTGTTTTTTTGTTTTTTTTTTAAGTTAGAATAGCTAACAACCAAGATACTAAGTGTACTATAATTACTGATACATTTTGAAATCCTAATATATTTAGCTTTCCTGAGGAGAAAAAGAATTAGTACATCGTAGTGGAAAAATGGTAAATTTTTATATTTTTAACAGTGAAGACAGTACTTACATATGAAAATTAACTGTAGCTTTTGTAGCTCGCTCTGTTAAAATGGAGTTGTTACCGTGGAGATTTATGACTTCTGAAAGTTATTGTGAGAAAAAAACGATGCTTAGAGGACAAAAGCTTAGAAATTGTTTTCTATTTGGAATAATCACCCTGTAATTCTAACCTGAGTAAAATTTCCATCAGAAGAAAAATATTAAGAGAGAATTTAACTTGAGGCCTACTATTTAAAAGACTTATTGAAGTATAATTTGCACGACATAAAATGCAACTATTACAACTGCACACAGTACTCTGTTCTCTCAGATTTCTGGTGTTGAAATATGATGGGCTTTTGTTCAAATATAGAATGATTTCATCACACCTAAGAAATTTCTTCATGCTGTACATTAGTGGTCAGGCTGAAGTCTGTAATAGTCTCCTTAGGAGATAAATCCGTGGGGGGGAGCATACTTTTGAAGTTCAGGAAACATTAATGTTTGTCATAGACTTTACTCTGTTAAATTCTGCCACTCTCCACACGTAGCACACTCTCAGAGTCTGATGAGAACTTTAGGAAAGCCAAAGACCCCTTTTCTCGCCTCATTTTATTTCTGGCTGACTCTCCATTCTCTCAAGCTGTCCAGCTGAGCTGTGACTCCCTCGTGAATTTTCTACTGAATTTGCTATTGTTATTGAGTGTCATGGTTTGAAATGTGTCCCCCACTGTCTCATGTGTTTGGCAAGGTCATGTGTTTGGCACCTTGAGAGGTGGAGTCTTGCTGGAGGAAGACAGTCACAAGGGGTGGGCCTTGAGGTGGATTAGTCCCACCCTACCTCCAGGAGAAGTCTGCCTTTGCAGCAAGCAGTCTGCAGCTCTCAGCTTCCAAGATGTCTGCGGTGACTTAGCCTCCTCCAGCTTTGGCCAGCCAACCATGCCACCTCTGCTTTGAGAAACCTCTTCTCTGGAACTGTAAGCTGAATAAACCTCCCTTTCTCCCTTAAGTTTCTTGACTTTGGGTGCTCTCTCACAGCAATAGTTAAGAGTAACTGTTATATTGAGTATGTTAGCAGATATTGGTATTTGTCTTCCACTCCAAGCTGATTCAGTCTTTCAATCAGCATGTCATATGGTATTTGCAAAAGTTCTACCATGACAAGTGACCCCCTTATCTGACAACTGGAGCTCTGTGGAGTAAGGATTGCATTTGATAGAAGATTGTCATTCACATGGCGTGGATCAGCACCTCCCAATTTGTTAGCTAATTTCTAGTTTTATCCCTCTTTTTTGGGGGGACAGTTTGCCAATTTTAATTCCTCAAAATCCTGTGATTTTTTTTTCATAAAGATGAGACCGTTATTCAGCCTAAAGAATATATTCAGATATAAATTATATAGATAGATAGGTAAGTAGATAGATAGATAGATAGATAACATAAAGTATGAGGAGAAAGAAATATTAATAATTTGATACTCATCTTTCTCATATACTTTATGTTGAAATATCAAAACAAATTACAAACAGTATTAATCATACTTTATTGCAGACATGATTTCAGGGGTGGAAATGGATGCTGAACTAGAGGCAAATGACATAACACAGAAAAATGAAAGCAGCACATTTAAGAAAATAATGTAAAATAATTTAATTTTCTTACAGTTACTGGGGAAGGGAACTGTGAGATCCTGCTGAATGGTTATTCAACTGGTCTTCCAAAGTAAATGTTGGGATGAATCCTATTGAGAGAAAAATGAGGCGCCTTAAATAAACACCTTATAAATCTTGACATTTCACCTGCAGTCACTGTGTGAAAAGGAGGCTTCCCATCAGAATTTTAGTTCTTCATTGTTAACACTGTGCATATTACTAATGTGATTACATCATCGCTATGGGTATCATTAATGTGATTACATCAACAGTCAAGAATTAAATAAATCAGGAAATTTTCTAAATTTATAAGCACACAATTTAAAAACCAAAAGAAGCAGCTAAACCAACCCACTAAGCATTTTAAAATTAGGAACATGAACCTGCATAATATTAAGTGATGAAAAAATTGTTATGATGATAACTATAATTAATAACTTCAGAGAGATTAAAAATGCATTGTATTCATGTAACTGGAACAGAAAATTCTATGAAACCATGAAATTAAAACCTGTAGAAATAGAAGAGTAGGATAGAATACATTTATAATTCAGTAGAGTAGCTGAAATTTAAAATTAGTAACAAATGATCATAACGATCAATAACAAACTATTACTGTCAATAGTAAAAATGAGGCAAGAATTATAAAAATTAAGGTAAACTTGAGAATGAATACAGAATAATCAATTACTAACCTGAAGAATTTCAGACCAAACATACGTATAATAGAAATGATGTGTAGACTAACCTGTGTTGAAATTATCAAACTGAACGGAGGAAAAAATAGGTGGACAGTCTCAGTGCATTTGAGATGCTTGCAGCTCTGCATAGCTGAATAAAGAACACACAGGATGAAGGTGAAGCTTCACACACCAGCTCTGGTGAGCGAGAGGGAAGGAGTGGGCTTGTTGGCACGTCAAGCTCAGTGGCATATCTCAGGCTCCTTCTGATATGACTCTCACAGTGTCCTTCTGCAGGGAGCTGTGCAGCTGTGTGACCCTGCAGCAAGGCCAAGTACACTTCTGATAAGTAAATTCTGGACAAGGAAACGGTGGGTGATGGTAGCTTTTCCTGACTGTTTTCCGAGTCCCACCTGAGCCTTAGATGTAGGAGGCCCCTAACCTGTCTTCTGCTTTTGTGCATATTAAGTTTTCTTTCACTGTAATGGTCTTGAGATAAGCATAGGGAATAGTTTAGCAGCCAGGAACTCTGCTTGACTTGGGCTACATGCAAACATTTCTTTTAGTAATAATGCAAAATGTAACTCAAGACTCTTCCCTGCATGTATCATGAGTACAAATCTCTCTACAAACAATGCAACCTAGCAACATGTTATCGACACAGGACCCTCAGTTACAGTGAGCTCTATGGGTGCTCCTTTCTTTTCCTTAACAACGGTCAGCTATGGAAAAATCCTAATAAGTCATACCCTAGTTATGCCCAGGTATAAGAATGGAAAAGAAGAGCCTGTCTGAACTGCTTTTGGGTGCATGTGCAATAAGATAAAATTGTACTCTCAAATGAACTTTTAAGGAAAATTCACTATTTGCCATCTTATGCTTATGTATAGTCAGATATGCATATGATTAAAGTCAGATATAGTAAGGACATGAACAAGATAAGTGATTAATATAATTTAATCTGTCAATCAAAATAGAGTTATCCAAATGGTACCCCTTAGTAACAGCCCCTCCTTCCATCAGACTTCATGAAAAGAGACTTCAGACGATAACTTTGGGTCTTTGAGTGTCTTTATCCATTTATCTTTCTGTCAGTCTTAATGGTGTATCACTATAGCCTTTCTAACCTGCTCTATTATATCATTTTGAATAAAATTTCCTAACTACTGAGCAATTTGCCTGAGCCTTCATTTCACCTCTTTGTATAAGAAGTCAGGAACCTGGAAACACCTGGCTAATACCCCAACCATCAGCACCATTTATGTAAATATTTGGGTGTCAGGATATCAAGGCACTGCTCTTGTGATTCTATGATCTAAAACGTCATGGTCACCTTGACAAAGCTCACAAGTACAAAGAGTCTACAAAATGCATACCTCTGAGTATGTCTGTGAGCTTTTTCTTTCTGTCTCTCCCTTGCTCTACTTCCTGTCACCATGACATAAGTAGTCATCTGACCCTATGATTTTCTTCCTCACCATGGGCACAGAATCAACGCAGCAAAAGCCTGTGGACAGAAATTTCTGAAAGTAAAAGTAAAATGGCATCCCTCCTTTCCTCCCGTTGCTTCTTCCTTCAGGTGTTTCATTTCAGCAACACTAAAGTAACTAATTCTTACCTTTCCTTTTTTCCCAAAAATATTAGAGTCCAGGTTGTTCATAATTTATCATTGTGTATTTAGACATCAAGGTAAACAATCAGGATAAAAGACATCACAGCCCTAAAGTAGTCTTTTTCATTTTCTTATAATGGAAATATACATTATACATATACAGCACTTATGTGGAACATGTATCAAGGTTCAAGAAGAATGCAACCCATCATTGCAAAGCACATCATGGCACTGAATCTCTGGAACACATTGCTACCCACAGCATAGCAAAAACAATTGAAGGGAATGAGGACTAGGACTCACAGGCCTGAAAGAATTGTAATATGTGCCATCATTATATTCAAAAGAACTGTTGCATGCCATTGTTATACTCTAAAGTTCTGTGTTGTGTGGCATCATTATATTCGAAAGATATGTGTTATGTGGCATTATTATATTTGACCAAAGAAAAGAAATGTTTCAAAGTCAAACTACTGGCACAGAGCAAAAATGACTATACTTTCAGAATAAAATCAAAGACTAAAAAGAACCAGCCAGGTATAATAATAATGTCATTGAATGAAATCTTTACAAGGCTTAATCCTAAATTCTTGATGTTGGACATGAATAGAGATTCTATCGGTGGGAGAATCATCATTGTCTAGCTAAATAACGAAGGGTTTTGAGGTTTTCTTCCTCATAACCCCATAAGATATTTTCAGTACACATCTCACAGCATTATCTTCTACACTTCACTATTCAAATATATCAAATATACCTAATACCTTGTTTTGAAGTTCATATACTCAAAAGACACAAGGAAGGAATTCTTTAAGCAATATTTCCTATTGGTTTTGAGCCAAGTAAGCACATTAAATACTTGATAACCTGGGATTCCATTAAGTTTGGGCTATAAGCATACCCCTCTTCTAACAGTGTACTTGACAACCTAGGACCCTCACCAGCACATATTGTGTACACATGCCCATCTCCCAGTAATACATTTAATAGTCTAGACATACTGCACATACTATGTATTCATACCCTATGCCCAACAATGTATTTAGCAAACTAGGACTTCCACCAGTGCTGAGTTGGACAGTGAAATAAGCTTCTCCTACACTGAAAGCCAATAACTCCCCTTTTATGGTCATTGTACTTTCCAATAAACGCCTAGATGTGTCTGGGGCCAGGAGATAGGGGCCAATCTGGTTTACACCAATTTTGGGGGTGCATCAGAAGTAAATTAAGCCCTTCTCTTGAGTAAACATTTAAGAGAAAATCTCTGTTTACCTTCATAGGCCTGTGAGCAATTAAAATCAGACACAGCATGAAATGGGAAAAATGCAATAAAAAATGCGTATTTACTTCAAGACTGTCAATAAAAATAGAAATCCAGCTTCCTATGCTCCTCTAATAGCCAGCTCCTCTGAGGTTGGACTTCATAAAAAGAATGCCCAAACAGCAACTAGGGGCTGTCTCTCATGGAGTCTGCTCTCTCTATTGACTGTGCATCAGATGTGCACTGCTGTTTGTTTTGAGTAAAATTTCCTTGCCACATTGTAATCTGTGAGAGCCCTTTTCTTTCACTTCTTTGTATAAGTAGCCAAAAGTCAACAAACACCAACATTTCCACAGGCCACCACCAGAACCCTTAGGTAGCAGTTTTCTGAACACAGTGGGGTGGGATCTGTTGCTACAATCATGTGATTTGAGGTTACATGATGGATGAGTAAATGATATGTAAGTAATGAACATTGCAGGAGTGGATTGCAGGTACGGGCTTCGTTTTAAGCATATGTGCCACAGATGTTACTTACTCTTCTAAATCAGTTGCTTTACTGGTAAGTAAGATGTTTCCAGAAGGTCCTAATATACTAGTAAATACAAAAATGACTTGATATTTTTTTTTTAAATTTAGCTGTAGCTCATGATTAGTAAATTAGATACCAAATTCCATGTAAGTGTTCTGTAGTTCAGTGTAGTGCAAATTCAATGTAGAGACTCTAGCAACTCACTCAACAGTATATGGGGACCAAAGAGACCTTTGCAAGCTCTGATATATTGCAGACACTCAGGAAGGTATTTTTTCCCATTCAAGTTCACTGATGAGACTTTATTAATCTTCCTTTTGCAGAACTATCTCAGCACAAAAGTATCTCAACAGTTTTACAATAGCTTCTTAATTACCCTGAATCAGTAACTGACATCACCTCTCAAATGCTTCTACCAACTTTAGTTCTCTGGATGTTTTTTCCCAGTGATGTCTAACAGGCCTTCTGCTCTGCGCCCTGCACCCAGAGGCTAACTTCGCCTTCAGCCAGGGCCAGAGCCAAACACTCCAGTGCAACAGAGGATTCAGGCATGCGTGTGCGTGCGTGTGTGGGTGGGGTTGTGCTTGTGTGGGGGGGTGTTGTGTGTATGTGTAGGGGGTTGTTCCTGTAGACTGGGACAGAAATTCACCAGGCATAAAGGCACATGTGATCTCATGTATCTGTGGATTATAAAAAAGTTGACCTCCTAGAACTGATGACAATTGCCATGTCTACATGCATGGCACACATATACACACACACCTATATACACACATGCACACACATATGTTCACACATATAATATGCACGCACATAAAATAAACCTAGTAATTCAAGTTTTCGGATAGAAACAAGGTGTGCTTAAATTCATCTTTGAATATGCAAAATATGTGGACCATGGTTATGGCTTAGTAAGGTAAACATGCTGACATTCATACTTGCTAACCTAAGTTTCATCCCCAGGACCCATGTAAAAAGTCAAATGCAGTGATACACATCTGTAATCCCAGCATTTACATGGCTAAATGGAAGGCAAAAACAGGAGACTTGGCCAGAGGTTCCCGGGCCAACTGAATACACTGTGCACCTAGGTGTGGAGCAACCGGGGAAATACTGCTGATTCTGCCCTCTGAACGTGTCCTCTGACCTCCACATGCACATCATTGCTTGCTCTTCTCTTCTCACACTTAACTACTTTTTTAAGAAAAGGGGAAAAAAGAACAAAATTGCATCACTCGTGTTTGACTGCCTACCACTGACACCATACTTGACAACCCAGGAAAGAATTTTACCTTCTTTGCTTTTTCTGGTGTAGCAACTAGTTTCGGCTGTTAAAGTTATACCTTTCAGCAAGTTCACAGGAAACTCTGCTAATTGTGTGATCAACAGGGCAATATCCAAACCACGGTGAGAGGGACCATTCTTTGAACAGGTGGATATGGAGAGGAGATGGTTGGCATTTGGTGGCAAGCTAGCATATTAGAAAGCAAGTATGGAAGAGACTTCAGCTCCTAATGTGGACGTGATTTGACAAGTTCACTTGGCTCCTGATGCTGGTATGTCTCTTGGACCATCGTGATCAAGTAAAACCTGTAACAAAAAGCAGTAATAGAAATCCTTGTCTTCCCCTAAATTGTTAGGGGAATATTATTTACAGCAGAAGAATATGAAAGATTCCTTGTATTTTAAATAGGTATTATAACCATTAGCAACTTTTCCATTCTTTTCCATTGAGATATTTCTACTTCCTTCGAGAAGTGTTTTTCGATTAAGGGAAAAATTATCTGCATTTGAATTTCAGCTGTAACTGTAATAAAAATGTACCCATAATTTATTGCATAATGTTGATTTTAAGATAATTATCTGTGGGAATAATTGAAAAACATTCAGTACTTTTCAGTGCACTCACAAATAATAATTTATTTTAGATAGCAAATTAAGTTCTCTTTTATTAGTGAAATATATTTCTCTGAATTCCTCAGATTTCATAGCACATTGTGTCTGCTTGAATTGTTTACTAGCTAGTAATGTTCAAAGATTAAATTCACTGTGTGTGACAGGACCCTTACTTGCAAACTAATTTCTTAGAAGTAGTCATATCCTTTAAAGTTCTTATGAAATAGAGAGGTACAAATATTAATTTAGTTTCTGATTTGCAATAATTTTAATGCCATTTTACCTATGTTCCCACAGGTTTAGATTTATATTATTAAGTTTATAAGTATATAAATTTATATATTACTTTCTTCTATTAAATGTATTTGAAATTGTTATTTGGCAAACAATTCCTGGGCTTTTTAGCTATATATGACCTTTTAATGTGCATGATACATGTATATCTATGTAAACACATTCAGGCATGTGCACATGCATGCACATGGTTGAAGTCAGTTAATATTGGTATGCATGAATAATTCAGAAATGCATAAAAACGCAAATTCCTAAGGACTAAATAATCAAAGATTTGATAGTTAAAAACAAGTATCCTTTTGTTGAAAATGCTATTCTTTTCCATTGGATTTTTTGGGCCCCTTTGTCAAAGATCGAATGGCTGTAATTGTGTGGGCTTATATCTGGGTCTTAAGTGTTGCTGGCAAAACTGGATGTCCACATGCAGAAGATGAAAACTCAACCTGTATTTGTCACCATGTACAAGACTTAATTCCAAATGGATCAAAGACCTCAATATAGGGCCAGGGACTATAAAAACTTTATTTGAAAGGGTAGAGAACTCTCTCAAGCTGATTGGGCTACGCGAACAGATCCTAAACAGAAATCCAATAGCACAGTCAGTACAACCAACACACAACAGATGAGATCTTATGAAATTAAAGAGCTTCTGTTCAGATAAAGAGATTGTAACTCGAGCACAAAGGCAACCCACAGAATGGGAGAAAATCTTCACTAACCACATATCTGATAGAGCTCTACTATCCAGAGTGCACAAAGAACTTAGAAAACTAAACACCAAGGAAACTAATGGCCCAATTGAAAAATGGGCCTTGGAACTTAAAAGAAATTTTACCAGGGAAGAAATTGAAACATCTAACAAATATCTTAAAAAATGCTCCGCATCCTTAGCCATCAGGGAAATGCAAATCAAAACCTCCCTGAGATATCATCTCACCCTGGTCAGGATGGCAAAAACCCACAATACAAACAGCACCAAATGCTGGAGAGGATGTGCTGATGGGAATGCAGGCTCATACAAGCACTCTGGCGAGCCGTCTGGAGATTCTTAAAAAAGTAAAAGATTGAAATGCCATATGACCCTGCTACTCCACTTTTGGGAATAATCCCCCATACAGCAAAAATTCACCTTGATAGCACAAGCACAACCATGTTCATAGCAGCACTGTTTACAATAACAATGTCATGGAACTAATTCAAATGTCAAACAGTTGATGAGTGGATAAGGAAAATGTGGTACATTTATACAATGGAATACTACTCAGCCATCAAAAATGATGAATTAATGAAATTTGCCAGGAAATGGATGGAATTAGAAAAAATTATATCGAGTGTAGTATCCCAGACCCAGAAAATTAAGCACCATATGTACTCCCTAATAGGCAGATCCTAATACCAAACCCACTTAGGGACATACTCAAAGATAAATCTCTGTGATACCTATAGTAATTGCAAAGATTATAAGCAGGAAGGGAAGGGGAAGGAGAGCCCTACCAGAAACAAGGAGAGAGGGAATCATGCTACAGCAGAGAAAATAGGCCACCATCAAAGACTGCAAGTAAGTAATGAGGCATCTGGTTAAGCTCACAGACTTTCCTTCCTGGTCACTTGCATCTGATAGAGTATAATCTCACCAGAAAGGGAGGGCATGCAGTCTGGCAGATAGAAGGTAACCATCCTGCAAATGGGAGACTGATCCCCCCCCCACCATGATCTCATGCTCTTATTCCATCTACCTTTGAATCTACTCATAATAAGACTCTATTTTAACAGCCTTTTATCTCTGGCCAGGGGGTGACATCCAATACCCATCAGGATGGAGCCAAGGGTGGTGCAGGAGCAGCAAAACTTAAAAAAAAAATCAGCAAACCATAATTCAGTGACTCTACATCAACCACCTGGAACCAGGCCAGGCTAATCTCTTCCCATCCTAAAGCTCAGGGAAATTTCCGGAAGAGGGGGCAGTAAGATTGTAAGAGCCTAAAGATGGGGAGGAGCAACGATATGCAAGATACTCCACTCAAGTTAGGGCCGAGTTAATCATAATAGGACTTTGCATGACCTGCACAAGAACCAACATATTGAACCTCCAAAGTCTAGCATGGATCACAGGCACTAGCATCCTTAGAGGCAAGGGATTAACAGCCACACTAGTGTTCCTATACTAAAGGAGAACACAAAAAAGAGCTCTAGGCAATGCTACTGAGTCCTTACACCTCATCAGAGAGGAGGACCCAGAGAGAAGTTTGACATTCACACTAAAGGATGCTCCAAGAATGGGGGGAGGGAGGCACTGGAAGAAAGGGAAGGAGAGGGGGAAAGGAAGGGGAAAATGGGGGAGGGAGAAAGGGAGTTTAGGGAGGGGTGGAGGGAAGGAGGAGAATGGGGTACTTATCAACTTTGTATGAGTGGAAGAAATAAAAAAGAAAATAAATGATATAAAATAATAAAGTAAAACAAAAAAGAAAAGAAAAGTTATTAGTTAAAAATAAAAAAAAATCCTGAAACTTTTAAAGTAAATATATTGCGTATCAAAGTCTAAAGGAAATTGATAGATATATCCAAAGTTAATAGTGAAATGATTGATAGGAAAGAATCTATACATTAAAACAACTTAAATGATAATGGTTAATGCATACATCAAACTTATTTTCATTAATGATGCACATGTATATGAGCCACTAATTTCTCAGTGATGTTTCATTGTAATCATTCAGTCAGTCATTCAGTGAACCGTGGATTCATGACTCATGTCTTCAACTGAGACTGATCTATCCTCTCTTTCTTATTAAGCTATTCTCCTCAAAATGACTCTTTAATAACTTAGCCCAGAGCTCTGTGACATCAAATCAGTTCATTATCAAATCCCTTAGCACTTCTTTCTAGTACTTCTCATTAACACAGGTAACAAAAATCTTCCCTATGGTTTCTTTATTAATGTTTTGGGGAGTGCTTTTCAAAGCATGTGTTCAATTAAGGTCAGCAGGTTCATCTATCTACCTGTAATAAGCAGGCACTTACTTTCCATGATGCTTTCTGGGGGAGGGTGTCACCACTAAGGTACACTCATAATTGTTAATACTTTGCTGCATCTCAGAACATCAAACTGCCAATACTTCTTTTCTAGTTACCTGCTGTGAACGAAGCAATCAGGTAAGCACTTCACACTTTAGGGTTTTTCTGCAGCTAAGGGCTCTAGGTTTTCTCTATGATCATAACCCACCCTAAAATCTTTAAACTGTATTGTTTTTCTAAAAAATGGAGAATATGGACATAGTGCAGCAAATCCTAAATGATCTAAATGTATTTCACAAATTTTACATTAATCATATATTCATAATTTTTACTTATAAACAATGTACTACTTCTGGAGTAATCTTTTCTAAAAATTATTTCAGTGTTAAAAATGGTCTTGATATCATTAAGACAAGTAGAAGTCTTTGCTATTAAGTATTGAAAGTAATTTCTAGGACTACAGCGCTAAAATTGAATATATGAGTGAAAAAGATTGTTTCTTTCATTATAACAGAAAAAAATCAAGACTTTTGTGATTTTGCATATCTGTTTCAGAACTAATCTTAAAAATGAGGACTTTATTTGATATTACCCCCAGAAGGAAAAAAGAGGCTAGATAATTTCAAAAGTAGGTTAAATTATTTAAAAGATTTATGATGTGTTAGAGAGATGGCTTAGGGGTTAAGACTCTGCCTCACAAGCAGAAGGACTTAAGTTCAGATCCCAGGTTCTACATGAAAGCACCAGGTGGAAATGGCTTCAGCCTTCACTTCTGGCCCTGGTGGGTGGAGCATGGAAAATCCCAGAGCAAAGCAAAAAGGAGGTAGAAGCAATCCAGGATGATTCCCAAAGTCACCCTTGGGTACTCCACAGAGATACCCACTGCACTCTGACAGACACACACACACACACACACACACACACAAACATACATACACATACACACACACTCACACGTTTGTGCATGCAAAATTGAAATAAATAAAAATTATGAATTTCTTCCATTTAAGGCCAGATTTATGTTCAGATTACTCATTATTAATCAAGGTCGTAATAGCTTTCCTGCCTTTCCTACTTATAACTATTCTACTTTGCTAAACGTGGCGGCTTTGACAGCTGTGCTAAAATATGGACAAAATGAAATTGATATTTTTCATAAAATATTTTACATGAATCCTATAATTTGTGAGGACACTTATGATCTATTTTATTATCAATTTTGGATTAGTGTTCATTTATAAAAAAATTAGAAATACATAAAAAATTACAACTTATGAAAATTACATTTATTTGAAAAATGACATTAATTAAAGTATAAGTGAATTAGAAGATAATTAATATAACAGTTCTGTGGCAAAATATTGTTTTGTAAGAAAGGAAATTAATGGAAAGCAGTAATTTGAAGCTTTACAAATTAACCTCTGGCAGTAAGGAACAAAATCAGAAAATTGTACATGAAACTTACTTTCTTCTGTGAATGAAAGGCACATGACAAAAACTCATGTAATGTTTAAAAGAAGCTGAAAAAGCGAGAATTCACATGCAAATGATACCCCAAGCCTATTTGTCTTTTTTAACATGAACTTTTAAAATTATATTCAAAATTGATGAGAAGACATGCAGCTATAGTTTTCCCTTCAAACTTATTTGGTGTTCATGACATGGTTTATTCTTATAACACTTGAGTCCTTGTTTATTACTGTTTTAATTTCACAGAGCTAGAACACTGCTGTTTACAATGGCACAGAGAGTCAGCATATGAAACTGACAAGCAGGAAAGGATGCAGCATATTTAAATTAATTTTAAATTGACTTTAAACTGGCAATGCTTCCCTCTGCATTTCCTACTTAGGAACTGCCTACTGGACAGGCTTTGCCCCTAAACCTTGGCTTTTTCCCTGTGGTCCCGAGGTGACATCTAGCAACAACTTGAAAGCCTGGCATTTCCTTAGAATATGATGATGATGAGCACTGCATAATGGAATGATAGGTATTATAGGCATAAAATAATCTCCATGCACATTATGTATTTTATCTAAGCAAGGAGAGCATTACTGAAGAACCTGCATTCTTTATTTGTTGATTTGTCAACAAATAAATGTTCACATTGTCTCTCCAGCACTAAAAAACAAAAAATATTATCATGATTTATATACTTAAACTAATCATTTTACTTATGCAATGCCTATCCTGAGATTAATTATTTTCACACATTTTAAAAAAAGAAAACCTAAGCCAAGTTGTCCTGAAACTTGCTATCCAGCCCATTACCCTTAAATTACACTCCTATTTCTAAACCATTGTGCCGACCTCTTCTGTTACTGTGACAAAATACTCTGACCAAAGCAACTGAAAGGAAGAAAGGACTCATTCTGGCTCGCAGTGTCAGAGTGGTTAAATGTGTCATGGTAAGAAGTCCTTGGTAAGCATCCACACTCATTAAGAAAAGAGCAAGGAAAAGGGAGGTATGGTGCTTGCCCTGCCCAATTCTAGAGATGACCTTTTCTGGTGTTTAGTAAATGAATGAGTACTCATTTGCCCAGAGGTACACTTCCCCTAGAAAGGCTTCACTTCCTAAAGGTTCTGCAACTTTCCCAATCAGTGTCCTGCCTGGTGGTCACATGTACAAACACTTAGCCTATGAGAGACATGAATTCTGTTACTAAGGGTTAGGTCTTCGAAGATGTCAAAATGCTAAACCTAATTTACCTTTTTAGGCCTCTATTTAAAATATCTCTTCTCTGATTAGGTCCCAGACCTTTCTAGGTTCTCCAAACATGTAGCATGACGGATATACTGTTCTGGGTTGCAACTCAAAAGTTAAAACCTTCTAAGCATTTTTCCTAAATCTGATTTTGGAGCAATTTTGATGTGATATTCAGCATGTGTTCCACCTAGTATGATTTTTTATAAAAATTGTTTACTTAATCATGGCACTCTGCTCTAGGCATATATGTGGGTGATACATAATACATGGCATACACAAAATATCATCCTTCTGAATTATGAAATAGTTTCAATTCTGAAGCCCAGAAGCTTTACAGAAGGGTTTTGAAATCCTTCAGTGTGTTTTAAAAAAAAAAAGTGTAGCAAAATTCTGATAGGTGTAGCTACATTTGTTACATCGATGAACATGTAATTCTATACTGCATTTTCAAAAGTTTGAATCGTGTATTTAAAACCAACTCAGCAAATCATGCTAACAGGAACTGAAAATTCCAACAGGTATTAACAATACACACAGAATTATCTGTACATGTTATTATAATATCCGGTAATTTCTGTCTTCAGTTCAGTTCCTACTGAAGTGTGCCAGATTAATCAAGGACAGCAGGAAACCAGTGAGTTGGATCATGCTAAGGCTTTTGCTTATGAAACAGTAAGGCATTTTACATACAATGCTGAGTTAGTAAATGATAACTACGATAACTACGTGGATTCATTATCTGAGATCACTTTTAGAATGATGATTGCATGATTTCAAGAAACAGAAATAGAAAATTCTAGAGATGACATTTTCTGGTGTTTAGTAAATGAATGAGTGCTCATTTGCCTCCTAGGAATATTCAGGTATCAACACTGTACTATTGGAATTCTATACTCTTTTCTTCATGGCCAAAATAGAAACCAATGAACAGATTTAAGTAATTTTCAAATGTGACCATTAAAAATAGTCTTCTGCTTTTCAGCTACTTAGATGAAATATTCTTTTACAGGAAAAAAACTGAATTCTCCTGAAATTGAACTTTTTTGTGCCTGCTGTCACTTTCTTGTCTATGAGTTTTTTCTTCTAATTGTGCATGCTTGACACTTATTTTCTTCTTTCTGCATCCAGATGCTTTTATTAGAAGCTAATCCTTTGACGTTCTAGTCTCTGCAAAATTTGATTGTAATCTGATTAAAGCAATTTTCAAATTTAATGCATAATCTCAGAAAGATAATTTTAATTAGAGCATCAGGTTTATATTACAACTGAAAAAGCTCTTAGAGATTCTCTATGTAAACAGTTTAATTTTAAATATGAGGAGACTAAATTTCAAAGAAATCAGCAGAATTTCCATGGATTCCTCCTGAACCAGAGTTTGATTCATTTTACATTCCATATGTCATGCATTCCTTTCCTGTGAAAATACTCTCATTCCTTTAATAATATTCACAGCTTGATCTGGGAGATGGCTCTCCTGTAAAGTGTTTGACATGTATGTATAAGGACCTGAGTTCAGATCCTCAACATTGACATAACAGCTGAATGTGGTGATATATGCAAGTAATCTCAAAGTCTGGGGGAGACAGAGACAAGAGGATCCCAGAGGTTTGCTGGTTACCCAGCCTAATTGGATCAGAGAGCTCCAGGATGAGCAAAAGATTCTGTCTAATATATAGAAGCGACAGAAGAAAACTAATGCCAGTTTCTGAGCTCCACATGCATGTCATGCATGCATAGACACACACACACACACACACACACACACACACACACACATATACACACACAATTAAGCTGTCCAGAGGAACTCATATTTTAACTCATTACTGCTTCATAAATATACAGAAAAATATTATTGAAAATGAGGAAAACCTAAGCATAATTACGGTGCACACAATAAAAATAATCTCCATTGGGCAAGAGATGGAAGACAATGGGTCACTAACAGTGAATAAACTCATTACAATATCTGGTCCCAGACAAAGCCATACTCCCTTCATGAGAGGTGGGTATTCAGAGAGTTGAGGCAGTGGTAAAATGAATGAATATAATTGCACATGAATAAATGACCTTGAACAAACCAACTCAGATTATGATCACGCCAAGGAAATTAAGGCAAAGAAAAACAGAAAAGCTATATATAGCATATTTGTTACAGATTTAGTTAATCTTACATAATAGGTGACAGGGTATTTTATATAAATTCTGGACAGATACACACAGATTTCTGAAGATGGGGTTTTGGGATAGGAACAAATTAGCAAAAGCGAAATGGGAGTACAGATTATGGAAAAGAACTAATTAGAAAATGTAAAAAAGGAAAATGTGATTATTAAACATGCACACAATTCCTCAGTAAAGTGCTCAGAAGCAAAACCCTGAGGGACTCAGGATACAACAAGCCTGTCACAAGTCTCCCCGCATCTTCCATTTGTCTTGAACCAAGAGCTGAGATTTCATTGTGAATGCCCATCCTTAGTACTGAACGAAGAACTAGTTCCCACTGCTTTGGAATAGTAGCTGTCCACCACAGCATTATGACTTGCTAAATTATCATGCAAGTATACAGTTTAAGGACAACTTCAAAAGCTTTCAAGCACTTCAAAATATAATGATGCTCTATATAAGAATTCTTATGAAAATAATTTGCAAAAGAATTTTCATCAAAATGAAATAAGAAAACAGAAGGAATGATAGAGTATAAAGAAAAAACTTAACACACAATACTAATAAAAAGATTTAACTCTTACATGAAATAGTATTTCTTCTAAATTTTCAAATTTCAAAATAATGTTAATCACATGCTGGGATATAAAGTTGCATATAGAATGAGTAGTTCGGGGCTGGAGAGGGGCTCAGGGGTTAAGCCTCTGCCTGCAGGCAGAAGGTCCTGAGTTCCAATCCTAGACCCCATGTATAGATGCCAGGTGGAAGCGGAAGCGGCCTGTGTTTCTGGTCCTGGTAGGGCGGAGCCTGTGAATCCCCGGGCAGAGTAAACAAGGAGGAGGTGGAGGCGTCCATGGTGGTTCCCGAATTCCTCTGTGGTTCTACACACACACATGCACACACGCATACATACACACATACACACACACGCGCACATGCATACACGCACAATTGAATAAATAATAAATTTAAAAAATTTAAAAAACAGAATGAGTAGTTAGACTACAATAAAGTTTAAAATAGAAGATTTATGCAAGTAAATTTAGATTTAATAGAATTTTCTATTACACCTATTGGTTAAAGTGTAAGGAGCTGAAAATTAGTAGACATATGGTCTACAGCTTATCAATCAGAAGATTAAAAGAGAGAGACAAGGAGATGAAGAAAGAAAAATGTAAAAAAAATTGGAAAATCCATCAATCTCAGAAGTTAGAAAAGTAGATAAAGGGAGAGATAAAAATGGTGCAAATGACAAAAAAGAAATATTACAATTCCAGAAATGAATCTACACATTTTAGCAGTATAGGTTAAGTGTTGTTATTAAATGACACATGTATTTTAATATTTAAAAATTCAAAATATGCAATGCTATAAATATTTGTAGAACTCATCATCATTCTGAAAAAGCAAGAGCACAAACATATATGATATAAGAGCAGGATAATATCAAATTTTAACTGAGTAAAAACTAGCAAATACAAAGTAAGACATTGGATAGCAATTCATTTCACAAAAACAAGGATATGTAAAACTAAATACAACATTTAATTATGCAATATATATAATACTCAAAAATAACAACTAACTGTCTAACAAATATCTTTTAAAATGTTCTATATCCCTAGTCATTAGCTCTATCAGTAAAGAGAAGATAGAAGAATGCAAATTTAGGTTCTTGAAAGCAAGTAAGTGATATTATAATTGTGTACTTGGCAATGCTGTGAATGAAAAATATAACAGTTAGAGATTAAATGTGAAATCTTTGTGATCATCACAATAGACTGAGTAACATACTAAAACATCTGTGTGGGACCCCAATGGTACAAGAAATAAGACCACTCAACAAGTGGGATTTCATTAAATTGAAAAACTCTTGTTCAGCAAAGATATTGTCAACTGAGCAAAATCACAATCCATAGAATGGAGCAAATCTTTGCTAAGCACATACCTACCTAACAGAGGACTAATATCCAGAGTATATAAAGAACTCAAAAATTAAATATCAAAGAAGCAAACTAACCAATTAAAAAATGGGCCTTAGAATTAAAAAGAAACTTTTTGCTTTGTGAAATTCTAATGTCTAACAAATATCTTTTAAAATGTTCTATATCCCTAGCCATTAGAGAAATCACCCTGAGATACGCTCTAAACCCAGCAAGAATGGCTAAGACTCAAAACACAAATAATAACAATTGCCAGTGAAGAAATGGGGAGAAGGGATCCCTCATTTATTCCTGGTGGGAATACAAATTTACACGACCTCCTCAGAAATCATTATGGAAGTTCCTGAAAATCTTAAAAATTGATTTACAATATGACCCAGCTATAGAACCCCTGGAAATATTCCCAAAGAAAGTCACATCTTACCATAGAGACACATTTACATCTATGTCTATTGCAGCTCTGCTCATATTAGCAAGAAAATAGAATCAGCATAGATATACAACAGTAGATGAGTGAATAAGGAAAATGTGGTTCATATATGGAATGGAATAATATTCAACTATCAAAAAATGAATTAAGGGACAGAAAGATGAGTCAAGGTCATCTTTCTTCGCAAGAGGAAGGTCATAAGTTCAGATCCCAGATTCCACATAAAAGTATTGAGAGGAAATGTTGGTGGCCTGTATTTTTGCTCCTGAAAAGTGAGCCTGGAAAACTCTGATGCACACACACACACACACACACACACACACACACACACACAATGAATTAATAAAATTTGTTGGTAAGTGGATGGAGTTTGAAGAAATTATACTGAGCAGAATATTTCAGACACAGAAAGAAAGATGCTACAATTCTCCCTTTTAAGTAGATCCTAGCGTTGAGCCTTTAGAATGATGGAATGCAAACTACAAAGAATATAAGTCGGGAAGAGGAGGAAGAACCCAAAAGAACTGAAAATAAAATCAGGTAAACATGAATAAGGCAATTATGGAGGAAAAATCTTAAAGGAGAATGAAGAATCACAGCTGGGTTGCTGCAGTCCCTGTGAGCCAGGGATCCTTTTT
Source organism: Typhlomys cinereus (assembly GCA_023101885.1). Classification (NCBI taxonomy): domain Eukaryota; kingdom Metazoa; phylum Chordata; class Mammalia; order Rodentia; family Platacanthomyidae; genus Typhlomys; species Typhlomys cinereus. The sequence goes on along the minus strand of JALPQD010000301.1, from coordinate 1,714,840 downwards.
GCTCCTGGGTCACTGGGCCAGGTCTCCTGCCATTGAGGTTGGATTAGCAGTGGTCCCTGTGACCAAACCCCCCATGCCCGACTGTCTCCACCAACACCACATACCCACCCATTCCCCCCCAATCATTAAAGAACTTTAAAACTTTTCAAAAATTTAACAGAGTCCAGAGAAAACACAAGCAATGGACTAGCAGACCAACACCATACAATTGGACACTCCAAAAATCATCCCATTTATTAGGAGAAAACCTTCATATCCAACTCTAAGATAAGTAAACCCCTTTTACATTTCTGTTACTCTCAATTGATAGTCACCAGAGTTAAGATTTCTACATAACCCATCCAAAAACCATATAAAACTTCATGGACTTAACCATTCCTCTTCACACATCACCAAGGAAGTAGAAGCTAAAAACTGCACTATCACTGTCTATCCCTATTAGTATGGGAACTCTATTATGAAGACACCAGAAGATGGAAAGACTGCCCATACTACTGGATCAGCAGAATCAATATCATAAAAATGACCATCCTACCAAAAGTGATATACAGATTCAATATTATACCAATCAAAATTCTAAAGCTATTTGTTATGGAAATTGACCAAACAATCACACAATTCATGTGGAAGTACAAAAGGTCCAGGATAGCAAAACAATCCTGAGTAACAGAAACTCTGCTGGAAGTATCACCATACCAAACCTTACCTTTATTATAAATTCATAATAATAAAAACAACTTGGTACATAGACATGTAGATCAATGGATAAGGGTTGAAGACTCAGATATAAGCCCATGCAATTCCAGCCATTTGATCTTTGACAAAGGGGCCTAAAAAATTCAATGGAAAAAGAACATCATCTTCAACAAATGCTGCTGGTAAAACTTTACATTCACATGCAGAAGATTAAAACTAGACCCATACTTGTCACCATGCACAAAAATTAATTCCAAATGGATCAAGGACCTTAATATTTGGCCAGAGACTATAAAAATCCTAGTTTAAAGGGTAGGAAAGTCCCTGGAGCTTATTGGGCTAGACCAACAGTTCCTAAACAGAAATCAAATAGCATAGGCACTAGAACCAACATTCAACAAATGGGATCTTATGAAATTAAGGAGCTTCTGTTCAGATAAAGAGATTATAAATCGTGCAAAAAGACAACCCACAGAATGGGAGAAAATCCTCACTAACCACATATCTGATAGAGCTCTATTATCCAGAGTGCACAAAGAACTTAAAAAACTAAACACCAAGGAGATAAATACTTTAATTAGAAAATGGGCCACAGATCTCAAAAGAAACTTTTCTAGGGATGATATCAAAATATTTAACAAATAATTTTTAAAATGCTCAACATCCCTAGCCATCAGGGAAATGCAAATCAAAACTACCCTGAAATAGCATCTCACCCCTGTCAGGTTGGCAAATATTCCAAAATACAAACAACAAATACTGGAGAGGATGTGGGGAGAAGGGAACTCTCATATAAAGCTGGCGAGAATAAAGGCTTACACAACCACTCTAAAGATCAGTATAGTGGTTTCTAAAAAATTAAGCCATGTACCCTGTTATACCACTACTGGGAATAATCTCCCATGTTCATTGCAGCACTATTTGCATCAGCAAAGTCATGGAATCAACTTAAATGTCCAACAGTTGACGAATGGATACTGAAAATGTGGTATATTTATGCAATGGACTACTACTCAGTCATCAAAAATGAATTAATGAAATTTTCCATGAAATGGATGGAATTAGAAGAAATTATACTGGGCTGGAGAGATAACTCAGGGGTTAAGCCTCTGCCTTGCAGGTGGAAGGTCCTGAGTTCGGATCCTAGACCCCACGTATAGACGCCAGGCGGAAGCGGGGGCGGCCTGCGCTTCTGGTCCTGGTAAGGTGGAGCCTATGAATCCCTGGGTAGAGTAAACAAGGAGGAGGTGAAGGCATCCATGGTGGTTCTCAAATTTGCCCGTGGTTCTACACATACACACATACATACACACACATACATACACATGCGCACACACATGCATACATGCACAATTGAATAAATAATAAAAATTAAAAAGAAGAAGAAATTATACTGACCGAAATATCCCAAGCACAGAAAGTTAGATGCTGCATGTTCTCCCTTACAAGTGGATCCTAGTTCTAAACCCACCTAATGACATGCTCAAAAGAAAAATCTCCGTAACATCCAATATAATCACAATGGATTATAACTAGGAGGGAAGAGGAAGAAGACCTCAAGAGAAAAAAGACAAAGGAGCACAGTTCAAATGAGAAATTAGGCCACGGTTATGAACAGTCTCTAAGCAGTGAGATTGACACAGCTTACTCTTATTTTCCTTCATGTTCACTTGGGATTGGACAGGTTTGAAGTGCTGGGCATAGCTCCCCAGTCATGAAGTGGATAGGGGGTGGCAGTTGGATGGTAGTCAGCTGGCACCTGGGATATTGACTCCACTCACTACTGTATCCTATTTGTATTCTTCCCTCTACTTCTAAGCATCTCAGTATAAGACTTTTCTAAAGAGTCTTTTTATCTTTGGTTAGGAGATGACGTCAGCACTCAAACATGAGGCAGCCAGGGCAGTGCAGGAACTGCATAACTGAAAACAAGAACTAACCGTAATTCAGAATATCAGTGACCCTACAATGTTCTTCCAGAACCAGACCAGTCAAATCTTTCCCACCCTAAAGCTCAGGAAACCTTGCAGAAGAGGAAGCAGCAATACTATAAGAGTCTAAAGATGGGGAGGTCCATCGATGGACAAGATACTCCACTCAAGACTGGGCTGCAACAGCCTGATTTGACCTTACCTGAACTGCACAATGGCTGATATGTCAACAAGCCCCCAGTAGACTAGTTAAGATTTCAGGGGAGATGGTCTCAGTCAGTAGGATTCTCAGAGGCGAGGGGTTAAACAGATATAACAGAGTTCCCATTTAGTGGGTGGCTCAAGAAGGAGCCCCAAGGCATGCCACAGAGTCCTGAACCCTCACTGGAGTAGACGACTTGGAGGGAACTTCAGGGCCCATATAAGCTGGTAGACTGGAGAGTGGAAGGGAGCAGGCAGAAAACACCAAAAGAGATGAGAGAGAGAGGAAAAAGGGGAGAAAGGGAGAGATGGGAGAGAGAAAGAGATGAGAGGCAAAAGGGAGGGAAGGAAGAGAAGAGGGGGTAGGAGGGGATAAGGACACTTACTCATTGAGCTTGTATAACTAGATAAAAAATTTCTAAAACTGGATAGAATAAGAAGATAGGAGTTAGTAAGGATGGGGAGCAAAGAAAAAAAAGGCCAAGTTTGAGGGGTGCCAGGGTGGTTGCAATCAATGCTTCACCGAGCTACGAATGATGCAAGCTACAGCTGCTCTGGCAAGAAAAATCCAGTGGAGCCACAGGAAGGCCGTGGTAGCCAGTTATTCTCTGAGTGGGTTCTAACTCCCCTCCACACCTTATTGTCGGGGAACATGAGGCTGGTAGGGTAAACCTGCCCAAACAACAGTGGAAGGAGAGAAAACAGACACTCAATAGGAAAAGTTGTCTTAATATTAAGTATAAGCACTTTATAGTAAGCTACCATCTGAACACTTCCTACTACAGCCTTAGATAAGAAAAACTCTCAGCCCGCAACCAAGAGGCATCCTGTTGCAATGTCAGATTGCTGAAAATCACAAGCCACCAGAGTGCAGAGTATTGGGGACTTTGGAATATTCAGCCCTAATGAGGCCGTCAAAATTCCTCCCCATTCCAAGGCTCAGGGCACCTTGTGAAAGCTAAGGTGGTAAGATTGTAAGAGTCTAAAAGTGGGGAGCTGTGCTGCTGGCCAAGACACTCCATTCACAATAGGTTGCTGCGTCCAGAAGCTCATTGTAATGGGATCAGCTACCACGAGACCTGTACAATCTGACACATCAGCATTCCCCCATGAACTGATGCATCAATAGTCCCCTCATGGACCAACAAAAATCTCAGGAAAAATAACTGCATGACATTGGAATTATAGGGGCAGGTGCTCGCGCGATGGGCGAAGAGCATCCCCAGCAGTGAGTTTACAGAGAAGGACCCTTATAGTGACACAGAGACCTGGTCCTCCACTAGTCCAGACAGTTAGAAGGCAGTCCTGTGATCCCCACAAGCATAGAGAGAGCATGAGGACAGAAGGGACAGGGATCAATTGGGGAAGGGAGGGGAGGGCACAACAGTAAGGAGGGTGGGAGGTAGGGATAACTCATTTTGTTTGTAAAAAGTTTTTTTAGATTAATCCAAATTTTTAAAAGTTAAGAGTACTATCCAGTTTCTTTTTAATATTTTTAAATTTATTTCTATTCTTATAGTGTTTTACACATGATTGAGGCAAATTTATTATTTTTTCACACTTTAATACCTCATCCTTATTCCTTTCCCATTGCAACCTTCTGTCCTGACCAGTCTCCTTCACACTTTCTTGTCTTTTTCTGTTAGTGGCCCAGTGAATTTCATTTGGGCTGTCTTTGATGGCATGTGCCTTAGCACTTACTGGAGCATGAATCATATATGACTGAGTATATCATTGAGGAAAATATCTTCTCTCCCCATCCCATCAGGATTAACCCTGATCAGTCCCTCAGAGAGGTGTGGGCTGTCTGGAGTTATTGGTTCTTTCACGGTGAAATACTGAGAAGTCTAATGTTATACAGGTCAATGTTATACAGGTCTTATGGAAAATACATAGCTACAGTGAATTCATAGATGCAACAGCCCTGTCATGTCCATGAAATAATTCCTTCCTCTCTTCAGGCTCTTATAATATTAATTTTCCCTATTCTATGACGTTCTCTAAGCCATGAGGTGGGTGAGTGGTTTTCATGTCCTGGATTGCAGCCATCCTTTTTTTTTTTTTTTTTTTTGCACTTTTGTATTTGTGTTTTCTTTAATAAACACCTTCATGACTCCACTACACTGATGGCCGCCTCTCGTCAGGGTGGTTTGTAATACAGCATGGAGCTTGCAGAGATTGATGAGACTCTTGGCTGCCTTTCTCCCCCAGCAGATTCATGGTACCTGGTATGTTGCTTCCCTGGCTGTGTGCTCCACTTGAAGCATCATAGGGCATTTTCTTCTTGTCCAAATTTCTTCTCCTGTTTCCCCCCTGTATAGGATATGCTTGTTCTCACCTTTGTTTTTACATAAAAATGTTTTTGATGTACTAATAACATTGGAGGCTTGTATCTGGTTCTAGCCAGTTTCTTACTCTGATATACCAATTTCAAGCATCATGTTAGTAGGGAATTTCAAGCTCAGCCCCTTCAAAGCACTAACTAGATAATGTTTCTCCTCTGTCTTTCTTGCTGACTGCTGACTTCACAGATTGTCCTAGTAAAGACAGTATGACAGAGAAAAAAGTGATTGATAAAAATGTCTATATTAGAAAACAGTATGCTGCTAATAAAATCCAAAAAGCTACAAATCCAAAAGTCCTGTTAACTCTACAAACACAGAGTTAACAGGACTTTTCAGCAAGAGTTTGGCTTAGAAGGTGAATATTTAAAACAAATAAATTCTACATGTGGTTAAGAATGAACCAAAATGAAACATGAACAGCAATATATAATTTTTGTATCCAACAATATTTACAGAGAATTTCTATTGTTGGGAGGTGAGGTCTATTATACAACCTACACTAATTGGAAATGAAATTACAGCAATCCTGCCTCTAGCTCCTTACTTTTAGGATTATAGCAATGGACTACTATATGTTTCTGAATTTCTTTCAAAACTACAAAAATTGCATATTAATGACAGCAAAGCCACAGGCTTTTCTTTATTTACAGGAGTAGCTTTATAACACATATGTAAATCCTGAGTTTTTAATTATATGTGTATTTTGCACATTGTTTGAAATATCAGAGAAGAATATGCCAAAATGGAAAGATCTGATGAGGCTGGATAAAAGAGATGTTTATTTTTGTCCTATTATTCTTGAAGTCATTAATCTGTTGTATTTGGAGTGTTTCATGGTACAAAGTAAATCACAGCAGTGTCTGAAAGACCAAACATGGGAAGAACAGACAGCAGAAAATACCTTACTATTATTAGAGCAAAAAAAAGATAGTTAAAATTGGCCCACACCAAAAATTCCAATCATTGAAGATAAAGAAGTTTCTTTTTGAAAAGAAACACAATTTTGCCCATCTCTGCAGTGTACACAGGTTAAATTGTGCATTGTCTGAAAGCAATTCACAGATGGTCCAACTCTCTTGTTTGATACTATTGTTTACTTCTGCTCACACTTACAGCCCATCATTTAATTTTCTATAATAACAAGATGTTCATAGCAAGCATATATCTCAGGTTACCTGAAGTTTCTTCTCTGAATTTCTTCTTGTCAGACTATTGGTTCCAGAAAGAAAAGTTGGCCTGTCTACTGTCACTTAACTCTATTAGAGTTCCTAGGTAACATCCAGGGTGTATTTTAAAAACAAAGAAGAGCAGAAAAAAAAGAAGAAATAAATGAGGAAGGAAAAGAGGAATTAGGGACAACTAAGCAGACTGCAATGCAATAGAAAAGAATCAGTTTTGCGCTGACATGCATGAAATGTCGGCAGGCGGTGTGAACACTTGGCTCAAGGTCTTGACTCAGGTCCTATGAATGTAAAACCCATTTTAGTGGAAATTTAATGAGATGAACACTTTTATCTTCTCAGAGAAGTTCTAAGTGCCCTTTTCCTCCTGGAAGTTAACTCTAGGAAAAGTAATGTTGCCTTTGTGCTTAATATCCCATTTTAAAAATTGTTTGCTGGGGCTGGAGAGGTGGCTCAGGGGTTAAGCCTCTGCCTTGCAGGCAGAGGGTCCTGAGTTCGGATCCTAGACCCCACGTACAGACGCCGGCGGAGGCGGGGGCGGCTTGTGTTTCTGGTCCTGGTAGGGCGGAGCCCGTGAATCCCGGGGCAGAGTAAACAAGGAGGTGAAGGTGTCCATGGTGGTTCCCGAATTTGCCCGTGGTTCTACACACACACACGCATACACACACACAATTGAATAAATAATAAAAATTTTAAAAAATTAAAAAATTGTTTGCTACCCAGTTATTTCTGTAAAGTTACTCTTCCACATTGGTTGTAACAATGGATAGTGTAACAATAGATGTCTTTCAGTGACTCGCCAGTTTGAGCCAGTGAGTTTGTGCTGTGCACGTGGCGTGGATTAATTTATTTACCACACGAAACCTACACGGAGACACTGTAGACTTTTCCTTCTATAAAGAAGAAATTTGAAGTAAAACTACTAAATAATGTGTGCAATGAAGAATCAGACAAGTGAATATTTGCAAGCAAGGGTCTGACTCTATAGCTCAGTTTTCAATATATGGACTATTAATATCAACGATAAAAGATTTTAAAATGAAGAGCAAAAATTATAAACAAAAGTTAGCTCATTCCTGATATGTGCTCATAACTTTATCAACCTGGTTAAATTATAAAATAATATAATCTATAATTTATCATAGCGCTTTTTATTTATGTTTATTCAATCATTCATTCATTCATCTCTGTGCTTAACATTCCTTGTAATATTCAAGGAACTGGAATAGTTATTAGCAAACAAATCCTACCTTCTGTGAGATTATATTTTATGAGAAAAAGAAAACACTTTTAAAACTTAAGATATTCAACACAGGAATATGCAGATGGATAGACTGTTTTAAACTATTACCTTCCTTTAAATATAAATTGGAAATAAACTGCTAGTTTTCAACTTAATGATCATCTTGTTTTGTAATAGCTTTGGAACCACAACCTCTTTCCTCAGGAAGACTAGTTTTTCTGCACTACTGCAAGGTCAGTAATGGTCCCTGGAGGAGTCAGGCAGGAAGCTGAGAAAGCCAAGGCACTCATGGGCATTGCCAATCTCTCTATTTTACTCATTCATCCATCCAGGAATATTTGCAAGACAGCTCTTTCAGCAGAATTAGCTGTCCTTGCCTCCAGGAACTGCACATTTTAGAAAAAGTGATCATGTAGGTCACATGACTACTGACTGTAGGGGATGTAAGACGAATTGAAATGACATGCAGAGATTGCTTTAAGGAAGTGATCTTGTACAGCTGCAAATGTGTGGGTGCAAGATTTGATAAATGGATAAAGGAAAAAAACAGAAGACAGGATCCTATTCCAAGCAAAGAGCAGGAGGAAATATAATATGTAAGCAAAGGCAACATTGACACCACAGCAGACACCAGGAGAGAGACAAAAATCAGACCACAAGGTTCAGGTATGCTCAAGGGACACACTGTCACAGCATGTGATCCATTTTAGCTTAAGTTTTGCATGAGCATGTGACTAACTGTACCATCAGGAAAACGAATCTTAGGAAATCATGAAAACCAATGGATAGCAATGTCTGTACATAATAAAGGTCAATTTCAGCATGGTAAAGTTGATTAGAAACATGTTGGCTTCTAACTTGTCTCCACAGTTGCTGTTGCTTATACAGAAGCAAAATTCTCAGTGGGTAACTATGAATGAGCTCTGTTTGCTTGAGACTCTGACCTATGACAGACATTTGGTATTGATTTATGGGTATATGAATGTGATGGTTTACATTTTCCGATAGGAATAGATGATGGATTAAAGTAAAAATGAGTGCTCAACTGCACTTAATTATGACTGTTTTCCTATAATACAGTGCATATTTTTAAATAAAGAAAAAATTCCCATGGTATTTTCAAAGTATTATTCTTTTCTTACACCATAATTTTCATACAAAAATAATTGCTTGGAGAAATAATTGTTTGACATGCTGATATTTGGTTAAATTTTTAGTTGGGTTGCTTTGACTTTTCTCTCACAATTTTGAAATACTGTTAAGTTTTTTCAAATTACATATTAATTACTCTTGTATTTATTAAATTATTTTAGTTCGAAATGGCATCTTAATTTTAAATATGTGATTTTATTTTTTATTTCCCAGTGATATTCATAATGTATTCTCATTCCTTGGCATGTTTCCAAAATTTTATTTAGTGCAAAAATTACAAATAACTACAGAAATCATATGAGCTATCACTAGGAAAATCATATAATTGATTAAATCACTAAAAAATATAAATGGTATTTACAATCTAGGTCATTTATTTATGCAAATAAAAGTATTTTTAGTAATTCTTTGAACATATTCAAACACTAAGAACACAATTTGTGTATTCTTTACAACAAAGAATTGAAAACCTACTAATGATTTACATAATACAAAACCAGTAAGAGGAATGTCCAGAACTTCAACACAATGCAGATTTATCACTGTAAACAATCCTTCCGGATCTGAGGTTTCTACATCTATACATCTTCAGAGAATACTGTGCAGTATTTTTTGAAGGTCAGCACACCAAAGATGATCAAGTGGACACCACAAGAGTAAATTTCTTCTTCTTGATCATAGTTTTGCACTGGAATTCTTAAGGCCCCAGACACATTTATCAGCCATGTTCTTTAACCCAATCACTCTATTTAAATACTGCAATAAATGTAAATCACTCTCACTCTAAGTTTCCCAGGAAAGTTTTTTTCAAGTGTTTGCATGTATAAGGGCATATGATTCTTAATAACATTTTGTGAATTAATCGTGATGAGAATAAATTCCAAATCTTTTACCCAGGCACTTAGTTATCGATAGTTTTCCCACACTACAGCATTTCAGGATATTACCCGTTCAGGTTTTTGTCTGTATTAGAATGCTAGGGCCATGATGTGACTGAGCAACCTTCTCTTGATGTTTTGGAGGATTTTACGTAAATATTAAGTCACTCTATGAATTCCTACGAGACTCAGTCCTTTTCAGATTTCACCTTTCTTTTAAACATCTGTTTTCATGTTCTGCCTCCTCTAATTTAAAAAACTGAGACAGAAAACCTAAATCTTTTCATCGTTTAATTCTAGATAATGAGGGGGAAGGTGTTTCACAGGAGAGCTGTTTTTCCCATGAAGGGGCACAGTCTCACTGCCATTCCTAAATATTCTGCTGTTCTCTTTCTCCATTTTCCTTTGAAATGGTAAGATGGATATTGCCACTTGGAGTCTTGTTTTTTGATATGCGCTGTAACTTTGTTGTTAGTACAGTGGTTCATGAAAGAAAAGTTGCATTTAGCTCTCTACACCTGACATGTGTAGCCAACACTTGTGTCAGTATGGACAGAGAACAGTGGCTACAAAACACTGGCCTTCTTCCTTGGGCAAATATTCTTCTTTACAGAAACTGACTTTGGATTTCTATTCTCCTTAAAAGATGGTTAGATATATTTCCTTATTCACAGGCAGGTGGTGCTCGACTGTGACATATGTTATTTTGCGGGTTTAGATTTTAACATTAGCAAATTAAACATCTTTCCTTAGATAAAAACCTTAATTTTGACTAAATTAAGTCAAAACATAATTCCAGATATTAGTGATGCTATGTGTTGCCATTCTGTTGTATTCTTGCCTGGTAAACCATGTTACCTTAGTTCTAAGGACTTCATAACTCAAAGTTAAAGTAACACAGAAGAACTTAGAAAACATGGACGTTTACAATGTTACTCAGTAGGCACATTACATAAAGTGCTTACTTTTAGCTTAAACATAACCAAATGTATTTCAAATGCGATGCCATGAAAAATGATTTAATATGAGATCTAAGTGAAAAATATAACTTGAAATAGTGTTACATATGATCAATAAATTTTATTGTCAATAGAAATTAAATAATAAAATTTCAAACACGTGAATTACATATCAAAATGAAATATTGTCAGTGATAATTAGAGGAGAATTAGTGACTTATTTATGGCACAAACGCTCAAACTTCTTAATCTATAACCAATATATGAGTCTAATAATAAAATAAATTTGATGGTTTAAAATAATGTAATTTTATAATTGAAGGTAAAATAGTCAAAATAGCTTTTTTACAAAGCTAAAAAATTAAGTAAATTTAAGATTCTATGATTGTAAACTTTATTAGTAATGGAAAGAAACCGGTTACATTTGAAGCAGAATTCCAGGGTTAATCCCCAAGTGCGTATGTGTGTAAGACTCCCTGCCTCAGCCATTCTTAGAGCCACCCAAGCGGCCAGCAAAACTTGTCAGACTCAGTCTTAACCACACAACACGTCCTGTTCTGCAGGAGCAGTCTGAGTCCCCTTCTCTGAGTGTGTCTGCAAACTTAGCTAAAACTCGAAACCTGCTGGAAAAAATGTCTCTGCTTCTGTACCAGTCTCCAGCTAGCATTCACTTTCTCACAGAATAAAAAGACATTCAGTCTGTCACTGGGGAGGGGGGGGATTACAGTCTTTTTATAGGGAGATCTGATTGTGGCCCCACGAGTGGATTGAACTTCTCTTCCTCATCAATTCCTAGCATAGAAATTCCTAACACATTGAAGCATTTTGAGTTTTGCCCATCTTCACAATTCCCTTTAAAACACGAAGAACACAATCAGTCGCTGCCACTCAGGGACCCCAAGGCTCCTGATTGCATTCTAAGGAGTCCTGTGAGGAGGACATCCGCTGTCCCAGAAGGGTCCATCTTGTTCCTTTCCTTCCAAAGCCCATGGCTGGGAAGGTCGACCTTCGGTGACAGCTGCAGTAACATGACCAACATGAATCCTGAAAATGATTATTTATTTAAGTTACTTCTGATTGGCAATTCTGGGGTTGGAAGGTCTTGTTTCCTCAGATTTTCAGATGATATATATACAGAAAGTACATCAACATAGTGGTGTGGATTTTGAAATAAGAGTTATATGGGAAACAATCAAGCTTCAAATATAGTATATAGGACACAGCAGGACAAAAAAGTTTTCAAACAATCACCTCCAGCTATTGCAGAGGAACCCACAGTGTATGATGTGGTATACAATGTGACAGATCAGGAGAGTCCTTCAATAATGTTAAACCATTACACCTGTGAAAATGTCAACAAATCCCTGGGAGGAAACAAGAGTGATGTGACCACGAAGAAAGCAGAAGACCATATATTGGGGAAAGGACTTGCTGATGCTCTTGGAATTCCATGTTTGGAAATCAGTGCAAAGAAAGCAATGAATATAAAACAGTGCTTCATGACTATGGCAGCTGAGATTAAGAAGCAGATGGGTCCCAAGTTACAGCGAGTAGTGCAGAGAAACCATTGTTAAATACAGAGCACTCCAAGTGAGCAATCAGGTGGGGGTTAATACTGAGGTTGGCTTCTCTTTCTCACAGCAACGAATTTGCTGTCTACACCTAAGTGAAAAACAAAATTGCCTGAATTATATTGTATGTAGCTGCACTGTAACAGGTTCTTACCGTTTCCACAATAGCAAAGATTGCAAATGGTCAATACTGATTTTTCTTTATCCCATTCACTCAGGACAGCTAAATTCACTTTCTGGATTCTTAAATCTTTGCACGCTGCTTTATAGAATAATATGTATAACCCTTGCTGCTTTCCTGATACTAGACTATTTCCTAGTGGTTAGAACATATTTTGTTCAGATGTTTATACTGGTATATTTAGATGATGGGTTAGTTCAGCCATTTTGTATCAATCAGCATAATCAATATCTGTCAGTTTCCATGCATAATGTTTAGTGAGTTGTTACATGTGAGATCTGATTTGCAAGTTCTTCCTTGTAAAGTTGTAAACAGAAAGATTGCATTAAGTCACAGTTATTGTTTGTGCTCTGTGAAACATCACCAAGACTCAACAACTTAAAGAGAGAAAGGGAGATTTATTTGGCTGACAGTTCCAAAAAGGAGATACAGTCTTTTTGGCAAACAAAGTCACAACTGGACAGCAGAAGCTGGATGTGACTCAGGTCACATCCACCATGAAGGCTGAAAGAACAAATGACAAACTACAATAGCTGACCCCTATCAGAAATAGGGCACAGCTAACCAACCTCAAGATCCACCTATACAACGTCTTCCTCTAAAAAGTCTCTGCTGGACTGAAGGGGCCACAACCTTCCCAACACTTGCAACAGCTAAGACTTTACAAACATGAGCCTGTGGAGGAGAGCTCTCCTTGCACATCGTGACACACTGTCTCCAATTAACAGTATCTTCATGCTCTACATAGTTTATGGCTGCAGAATATTGTAAGTTGCTACACAATATGCATCAAAACAACTGATGATATTTTTAATAAGTGCTAAATTTATTGGAAGTAAAAAATAACACAAAGAACTTACTTTTCCTGACAAAATTATAATTTTTTTATTCTTTGACAATTTCATGTGTGCAGACAATAAACTTATATTACTCACCCATATCATAGCTCACCCTTCTACCAATTGAAAATTTTCTTCTTCCCAACTATTCTTATTCCAACTTTCAATTTTTTTGTGTGTGTTTGGTGCATTCCATCTGGGTTGCGTGTACTGGCATCTGCCTGAGCACTTATTGGAACACAGATGATATACCTGTGAGTATACCATTAAGGAAAGTAACTTTCCTTTCCCTATCAGGCATTAACCTTCAATAATCTTCCAGGGTGGTGTGAAGCATCATGGGATTCTCCCTGTTCCTTGAGCAAATGTTGCCTGGCCAAATCTCGTGCAGATATGGTAGAAGTAAATCAGCTACAATGAATTAATGAGTGTAGCATCCTTGTTGTGTCCAGTCATACTGTCCAGCAACATTCTTTCCTCCCTCTGTTTCTTACATTTTCACTGCCTCCTCTTCCATGATGTTCTCTGAAACTTGGAACTAGAAGTTATTTAGATGCGCTTTTTAGGATCAAGCAGTACATAGTCATTTATTGAGAAAGACATTGGACAGGGGAAATAGCTCAAAGTTAAAGATCTGAGTGTGGATCCTCAGACTCCTCATAGAAAGTTTGGACAGACATGATTATGCCTGCAGTTCTATCCCTGGAAGGTAAAGCCTGGGAAACCCAAGAACAAAGCAATAAGGAGATGCAGCAATCCAGGATGATTTTTGGTGTCACTCTTGGGCCTCTACAGGTATACATATTTAAGTGCTTCTTGTACATACACACACACACACACACACACACACACACACACAAACACACACACATACATGTACACATATATGTAAAAAGGAAGTCATTATATTCCCCAAGCCCTCTATAACAAAGTCAACATATGTTTTTAGTAATTTATAAAGTCAGTCTGAGAAGACTACATTCCTTCCATTTCCCTGAATCATTTGAGAAGAACTGGCATGTTCTTAATTAAATGTCTGATAGAGCAGAAGAATGACCATCCACTTCTAAGCTTTTTTTTTTGTATAATCTGGAGATTAATTCTTGGTCAAAGTCATAGCTAACAAATTGTAGCTAACAAACGTCTCCCAGTCTGTGGTCACCATTTTATACAATTGAGTTTCTTTTACAGAACAGAAGTTTTTGAATTTCATGAAGTTCCCTTTCTTGATTATTGGTCTTAGTTCCTGGGTTTTGGGGTTCTGTTCAGAAAAATCATTATCTAGGCCTACTTGGTGTATTTACCACTCTGTCTTGTAAAAGGTTTAACACTGAGGTCTCTGATCCACTTAAGCTAAATTTTGTGCAAGGCAAGAGGGAACTGTCAACTCCATGTAGTTGACAACTGCCAATTCTCCTACATGTAGTTACTCAGTTTTCCCACCACCGCTTGTGGAAGATGCTGTTCTTCCCCCAGTGTGTGTGTTTAACACCTTAGTAAAAGACCAAGGAGCTGAAGTAAGTGAACCTATATCACAGTCTGATGAGCTAATCCATTTATTAATACATCCGTTTGTGCCAGTACCACGTTGCCTTTATTGCTAGGGCTTTGGAGTGCAGCTTGAAATCCAGTATGCTGACACTTACAGAAGTGCTTTTCTTGTTCAAGATTGTTTTCGCTACTCAGAGCATTTTATCTCTCCACATGAATTTTAAGGTTGCTTTTTCCAATTTAGGGAATAATTGCATGGGAATTTGAATGGGATTGTGCTGAATTTGCATATGACCTTTGGTAGGATGGTCGTTTTCACAATGTTGATTCTCCCAATCTATAAGCACAGATCTTTCTACTGTCTAGTATGCTCTTTAATTTCTCTCAGTAGTGCTTTATGATTTTCATTATACAGGTCGTTCACTTGCTTAGTTAAACTTACATCAAAGTATTTTATTTTGAAGCTATTTTTCAATGTAAGCATTTGTTATTGTAAACTTCCCTGTTAGTACTGTATTTACTATACTTTGTGGGGTTTAGTTTATTACATTTCTATATTGTATCAAGAGAGAAAATTACCTTTTGAATTTTTAATGGCTCATCATTCATTCAGTAGCATGCTATTAAGTTTCTGTAAATTTTAGTTTTGGCTTCCTGCATAAAAGAGGTATTCCTTGATAAATTTTTATTTGATTATGTGGAAGTTTCTCTCCTGCACCAGCAAATATGACACATTTTGTTAGTTTCTACTTGAAGTTCAACAGGCAATCTACTTTCCTAAAATGACAGGAAATCTCATCCCTTAATTACATTGTTTCACTCTAAATATTTCAACTTTTCTCCAAACATACAAATGTGTTCCTTATGAGATTTTTCCCTCTTTACAGAAAAAAATACATTTACACTTGTGAGGATTGTACAAGTTTTCTTACTTATGGAGCAATAATTTTTTTCAGTCACACATTTTGTCAAATTACATATTTATTCCTATACCTCTTAACTTCCAGTAATATTCTTGTGAATAACTTCTTGTTCATATTCATTCAAGCCTCAAGCAAACCAAACAATTAGAAGAGTTTATAGAATATCTTATTTTAATGGACAAACTGCCTATTCAATTTGCATACTGCCCATTTCTTCCACTCAGGTCTGCTTCATCCTCAAATTCACAAAAAAATAAGTTTCATGTTATTTATTTAATAATGTAGTCAATTATACCCAATATTTTGCTCAACCAAGCATTCCATAGCTAAACAATAAAGAGAATTAAAAGTTTTACTTTTTTCTTTTCTTCTAAAATGGAAGCTAGAAAAATGAGCTCAGTGGTAGATTTATTCACCACAATGACAAGACGGGGAAAGTCTCTTTGTGTTTTCCTTTTGCATTGAGGTTTTTAGTCTATGTACTAGGATTTTTTTTTTATTTTTTTTCCACTCATACAAACTTAATAGGTACCCTGGTCCCTCCTTCTCTCCACCCCTTCCCAGACCCTCTTGCTCCCTCCCCCATTTCCCCTTCTTTTCACCCCTTTCCCTCCCTTTCTCCCAGTGCTCCCCTCACTCCCAATCCCAGGAGCATCCTTTAGTGTGAATGTCAAACCTCCCTCTGCATCCTCCACTCTAATGAGGTGTGAGGACTCAGTAGCATTGCCTAAAGCCCTTTCTTGTGTTTCCCTTTAGTATGGGAACACTATTGTGACTGTTAATCCCTTGCCTGTAAGGATCCTAGTGCCTGTGATCCATGTTAGACTTTGGGGATCATTGATATGTCAGTCATTGCACAGGTCATGCAAAGTCCTAACTTGTGTGGAGTATCTTGCTTATTGTTTCTCCTCCCCATCTTTAGGCTCTTACGATCTTACCGCCCCCTCTACCACAAATTTCCTTGAGCTTTAGGATGGGGAGAGATTTGGCTGGTCTGATTCCAGATGATTAATGTAGAGTCTCTGATGTTCTAAATTATGGTTTGTTGGTTTTTTTTCAGTTTTTCTGTTCCTGCACCGCCCTTGGCTCCATCCTGATGAGTATTGGATGTCACCTCCCAGCCTGAGATAAAAGGCTATTAAAATAGAGTCTTCTATAAGAGTAGATTCAAAGGTAGATGGACTAAGAATTGGAGACCATGGTGAAGGAGGGTCAGTCTCCCATTTGCAGGATGGTTACCACCTATCCGACAGACTCTATGTCCCCCTGACTGATGAGATCAAACCCTCTCAGTTGCAAGTGACGAAGAAGGAAAGTGAATGAGCTTAACCAGATGTCTCACTACTTACTTGCAGTAATTGATGGTGACCTATTTTCTCTGCTGTAGCATGATCCCCTCTCTCCTTGTTTTTGGTGGGGCCCTCCTTCCCCTTCCCTCCTTTTCATAATCTTTGCAATTACTATAGATATTATAGAGATTTATCTTTGAATATGTCATTAAGTAGGTTTGGTACTAGGATCCAGCTATTAGGGAGTACATATGCAGGTGAACTGCAACAGTTTGATACCCAGTAAACTAAAGGTGGGCAAAATTTTAAAACTATTACTATTTAGCAAGAATATTTCTTGTCTGCAATACACTCTCTTTCCCTTGTGTGGGTTTCTGGGGACCTAATTCAGGTAGGCAAGTTTAACAGGAACCTTTCTCACTGCTGTTACCCAAACCCCAACTCTGGATTTCTAATTCATGAGAAGTTTTCAGTATTACTTCAAATGTGAAGTTTGTATTCGCTAGATGAAGAGCTGGGTATATTAACATGCAATACTGGAAGTGAAATTTGACAGAACTTTGATATCTACATCTAAACAAGTGTTTTCTTTGAACCATTACTCATGTTAGTTTATTTCCAGCGAGTTAAGTGTTAGTGATGCTCGATAAATCATGAAAGAAATTCAAATGGCATGGGAAGCACCTGACTAGTGAACTAGTGAGAAATGATCTGGAAACTAAAATCTTCCCTCTGAATTCACTTAACCATGCCCTGGCACCCATTCTCTTGCATTTCACTGCTTAATTTGACCACTTTCAGGGCCTCTGAATTGGTCTCTATGTTTGTCTCCATTTGGAAGCCCTTAGCTAGTAAATTGCTACTGCAAAAGTATTGCTTCCTTGCTTCAAACTGAAACTTGAAAGTTCACTTTATATTCTGAGCTAACCTGTGACATGAAGTTTCACCTAGGACTGTCTGAATTCACATACAGGCTTAGGAAATTAGGTGCATCAATTTCTCTATTTTATTTCTTCTACTCCTTGACTACTTTTCCCTGCAGGCTTTCTCCTGCAAAAGCCTTCCTGTCAGTATCTCTTTGATAGTCAAGCCCAAAATAGGCATGTAGGAGACAGTAAAGGACTCTACAAATTGTAAACTGGCTCTCCCCACAATTCCCCAAGCTGTGTTCCAGCAAAAGGTGGCAGATGACTACCTGTGGGAGCACTCAGCGGGAAAGGGGAAAATGGTTGAGATAATTTAGCACTGAAGTCAGAAAAGCCGGAGCTCAGCCTCAGTCTGTCAATTGCCTGTCACGCGGACAGGTGAATTATTCTCTTGAGACTACTTTTTCCATCTATTAAAAGGAGATACTCAAAATGCTCACCTTCAGGGTTTGCCTTAGGAGCAAGGAGATCCAGGAAAGAGTCCACCACAGGGCTTAGTGCATAGTAAATAATGTGAAATTGTATCCAGCATTAAGAGCTTAAGTTTATGTTCATAGATAACAACTAGGTTGATCTTTAATGATCATGCTGTTAATACAATGAATCAAATTCCACATGCTGTTTTATACTTCAATTATGTGAAATAACTTTAGAAAGTATGTGTGTTTTATATATGGTGAATACCTAAATAAAACTTAATTATTACTTTACTGGTACATACATTTCAATGAAGTATCTTAGTCTCCTCAAACCTGCACAGCTATGACCATGTTTATTGACTCTCACTTGACAGCAAGCTCTGTAATATCCCTGTTTGTCTACAGTATAATCTGAATCTTTTTGTGACTTCCAAAATTTGTTCTCCAATTCTGTTCCACATGAAGCAGTGCAGCTTTCAAGTTCAAGAAAAAAAAAAGAACAAGTCAGAAAATTAGCTTTGAATTCAATTCTTAACTGAAATGCACAGAGAAGACTGTTTTCACTATTTACCAGCCTCTGGTTTGATTTTGCTTTCATGCACTTCCTTCTGGGAAATTACTAATCATTTGTAAATTACCTCTCATAAAATTGCTTCTATATTTAATCTTGTTCCCTCTACCAATGTGTAGGTATTTAAGCACATTTGAATACAGCTTAAAATGATGCTGACTTAGTCAACTGACAAAAACTTTAATGAGTGGAGCAAAGCAACAAAACACCCATCAATCATAAGCCGACATACCTGGTGGGCCTGCTTAATTTCCTTTTCTGTTTTGTCTACATTTGGAAAATTATACAAATAGGTATTAAGCATTAAATCTAGCAAGGTGTTTCAGAAAATGAAAGTCAAAAAAATGGCCTATTTTATTACATTTGCAAATGTGATCCAGATATTTGTGTAATTTTCTATGCTCATAGATAGCTACTTTTTCTCAAAAGAGTTGGTCTCTCAAAAAAAGTTTGCCTACCTCTTCAAGTGTAGTCCCCATTCTTTCCTTAGTATAATAATGGCATGATTGTTATAAAGGTAAACAAGTGCTTTCTGATTGGATGTAAAGCCTGATCTTCAGTAGGCAATACATGCTTAATACTGTAAACTTGTAGAAAATGGAAACTTGTAGATAGGAAGGTCACAGACCTTAGGTGTGGAAGAAACAATTATGGGCATGATATGTACTACAGTTTTCCTGCACTTTGCTAATAAATTTGTGATCAAAAAGCTTAGGTGAGCAAAGTGTTTTATTTTTGCTCATGATTCTCTGTCACAGTTTATAATCCAGCTTGGCAGGAGAGTCCATACCAACAGCAAGAGCCAAGGGAACCGGGTCTACCACATACACAAGGATTGGTAGGAGGGGAGCAAACCTCTGCTGTCAGAGAGCAAGTCTGCCAAAGTACACAGAAATAAGTCAAACTACCGAACCAGTGCCCTCCGTCTTATCCAGCTGCCAGGGATTGGTCCCTCCCACTAGGAACCGAGTCTTCTTACAACTATATATTTTCTGAAAGCTTGCTCTGGGTTTGCCCTAATTACTAAGTATTCACAAATGTGGCCAAAGCTCAGTCTTAGGTTGTCAAATTAACACCTATGTATTTAGCCAGCACAAAATGTGACACCTCCTCAATACTTACCATTACACCCATAGATCAGGGCAGTGCTAAAGCCTAATCTTAGAAGCTTTTCTCTGTAATGGAAGAAATTTAATATGGATAATTACAACATGCCAGAATGCAGAGAATAAATGACTGAGGCGTGCTCTACTCTAAACAAGACATCTAAGCCATCCACCACACTGAAGTCTTGAGAGACATAAGACAGAATAGGAAGAATGTGAAAAGTGGGCATGGGAGATGTCTCAGGAGTTAGAGCCTTTGCCTTGCAAACAAAAGGAACAGAGTTCAAACTTCCAGAACCCAAGTAAAAATGCCAGGCAGAAACGGAGGCAGATTGTAATTCATGCCTTGGAAGGTGGAGTCTGGGAAACCACAGAGGGAAACGGAGGCAGATTGTAATTCATGCCTTGGAAGGTGGAGTCTGGGAAACCACAGAGGGAAACAATACGGAGGTAAAGTGATCCAGAATGACTTTAAATGTCACCCTTGGGCCTCCACAAGCACACGTATTCAAAAGTCCTCTGGCGCACGCACACGCGTGTGCGCGCACATACACACACCCACACACACAGAACAAAGAATGTGAAAGTAAGAAGGTGAGGAGTAATCATGCTAAAAAGTGTTTTCTAGACTTGACATACCCATGAAATAACTGCATCTGTGTTTACTTCTACAAGTCCTGCACAAAATGTGGCCTCTCATTGCTCCATCACAGACCAGGGAAGACCATCTGAGGCATCCCTTCTCCCTAAGTATGGCTAATACTAGCCATAGAAAGGGAAACTGCTGGGCTGGAGAAATGGCTCAGGACTTAAGATGCTGTCTCTGCAAGCAGAAGTTCCTGAGTTTGGATCCCATGTAAGAACTCCAGGCTAACCAGTGCCGGCCTAAACTCCAGCCTTGGAGGGCAGAGACTGGGAAGCCCCAGAGCAAAGCAAGAGGAGGTAGAAGTAATCCAGGCTAATCCCCGAAGCACCCTTTGTCTTCCACAGAGACTCACAGTGCCCTTACACACACACACACACACACACACACACACACACACACACACACACGAAAAACAAGTAAATTAAGTTCTTTTTATAAAAAGGGAAGTTTCCCACACTGTCAAACTCACTGATATATCATCTACACTCTAGAAAGTGCACAAGCACATGGTAGTGCAAGAACCCCTGATGAAATCCCTTGCACCATATTTACACACAGATACATGAAAGTGGGAGGGAATGTTTGGAAAAAGAGGGTTTTCAATGGAAGAAGGTGGGAAGAAATTGGTTAATCCAGGTGAAAGCAACATAAATTCATTGCATTCATGTGTGAAACTAAGCAAAAAATTGACAAATTCACTTTATTCATCATGAAATTTCTGCTGACAAAACACTATTCAATCCAAGCCTGTCAAGGCTTGGTGTGTTAGAGTCTAATGTGCCAAAGCCTGCTGTGTAGCGTCTGCTATAAGGAAGACTGGTGTTCTGACACATGCTAGGATACCACACTCAAAAATTGAGTTCAGAGTATTGAGAGTTCAAGGCCAACCTAGGAAACATGAAAGAGACCTTGTCTCAAAAACAAATGAAAAACATTAGGAAGCCAAAATTCCACAGCAAACACATATCAACGAGACCAAAAGGGGCAATAATGAAAGCAATTCACTATTGAGCTTGTGGGTCAAGAAAATCCCTTTTCCAAAATAGCAGCCACTCTCAGATGTAGTCCTCTGTTAGAAAGTATCATCCATCCTCCTAAAAGTTTGTTTATAAATGAGTCATCCAAAAATGAAAATACTTTCTCAGAAACTTTTTGGAAAATGTCATTTTACACACAAATGTGCCATGTTTATTACCATCAAAATACCAAAGGAAATGGCAAAATCTATTCCTTTTCCTTATACTAGCAATAATCACTCAGAATACAAAATTACAATGCAATATGATTTATAATAGCTCCAAAGATGATACATTTGCATGTGCAGTTAAAATGCTAAAATTATTTAAATTCTGGTGAAAGAACAATTCTTAATTTAAAGAAATTGAAGTGGAATGGAAGGACTGACCCAGGAATCAGAGCAGCAGAGGGTAAAAGAGAAAAAAGATATGTCCACAAACATCCTTAGCTGATTTTTTAAACAAATACACAAAAATGATTCAGTGGATGAAGGATAGTTGTTCAATAACTGAATTGACACAATTTGATAAAAAATTGTCCAGAATTTAATTTTCTTGTTTAATTAAAATAAATAGTGTAATTAAATTTAAATCTCCATTAAATGCATGTGTCAAATGTATAGACACTTTATGATTCATTTGTAGATGTGATCTCTAGCAAAGTAATTAGAGTTAAACCAGCTCAAAAGAATGGAGTCCTCAACAATAGAATTAGTGTCTTCACACATGTCACAAGAGCCTTTTGGGACATGGGAGGACAAAGATAGACAAATTCTACTACCCCAAGAGCAACTGCTGCCCAGACATCCTGACCTGGCCTCAGCAGCTTAAGAAATAAGCCTCTATTGTTAAGGCCATGCATTTCATGGTGCTTTTTTAACACTCTTCAAGTTAACTAATTTACCACATCTGAGTAAAAGAAAAAAATAGACAAAATATTTTAAGAAACTCAAAGTTCAACATAAACAATGGGCAAATGGCCACTGTTCATGGAAAGATACACTTGATGCAGAAAGAACATGATGTAATTCTTATTCCCAGGAATGAAATTATTTTATAGAATGAAGTTGTACACTTTCAGCTATTGTTCTGTATGCCTTAATCCATCCATTTATTATTGGATATATGCATATATATTGTGTATATTACATATGTATATGTATGTTTTATATATATATATATATATATATATATATATATATATACCAAAGGAAATGGCAAAATCTATTCCTTTTCCTTATACTAGCAATAATCACTCAGAATACAAAATTACAATGCAATATGATTTATTTCTAGCCCCTACTTCTCTCCTAACTCGAAACCCATATCTCATTAGCTCTTGAACATCCTCACTTGGATTATCCAATAAATTTCAACACTTGACCATCCTTGATCCTTTTTACAAATCTTTGAAAAGGGAAACAAAATGCAAGTCTTCGGAGTTGAACGGTCTTCTGAATTGTTTTTCATAAGTGTCCCATTTCCCATGCAAGAGAGCACAGACTATCAGATGCTGTGCATTCTGGGTCTGGGCCTTTGGTTTCAGAGGTTCAAGCTTCGTTCATTTCAGAGGTCCCAGAAAAGAGTTGAGAAACTCCTTCCACATCCTTCTATATAGAACACATGACAGAGGGACTTATCAAAGACAATACTAGATACACCTTTCACGGAAAAAAATGAATTTTTCAATGTATGTCCCATCCTGTTTATGACAATACTATTTCCTCAACTAGCTGAGTCTCAGAAATTGAACCAGCATCAATAGCCCGTTTTCAAAGTTTACACCCTGGAATGCACTGTCAAATGGAAAATAGAAACTCGCTTAGGTCTGACCACAAGCTTAACGGAGTTTTCCTAGCACAGAGAAGCTACAGCAGAAAAGAAATCTGAACAAAACAGACTCAAAGCAAACCCAATATAATGGAAATAAAAGAAGTAATAAATCATAAACTACATATATTACGAAAAACCTGAAACTTCAATGGATTTTGTGTTGCTTTATAATATTTAATTATCTTATAAAAGTATTGAGATACTTCACTGAAATAATAAAGTAGACCACTCATTATTCTTTAGAGGCTATGTAAAGAATCCAGTTTCTTAATCATTAGTAGTCTGAAAAATAATTTGGGTAATTGCCTTATACCTCATACTTCTTTCCAAAAATAAAATTCTAGGCATATAATTAACAATTATCTTTGTCCTTTAAAAAACTAGATGTCCTCAACATAATAATTGACAAGATTTTGCCTTTTCTCAAACTAATTACGAGTCACAGTACAGAATCTCATAATGTGCTTCATTCTGTTAGAGGTGACATCGCATATCCTCAAAGCACACTTTCAAGGATGTGCTGTTAAAATGCCAACAAATTAAATGGAATGTATAATTGCTGTTGACTAACTCAAGAATTATTCCTCTTAAACATATTTCCAAACTTTTTTCTGAAGACTATATAAATACAAAAAACCAAGAATTGCTTTATATTTCCCAGAATAAATGCAGCTCTTACAGACAGAAAGAGCACAAATTGTGTTTTTAACTGAAGTCAAAGGATAAGTGTTAAGATTTTTAAAAGAAACCGTGCAACAAGCCAAGCCATAAAAATGTGGGATGGTGGCAGGCCATAAATTTTTCTGGCAGTTATGTCTGTAATCTTAAATCCAAGTTACTGAAACTCTGTAATACAATAATAATAAAAGCATTGCAGCAGGAGCACATGGTCTGTCAGATTTATGATGGTCGGGTGTCTTCCATGAAAGGAACACAGCAAATCAAATTAGTGGATGGGAGATTAATAGAATCTCATCAGTTTCTAGCATGGACACCATAAGCTGACTCATAAATTTTCTGTGTCCTGAAAGGTAATGCATTAAGCCCTTTAGAAGTCAACAACAAAAAAATAACCACAACTGGTCTTAGGTAGGGTGGGGCAAAGCTATTCTGTGAGGCATGTTCAGAGGCACAACCAGGCCTCTACCACGCAGAGCAAGATAGCAAGGCACTGACAGGTTGGGAATCCGAATCCAGATTTTTCTAGTTGGAACTCAGAATCCACTACTGCCTGGATCAATGGCCCTCTCTGCCACATCTCTCCACTGGCAGAATGGGTCCAGCAATAGTTTTGAGCTAATGGTGCTGCTGATGGCACTGGCGTGCTACACACATGCAAAGTTTGATCGAACAATCCTGGCAGCTCCTCTCCCATGGTTTATTAGCTCTGAATGGCCATGCCAGCAAGGAGGTAAAGGCAAAAGGAAAACTGAAATGCAGACAAGAATCATGTAAGGAGGCTCTGGTAAGGAAGGACGTCTACACTCTCTCCTGCAAGAAAGGATGTCCGTGTGGTCAGGGAATTCTAATTGTCTCACAATTAAGATTCAGGCCAAGATTAGTTATCCCATTGAGGGGATGACGTGGACATTTGAAATAACCTCTAGGTCTTCTTTTATCTTCCTCAAACCAAAAAGCTAATTTTTATAAAGTTCTTATTTCAAGTTGCTCATTCATTGCTGTGGTACAAGTGAAAGCTTGAGAAATTCCTCCACTTCCTTCCTTGTAGAAGACATGGCAAAGGGTCTTGACCTTGACTGTACCTTGACTGGGTACATCTCTCATGGAGAAAAGTATTCTACAGTGCATTCCATATTCTGTGCATGATAATCATATTTCCTTGTCTAACTGAAATAGTTTCTGAAGTTGAAATATCTTCAATAACCTTCCAATAGTCAATCTCAAATTAACCAGAATTTTAAACCTTTCTGGTTGCATTATGTTCACATTATGTTCACATCATACTGTATGCTTAGGTAGGTTTATTTTATAAGACATTGGTAAAACTTGCCTTTTATGAAGATTTCATAACTGATTTTATGTAAGATCCATGGGACTCTCAAAGATGCCTTTGCACTGCATATTCCTACATTACTGAAATAAAAATTTCTTCCCTCAATCTATCATATTGGTACAGAATTTATAATGTTGCCTAGAGTTAAAGAATATAAAAGAGAATAACTTGATATGCAAGATTTGCTAAAGACACAATGTAAAATAGTCAAAGGAATCAAATTAATGGGTCTAAAACCAGCTATACAAATGTGATCTCTTGAGAATCATGTTGTTTGTGCCTAATCTTATTATTTTGATAAAGATAGATTGCATGCTTTGTGTGTGCTTTAAATTTTGTTCTGTCCCTAGAACAGTGCTGGGTTTCTCTATCTCATTCATTCCCATTGATCACAGGCAGGCTCCTCTTTAAATGGAATTTATTCCATTAGTTCTGTCTTTATTCTTTTACTCTCCCCTAATACAATCTTGTGCATCTGGCTACCTACTGATCTGATTTAATAATCTAGCATGCTTGGCGACTCTTCTGTGAACTCATGATTTTAATTTATTTTTTACATGTCTATGTGTATATATGTGGTATGCATTAATGTGTGTATGCACATATGATTAATGTATGTACATGTAAGGGCAGAGATCACATGTTGACCTCTTCAAACAAGGTCTTTTGTTAAACCTGACTTTGTTGATTGGCTAGACAAGCTATTCAGTCTCCTCAGTGCTAGGATTAGAACACATTCTTAGAACACACATGTGTTCCAAACTCTGCTACTCACAACTGTGCAGCGGGCAATCTGCTGAGTCACCTCCCAATCAGATCTTCATTTCTTCCCTGGACATCATGACCAACTGGACTTGCGACTTTATTCACAGGTCCTAGGGTCCCTCTTGCCTCTGTGCCTGTTTCTCAGTTTCATCAAACTCTGAGTCTAATGGGTTACATATCTTAGTCACCTAGAGCTGCTATTAAAAAAAAAAAAAGTTCTACAAAGTTTAAACGGTTTAAACAACCAATTTATATTTTCTCAATTTGGAGGATTAGCCAGATGTCTTTTTGAGATAGGGTCTCTAAACAGACCTAGAGATCACCAATAGGGCTAGTGAACTAACCAGTTTGCTATGGGAAGTGTCAGTCTGGATCTTCTTAGGCTAATTATTAAAATTAAAGTGACAGCAGGCTTCCACATCCACGATGCATTTCAAGTGTGACCTGGGGATCAGAACTCCAGTTCTCAAGCCATCTTCCCAGCTCTACTGCAAACCTTTCAAAGGGAAGCTCTTGGACTATGGAAACTGCTCAGCAGCAAAGAGGAGGTTGTTTTCTGGAGAGTATATTTTTCCTCCATCATCCCGTCCGTTCCTTGCAAACTGACTTAAGGGAAAAAATAGCTCTAGGTGTTCCGGAGAGCTCTGGGTCGGGCTCTGTCTGACACTGCAGTTGCTTGGCCGCCTTCCCTTCATTTGTCCTGTCCACACTCCCTCAGGCTTTCCAAGAACTGTCTCCTTAATGAACTGATTATGTAAAAATGCAAGTCACAGGAGTTGATTTGAAACCAAGACACCTCAGGATGCTTCTTTCTCTCCCCCAGGCCTCTCTGGTGGGGTTTGTTCTTCAACAGCAGCGCGCGTCATTGCCCTCACCCCAAGAACATCCGGCTCCTTTTTCTTTGCATCTCACAAGTCGTGTATCAGACAGGACCGTCGACTCGTTCCACAGATGCCAGCCAGTGACCACTTTCTGTGACTTATGTCCCCCTCTTCAGCGACCAAAAGTTGCACTGTCCTTGAGACTCGGTTGAAGTACACGGACTAGAGGGACCAAAGTTAGAACGCTGGGACTTCAAAACAGCCAGAAGTCTGAACAGCTTCCTCAGTCGCATCTTTCTACTCCTTCGGTCTCAAAGACGCTTGTATTCTCCGCAGAGCAGCAGAAGCCCAAACTGGGTCACGCCACCCTGCTGCTCAAAACACATCCAATTGCTTCACACCACAGCGGATAAAATCGAACTCTTCGCCGGTGTCTAAGTGCCAGTTGTAATCTGGCACCTCGTGACTTCGCTGACCCAAATTCCCACCTCTCTGTACCCTCCGTACTCAGGCTCTGCAGGCCGCGTACACTGACCCCTCTGATGTTAGGTCAGCATGCCACGTGAGTCCCCCACTCAGCCTTTCTATCTGCTCTTTCTTTTGCCTGTAATAGGAGACCCCCCATTGGCTATATCTCACTTCATCCAGCTCTCTCAGCCCTTGAACATTCCTGAGCTCTGATAACCTCTCCTGTTACTGCTCCTATGTAGATTTTATAATGGGAAGACTGATCATCTTCTTTGCTTATTTTTAATTGTCACTGATACTGCTGAGTAGGATGCAAGCTCTGAGAGAGAAAGAGAGAGAGAGAGAGAGAGAGAGAGAGAGAAATTCAGTTTGCAAACCTGCCCTTGATCCTAGGAGGCTAGCAAGGTCAGTCAAAGTTCAAAAATACTGAATTTTCTCATGAATTTTATGCTCCCCTTTAAAACTCATGTGCAGCTATGAGTACACACACACACACACACACACAAACACCCTTCTCATTAGCTCTTCTGAATTTCTAAGAAGAAAAATGAAGATACAAAATTTATTCCTGCCATCAAATTCCTTTTCATTTTAGATTTAATTATCAAATTTAATTTGTTATGGATTTCAAACATAGTTTATTTCAGAAGCACGATGACTTATTTCCATTTAAATGAATAAGAATTAATGTCTGATGATGGGAGTTAAATATGTATATAATATTTGATGAAAACACATTGTATGTGATTTCTCAGAAAACAAAATAGAAGCACACGTTTTCATCTTTCAAAATCATTCCCTAAATCAAGATTTAGATGCATGGATCTTGTGTTTGTAAAAGCATATTGATGACAGGTAATATCTTTTACTCATTGGTTTCTAGAGTATGATTTTGTCATGAACAATTCTAGGAGATGTGTTCTGGTAAAGTAACCCAAAGCAGTCTCTGCTTGAATCATGGTAACTTAGTGAAAATATTGGCTCTCATGTTACTGCATTAACTTTTCATGGGAAAATATGAACTTCTCTTCAATCCAGGTAGGTATAAGAGGTTAATGCTCGAGTCCACCGAAGTTCAACTTGCCAATGCCACCAACACAAAGCCCACCCAATCCTGATGCAGCCGCACTGAGGAAGCTTCATCCTGGAGTTTCTTTGTCAGTGAGTCTTTCATTTCCTGTGTGTTGTAGCATCTCCCAAGGTCACTTACATCTGGGGGAAGACAGAAAGGGAAAAGGGCTGCAATCTCAAGGGAGGCTTTGCTATCTGTCAAATGCTTCCTTTTTGCAAAGGAGCGTCAGTATAACCCTTAACTGTTACCACAGACCTGGCTATCGCTATATAGATTTGCTCATTAAGAATCATGGCTACCAGGCCAAGTTACTCTACTCAGAGATGGCATCTTTTTAGCTTTACAACTCTTCACTCCTTTCTACTGGCTCTTACATTTTTTCTGCCTCTTTTTCTGTGCATGGTCATCAAACCTTGAAAGGGATGGTAGGCTCACAGTTGTATTTTGAGAACTGTTTCCGTGACACTTCAGCAGTCACCTGTTCTCAGAATTTAAAGTAGTTATGAGAATCTCCACCAACAATGAATGCCCACTTTAAGAGGTTCTCTTTCATGGCCAAGACACACAGCCGCAGGCTAGGAATGTGAAAGCAAAGTGTAGAAGGTCATTTGACAACCACATGGCATCCATTTAACAAAACAATAGCAGCTGTTTCCCACCTGGGAGATGTGACCTCCTCTTCTGTAAGCTTCCCTTTTGGCTTACTGCACCAGATGTGAATTTCCTCCTGTGAAACTGACCTTCGATCCAATGGAAACAGTCTACAAAACTATTGCACCAATGGGCACTGCCTGCCAAGCATGTGGATAATGTAACAGAATCCTCAGTGCAGTCAGACGGAGTTTAGGTAACAGTTTTCCCCTAGCAGCCAGCATAGAACCTTCATGTACTGTAAAACTTGAAATTCAGCCAGTAGGGAGGAAACTTCCAGCTCAGTCCCAGCCTGACTTTTCCATGTCCATCGTCGAAGCGCATGTACTGAAAGTCTTCTGGAACGAACAGGGAGCTACCACCTAGTGCTAGCATGCAACCAACAGCAGGGCAACAGCCCTTGTCATCCACAGGACTCACAAATCTGCCACAAGCCACCGACCTCTTCTGTGGATGAGATTTGCATATAACCTTGAGGCATTTTTTTAACATGCTTATGGCTGTTTTCACTGGATCTGAATATCCAGCTGTATTTTCAAATCTGCAAAACACTCAGGAGAATAGCATTCAAATCCCCACATAATAAAACACCTTTGCGAAGGATGGCAGGATCTCTGAAGATCTGCTGCCATCCCTTTCCAAGCGAACCACGAATCTCCTGAATCTGACAACATGTGAGGTTCATGAGGCAACTGACAAGAGAAACTAACACAAAGAAATGACTTAAGAGCAAGGAATTTATCGGAGCTGTAGGTCTGGTGATCAAGGAGCCTATAGCTTAGTCCTAGGGTAAGAAAGCGTAAGAACAGAAGATACAACTTAAAGTCTTAAAGTCAGGGAAAATAGAGGAGTTCTTTCATGGACAGAATAGAATGGGGGCGGGGAGTGTGCAAAGCCACCAACAGAAAGGAGCAGTCATCTTTTATGACCTGTGGATGTTCCTAAGGAAGGGAAGTAAGGCAAGGCAGGGTGGTGAGCAAAAGAATGTTAAGAGAATATAGTCCTGTGTCAAGGGCATTAGGATGAGAAGGCCAGAGATTCAGGGTGCATCATCATTTCCAGCAATCACTCCATTCTATGTGCGATGCAGGCTTTGCAGAGTAGTCTGGTTATGGCTTATACTAACTAAGCACTGAACACAGCTTCTCTTCTGCCCAATTCCAAAAGTAAGGTCTAAACTTCCTCCTCTCCTTCCAACCCCTGAAAATTACAGGGACTTCAGCCATGAGGTAGTCCAGTGGGGACTCATTTCCCTTGCATTTCCTCAGGCAACACAGCCTTCGTCAAGGAATGGTGAATAGCTACATTATGCGGTTCTTTCACCCCAATGGCTTTCAGGCAATGCCACCATTCCCATATCCTGCACCCCCACAAGCCAGTCTCTCAGAGGTTCTCGCTTCTTGATTAAGTTCTTCTCAACTCAAGCAATCCAGAGTCTAACTACTCCTTGACTCTCATGGTTTGCTGAAAGTGCCCCCTCTGCATGCTGAACCACGAAGAGTCCCTTCTACATTGGAGTCAGACCTGACCAGTGCCGTCTACTACTTTCTCTCCTATTATTTTGTTACTCACTCTCATCTTCACTACTTTTATTTCACTCTCATCCTGCACATCATTTGAGTCTTCCAGGGTCTCTAAGTATTTGGATACAAAATAGTGCTCTTTAACACAGTTCTAATTTCATTTTTCACCCCCTAGTTATAATAAACAGCAACTCAGGAATTCATGTTATCTTCTTTTGTCCAATCTAACCACCAAACCAGAGCTAACCTGAAGGATCCTGGCCACGTGTGTGTTTCCCACTGTAATTTCTACTATACACCAGTAAGGTCCACTTGGGCAGTGAGCCCCCATCTCAGTTGCCTGTTTTATCTCTGTAGTTGCAGCCACACAACAATAGCAACAGCTTGTCAATAAATTCTCCAAATTCAGGCAATTTTCTTGGAAACGGCAGTGCATTCTTCAATTTTTTCCAAGGTGTACTCGTTTGATAGGAATGTCCAAGTGGAAGAAGAGGAAACCTTGGAATTCTGCCCGTAAACATTCCACCTCCAGATAACTGTTTCACCACCACCACCATGACTACCATAGCAAAAAGACACAATATCACACACCACATGGGGATGACCCTGGTGGGATTCCCTCGGGGATGCTCATTCTCAGACAGTTTAAGTTCAATGGTATGGTTTCCAGATCACAGCAAGGGTCATAACTTGCCCATCCAAATTCATCTTTGATTCTGTCATCCCCAATTTGGGTGTTGATTTGTTTCATTACATTTTCCTGGGAGAATGTGAACAATTACTTCTTCACACTAGATAAGAATCAAACAATGAATAAAGTGCTTCCCTTTTAATTAACTTTTGACTTATTTGTTTAATCTATCACATCCCAAGGTTACTTGTAGCTGGGGAGGGCAGGATGGAGTAAATCTAGAATTCCAAAATCTTTTGACCCTCCTCTATTACCATATCCATTAAACTATCACAGTATTACTTTGTTTGCTAATAGCTTTGGCTACAGGGGAAATTAATATATGCTCTACGGTGACACTGAGCCGTGCCCAAAGGAGAAAACTTCGTGTGAAAGATGATTATGTATTTCCTTCCTCCAGTGATTCCTCTCCTGGATTTTTAAGAACTTTGCTTTAATTCAAAATCTGTTCTTATTAAATTTTAAGTTTTGAATAAAATGCAATTCTTCTTTTGTCTCTCAGGTTGATGTACAAAAAAGATTTTTTGAAACTCAGTTTCCACTAAGAATACATGGAAAAAATAACTACATTTGCATATTTGCAATATGATACATACTAATAATCTTCTATTTTTCTCCCATGGTGATTGAAAGAATATTTTGTTTCAGTTTTGTTACTCAAAATAGGACTTTTTAATCTATATATTAGACCTGGAAAATGAAACTTTTTGATATTATTATAATTTTAATATATTTAGATTAATCTCAATCCTTTTAAAATAACATTTGCTAACTCATTTTAAAGGTTTATGAGATCTTTCCTTACCTGTAGTAGTTAAAAATATTTTGCTTCAAAATCCACAATACAAACAACCACCAATGTTGAAGAGGATGTGGAGAGAGGGGAACTCTCCTACATTGCTGGTGGGAATGCAGGCTGATACAACCACTCTGGCGAGCCGTCTGGAGATTCTTAAAGAAATTAAAGATTGAAATGCCATATGACCCTGCTATTCCACTTTTGGGAATAACCCCCCATACAGCAGAGGTTCATCTTGATAGCACAAGCACAACCATGTTCATAGCAGGACTGTTTACAATAGCAAAGTCATGGAATCAGCCCAAATGTCCAACAGTTGACGAGTGGATAAGGAAAAGGTGGTACATCTATACAATGGAGTACTACTCAGCCATCAAAAATGATGAATTAATGGAATTTGCCGGGAAATGGATATCATTAGAAACAATTATATTAAGTGAAGTATCCCAGACCCAGAAAATTAAGTGCCGTATGTACTCCCTAATAGGTGGCTCCTACTACCAAACCCACCCAGCCTACCTAGAGACAGTAATTGCAAGAATTATGAACAGGAGGGATGGGGTAGGAGGGCCACACCAGAAACAAGGAGAGAAGGGACCACGTTACAACAGAGAAAACAGGCCTCCATCAAGGACCCAAATAAGTAATGAGACATCTGATTAAGTTCACAGACTCTTGTTCCTGATCATTTACTACTGAGGGGGTATGATCTCACCAGAAGAGGAGGCCATATAGTCTGACAGATAAAAAGTAACCATTTTGCAAATGGGTGATAGACCCCTCCCTCACTGTGGTTTCCCACTTTTATTACATCTACCTTTGAATGTGCTTTTACCACAAGACTCTAGTTTAACAGCTTTTTGTCTCTGGCCAGGGGGTAACATACAATGCCCACCAGGATGGAGTGAAGGGCATTGCAGGAGCAGCAAAACTGCAAAAGAAAATCAACAAACCACAATCCAGAACTTCAGAGACTCTATATCAACCACCTAGAACTAGGCCAGCTTAATCTCTCCCCATCTTGAAGCTCAGGGAAATTTGCGGAAGAGGGGGCGGTAAGAGTGTAAGAGCAAAAGGATGGGAGGAGCAATGATATGTAAGATACTCCATACAAGTTAGGGCTGAAGCAATCATAATTGGACTTTGCATGCCTTGCGCATTGTCCAACACACTGTTGACCTCACAAAGTCTAGCATCTGCTAAAGGCACCAAGATCCTTGGAGGCAAAGGATTGGCAGCCACAGCAGTGTTCCTATACCTAAGGGGAACATGGGAAAGGGTTCAGGGAAAGGCCACTGGGTCCTTGTACGTCATGGGAGAGGAGGGCCCAGAGGAAAATCAGGCATGCACAAGAAAGTACTCTCTGGGAATTGGGGCGGGAGGCACTGGGGGATGGGGAGGGAGGGGGGTGGAGAGGAGGAGCAGGGGGTATGGGGGGAGGAGGAGGGAGGGAGGGACGTGGAGTACTTATTAAGTTTGTATGAGCTGAAATAATAATAAAAAATGTATTAATAATAAAAAAATTTTGCTTCAATTTCCAAATCTTTGTTGAATATCATAATATACACAGCATATATGTGTGCGTGTTTTTATGTGTGTATGTCATATATATTATATAAAATACAAGTATATTTACAAAATGTTGGGTCCTAATATGAATGTGCATAATAGACTTTTTGCACAACATCTGAATTAGTCAAAAGTGATAAAATCACCCTTAGTCTTCCACAGGCACGCACAATCTTAAATTCAATCATGTATGTACAAATGCCTGCATATAAACAAACACCCACCAGCAAACACACACAGACACACACACACACACACACACACACACACACAGACACACACACACAACCCTATATACATACATAAAAAACAAATGAATAAATTTTAAAATTACCAAAAAATGAAACATTTAGTTTAATTATTTTCCTTTATATTGTCTCCATGATGAAATCATCTTATTTTGAAATTGCTGTCTTTTGGCAGAAAAGGAGAATCTGCATTGAAGGAAATCTTACACAGTTAAGTTTGTTCCAATCAATGAGATCAGATAGATACATGTATTGGTAGTAAAACTTCAACCAAAGTTGTGTGATTATTAGTCTTGGTTGTCACTTGACTGGCCCTGACGCCAACAGACATAAGGGAGGGATTTCTTCAACGGGCTACTTGAAGTGAGAGTGATCACCCTAGATGTGACCTTCATCTTTCAGGGTCAGCCTGAGAAAAAGGCCCAAGGAATAGTTTTCCCTTTTGCCTCATAGTCTTTCCGCTTCACTGGTGAGTGCATCTACCCTGTGTGGGGCTTCTTAGGTGCTGCTGCCTCTACTGCCGAGTTCCTTCTCTGACATGGAATCCAGATTCTTCAACCTTCCCGCATGGACTGAAGAC
Source organism: Typhlomys cinereus (assembly GCA_023101885.1). Taxonomy (NCBI): domain Eukaryota; kingdom Metazoa; phylum Chordata; class Mammalia; order Rodentia; family Platacanthomyidae; genus Typhlomys; species Typhlomys cinereus. The sequence continues at coordinate 1,680,242 of JALPQD010000301.1, read as the reverse complement.
CAGTAGCGTCTAGGAATTCTCCCGGCCTTCAGGTCTGGATAGGAGGTGCTGAGCCATGTATTCTGGTGAACTGATCAACTCTCAGACTCTCATCCTCACCAGTGTGAAGAAAGTCCTTGTTGGATTACCCAGACTTTAACTAATAGGCCAGTCTAATAAATGCTCTTTCGTATACACATTCAGTTTATCAGTTCTCATCCACTGCAGAATGTTCACAAATCGATGGTGGAATATTTTTCTCACTATAAAAGGTTTTCTTGTACACTTTTTCGAGCCTACCATGCAGTGTACAGACCACAAGTATTCTGAATACTATCATCAAAGTTGAATTCCATTTAGATTTTTATTGTTGTTATTTTAAGACAGGGTCTTCATGTGTAGCCCAGGATGGCCTAGAAATTCTAATCTTCCTCTCCTCTGCTCCCTGAGCAATAGTATTATAGATGTTCCCTTCTTACGGAGAAAACTTTGCCTAATCTTGAATATCATTGTATCAGTTACTCTTTGTCTGCTGTGACACAACACTGAGGCCCAAACAACTTAAGGGGAGAAAAGGGAGATCTATTCAACTTACAAGAGGGGAGATACAGTTCATTATGGTAGAAAAGGCACGGCTCTGACAGAAACTGGAGGTCGCCTGAGTCATGTTCTTTATGTTCCTTTTTGCAGTTGAGAGCTGCAAAACTGCCAACTGCAAGAGCAGACTTTGCCCAGAAGTAGGGTGAGGCTAGTCAAACTCAAGCCCCACCTTCTGTAACTGCCTTCCTCCCGCAAGGCTCCAATTCTTAAAGGTGCACAACCTTCCCCAAAAAACTAAAGATTCAAACACATGAGCCTATAGGGAACGACTCACATTTCAAATCATAACAATCACATTAATAAAATCATGACACACTCTAATTTCTATGTATCATTTAGCCGAACCTACTTTTCACGAAATGTTCTCCATTTGAGTAATTTATTTCTCTCATTGAACAAGAGGGGTCCATCTGTATTTTCATTTACTCTTCTATTGGTAATTCAGGTAGGTTGTTCATTGGCTTTTAGGAGTCAAGCTAACTGTAGGCATGAATATTCAAGATTCCTTGAGATTTTCCCTGTAGTGGTTTCCATTTTTCTTAACTAAGTGCTCAGTAAGAAAATTTCCTGCTGTGGTATTGGATAATTTTAATGATCAAATCTTTTAAAAGCTACCAACCGATTTTCATTTTTTTATTCTAATGCACAACTTATACAAGGACCATGTTCATGTAATCTTGTCATGTAACATGAGCCTGTACCCCACGACCGGCTGCTCTCCACTTTTTTCCCTTTCACGGCCCCTCACCATTGTTGCTTAGACAATTTCACTTCTACTTTTAGATTCTCTCCGTATTTTGTGACTTTACGCATCCATATAAAATCTAGGACACACAAATGAGAGAAAACATGTGGCATTTATCTTTCTGAGACTGGTTTAATTTTCTTGGTAAGATTATTTCTGGTTGCATCTGTTTTTCTAAAAATGTTATAACCTCATTCTTCTTCTTGGCAGGAAAAAAAAATTCCATTATATCCATATTTTTTATCCATTCCTGTACTTCCAGCCACCAATTGGTCCCATAAGTTAGATAGTGTGAGTAGTTCTGCAATAACCATTGATGTGCAAGTTTCTCTACATTATGTTAATTTGTAGAACTAACTACTATACTATAATTGAATACTATAGCTAGGTTTTATGATAGGAGTAATTGTTAGATACAGGAGCCCACTTGCCAATTGAAGGCTAAGCCTTTAAACACATTTGTGAAGAATTAGTAGTAAAGGCAAGCCATGAGCGAGCTTGTAGGAGAAAATACCCAGTTCACAGTAAGTAGGGATGGTTGATAAGATGGAGTGAACTGGGCTAGGAGATCAGCATTTTCAGAACATGTGCACAAACTCAAGTGGATGAGGATTTCCCCTCCCTGCACAATTCCTGTGAAAGTGGTGTGGTCATTGCCCTTGACTCATGGTTCTAGGATCAACTATACTACCAAGCTGGACTGTGAACTGATATGAAGAATTATAAGCAAGGAAAATAATGCTATTTGTCCTCAGTGGTTTGGTGGAGATTTTTTTGGCAACATACAAACAAATTCAACATTAAGTATGTTGTTAATGCATTAACAACATTGAAAGATATCTATAATGGGCTTTGCAGTGAATGGACTAGTTTGTATTCCCACTACCAGAGTATAGAGATTCCCCTTTGTTACCATTTTCCTGAGGATTTATTGTTATTTGTCTTCTTGATAACTGATGTTCTGACTAGAGTGAAACAGAATCTCACATAGCTCTATCTGCATGCTTATTCTTACTTGTATTAGCTGGGGTTATTTAGAAAGCAAAACAGATTGTGTGTGTGTGTGTGTGTGTGTGTGTGTGTGTGTGTGTGTGTGTGTGTGTATCTGTGTCTGTGGAACTTTATTTAAAAAACTCACAGATAAAAGCAGTGACCTTCAAAGTAGCCACCCATAGCTGCTTTGTTCTTGAGCTGAATGTATTATACAGCTGGAAGATCCTGGAAATGTCTGGAGTCTCAATCACTGTGGACAGTTGAAAAGACTAGGTTCTGATGTCAGAAACGGATGACTCCCAGGCCAAAAGCGCTGGGATCCCACATTGGTGATGAGCTGTGACAAGGTCCACAAAGTAGGCACCAACAGCAGTGAGAACCAAACTCTAAGTCAACCAAGGACAGAGGCAGCAGTGGCAGCAGCCACAAAGAAGGTGATGACAGGCAGACTACGGACTCACACAGCAAGTAGACACAGAATAAGAGTAAGTCCCTCCCCCTTGCACTTCCTTCTATCTGGTCCACCACTGGAAACACCACCCACCATGGCTGGTTGTCATGGTTGAAAATGTGTTCCCCACAGTGTCATTAGGAAGGTCATGACTCCTTTGAGAGTTGTAGCCTTGTGAAAGGAAGGCATTCACAGGGCTGGGCCTTGAGGTGGATTAGCACCATAGTATTTCTGGGAGAGGTCTGCTTTAGCAGTTGGAAGTTTTATAGCTCTCAGCCTCTTAGATGTGTGTGACTTACCCTGTCTCTAGCTTCTGCCAGCCAGCATGCTGCTTCTGCCATAAGTATCTTCTCTCTGGAACCATAAATTGAATATATCTCTCTTTTCCCTTTACATTGTTTGAGCTTTGAATGTTGTCTCACAGCAACACAAAGAGTAACTAGTAAAGCATTGGTACCAGAGAAGTGGAGTGTTGTTGTGTGAGACTAAAAGAATCTGTTACCAAAAATTGAAGTTGTTATTTGTGAAGCTGAGAGAAACTGGTATGCAGCAGTATGGCTAATACTATTAAATAGCTAGTGTACCTTTAGAACTGTCTATTGGAAGAAATATGTAAAAATTAGAATCTTTGTTCTGGGAAAGGCTTTGTGCCTTGGAGATGAAGCCATATGGGCCTTTCTTGTGAGAGTTTGGAAGAGAGCAATGCTGTGAGAGACGTAACAGTGGAAGCCCAGTTTGTGATGGTCCACAAGGACTGTGTTTGGAACTGGATAAGTGGCAAATGGAGCCATGTGTTGGTAGAGAGTTTTGTAAAGTTTTGCCTTCATCCTGAGAGATTGCCTGAAGTTAAATTATAGTGTTTGACAGAAGAACCTTCAAAGCAATACAGTTTTTGATAGTGTGACATGACTACTCTTTAGTGTTCTTGTTCAGGGTTATGAAAACGGGCAAGAAATTAGGCAGAAAGAAGCACAAAAACAATGTGGAGTCTGATTAAGAAAAATACAATGGCAAACTTAAAGCACTCAACCAGAAAGAATCAGAAAGCAAAATGTTGGCTGTTGTTAAACAAAGTAACTCCATTAGCAAATCAAACCCTGCTCTTCATTTTAATTATAGGACAGGCCCAACCCTGAAGACAATATCCTCAGAGAAGGCTTCCACCCACAAGAATGCAAATTCTTTTGGAAGGGAAGAGCTAAAGGACAAAATTCCAAAGGAGATATCTGTTTCTCACTTTTCTCATTGTCAGTGTGGAGAAGCTGAACCATTGTGAATTGAGGGGGGCATTTTCCAACGAAACTCTGTACCAGAACTTGGCAAAGTCATCCATTTGATTTTGGCTTTAGAGCCATCAAAGCGGAGAGATGTAGATCCCTCTTCCAAGGTTTCCAAGAATGATGGAATCTAGGTAGCATGTGACAAAAGCCTATAATTTAGATGCCCAAGAAATGCAATTGTGTGCAATAGAGTTAAAGCCTGATGATATGACATTAAGAAGTTGAAGATGTTAGAAGTGCCAGAGACAAAGTGGGACATCTTCCAAGGGAAGCTGTATCCCTGGGAGGAGCCAGCCCAAGAGAATGATATGTTATATGTATAGCTGCGTTGGAGGAGTGGAACCCAAGCCCTTTGGAACTCATGATTTCAAGGAGAGATTCATCCGTTGGACATGGAGCTACAGAATTTGGAGTTTGTCCTGGTCATTTTTGGTCTTGTTACGGACCAATCTTTCCTGGATATGTCCCCATTACTCCATTTTGAAATAGGAATATTTATTCTGTGCCAGTGTATGTTGGCAGTGTGTAATTTGTCTTTTGATTTTATAGGAGGCTTTGGATTTTGGACTTCTTGAACTATGTTGGGGTTACTGATGTAGTCTATGAGACTTTTAAAGCTGGATAGAGTATGGTTTACATAAGGAGATGGCAATGAGTCTATGGAGTGTCATGGTTTGAAATATGTCCCCACAATCTTATGCGTTTGGGAAGGTCAAGGCACTTTTGAGAGTTGGAGACTTGCGGGGAGAAAGGCAGTCACAGGGGAGAGCCTTCAGGTAGATTAGTCCGGCCCTACATCTGGGAGATATCTGGCAGTCTTGCAGCTCTCAGCCTCCTGGATAGGTGTGACTTACCCTGTCTCTAGCTTCTGCCAGCCAGCCATGCTAATTCTGCCATAAAAGACTTTATCTCCTCTATGGACCTCTAAGTGGAATAAATCTCCCTTTGTCTTTTAAGATGCTTGACTTTGGGTATTCTCTCACAGCAACTAATACAATGGGCCTTCCATATCAATTAAATAATCATCTGTAAGCTTACTCAAGGGCCACACCTACCATTGTTTCTCACAGCTGTCCCCCAAACAGCCTGCAAGTGTCAGGTTGATACCTGAATCTGTCCACCACTTTACTCATATATTTATCCTCTGCAGGTGACTGTTCAGTTTTGCTAGCACCATTTGTTGAAGAGACTATCTTTTCTTTTAAGTGTATTTATTTGACATCTTAATCAAAAAAAACAGGTGGCTGTGGTTGTGTGAGTTTGTATCTGAGTTCTCTGTTCTACCTGTGGATCTACATGTCTTTGCTAGTACCATGTAGGTTTTGTTACTATAAGTCTGTAGGAAATCTTGAAATTGGGCATTATGATGTTATTAGCATTTTTGCTCATGATCCTCTTGCTTATCTGGGTGTTTTGTTCTTCCACAAGAATATTAAGATTGTGTTTTTCTATTTCTGCGAACAGTGACAGAATTTTAAAATGCATTCCATAGAACTGAAAGGCTGCTTTTGCTAGCTTAACCATTTTCACAGTATTGATCCTGTTCATCCATGTACATGTAAGGCCTTCTCATTTTCTAGTTTTTTTACTAATTTTTTTTCAATTTTTGAATTTTTTTCATCATAGGGCTTTATTGCCTTAGTTAAATTTATTCAAAAGTCAGTTTTTGCAAAGTCTGGCATGCACATTAAAGGATTCTCCAGGGATTGGGGGAGAGGCACTAGGGGATGGAGAGGGAGGGGTGAAGAGAGGGGGAGCAGGAGAGTTGGGGGGAGGAGGAGAGAGGGAGGGAACCAGTGTACCTACTAAGTTTGTATGAGCAGAAATAATAATAAAAAATGTTTTTAAAAAAGTCAGTTTTTTAGGTAATTAGGGATTTTTTTTTTTTACTTCATTCTCTTGATGTTTCTTATGGGTATACAGGAAGGATACAGATTTTTGTTTCTTAATTTCATAGCCTGATATTTTGTAGAAAGTATTTATCAGAGCTAAAGATTTTCTAGTTGCATCTATAAAGTTTCTTACATATAAAAATAAATTTGCAAACAGGGATACTTTGACTTTCTCCAATATGTATAATTTTTATCTTTCTCTCTTTCTCTTGTTTATTGTTCTAAGATATCAAACACTATATAGAGTGACTTCAGAAAATGGACCACTTTGACTTGTTCCTGATTTTAGTATAAATATTTTCAAAATTTTTTCCTACTTAGAAAAATTTTGGCTGTAGGTTTGGTAGATATATCATTTACTGTGTTTATATTTGTTTGTCTGTATTTAATTTGTTCAATGCTCTTATCATTGGATCCTGGATTTTGCCAAAAGCCATTTTCTATATTTATCAAGATGATCATATGATTTCTGTCTTTCAGTTCACGGAGAGTGGAATACTGAGATTGTTCAGTATATGTTAGAGTTAATGACTTTTTTTAAACAGTAGCATTTGATTTATGAAATTCGGAGTGATAGTATCAAAGCTTATTTACTTAGACTCATAATTTCTTCTTTATGTCCCTTAAACAATAAGAAATGACCTTCTTAACTCTTCTATTTTTTTCATACACTAGTTTTGTCATGTATCAGAACAATGATCCCTGGTTGTTTTTCAGTTAGATTTACTTATAATACTTTTTCCATACTTTCACCCTAAGGTTTTATTTGCTTTATATTGTAAACTGTGTTTCCCAGAGGGAAATGATAGAAGCATCTTGATTTTTAATGCAATCTGCCTTTTGATTAAAGGATTTATTCCATTAATATTAAAGTTATTGCTAAAAATGTTCATCAAATGTCATTTTGTGGATATTGTAATGTTTTGTTTTCTCATCCCTGTTCCTTAACTACTCTTCCAATGTGGTTTATTCTTTCCTGTAGCCTTATAGATGTGTTCAGCTTCTTCATTCTGAAGGATTTCTTCAAGTGCCTTGTGTACAGCTGGTTTCGCGTTTATGACTTCCTTGAATATATCTTTATCATAGTAGGGATGTTTTTTCTCTTTCAATTATGACAAACAGGTTTTCTAGACAGTAAGCAAGTCTTGTGATTATTGTGTTTCATTGGTTGGGTTCACCATTCCTGACATTGGGGGGTTCTGTTGAGAAACATGTGTAATGGTTTTGTCTTTATATGTGGCATGGTGCTTCCCCCTTGCAACTTGCAATATTTTTCTTCATTCTCTAATTTTAGTGTTTTAACTGTAATGGGAGTTTGGAGGCCCTTTTTGGTCTTGTCCACTTGCTATTCTGTTTTACCTCAGATAGATACCGAAGGCAACTATTCTTCAGACCTGGGAAATTTCCAATTTGAAATAAATGAATATGCTGTTTTTACCTTTAACGTAAAGTTATTTTCCTTCTTCTACTACAATGCTTCCTAAACTTTGTCTTGCTATAATGTCCCTCAGAATATGCATATTGTTTTTAATTTATTTACTTTCCTTTGTCGCTGTCTAAATGTTGTAATTCATTTCTCCTGAATTCTACCTCTCATATTCTGTCTTTCACATGGTTCGTTATGTTAGTGAAATTTTCCACTCAGTTTTGTTATTATTTGTCTTATAGGATTTCTCATTTCTAAAATTTTAATATTAATTTCCTATTTTATATTCTGTAATGGCATTTGTATTTCATTAATTGCTTATTTGTATTCTCTTTTTTGATTTAAGAGTTTATTCCTCTTTGATTTCATTAAACGTTCTTAAAACCATTCTTTTAATATTTTGTCTTCGTTTTCCTAATTCATTCTCATAGAGAGTACTTATGGAATTGATAACTAGGGGTGGGCAATCATACTATGTTGATTTATTTATATTTCTTTTTTAAATTTTTTTAAATTTTTTTATTTATCAATTGTGCTTATGTGCACGTGTATGCATGTGTGTGCATGTGTGTAGAACCACGGACAAATTCGGGAACCACCATGTACTGCCTCCACCTCCTCCTGTTTACTTTGCCCTGGGATTCACAGGCTCCGCCCTACCAGGTCACCCCCACTTCTGCCCAGCAGTCTATACATGGGGTCTAGGATCCGAACTCAGGACCTTACGTCTGCAAGGCAGAGGCTTAACCCCTGAGCCACCTCTCCAGCCCCTATATTTCTAATTTTAGTTGCATTGAAACTTTTGTATTCAGAGTTATTTCATTGACAAGATAATTCTTATCAGTAGTATGCATTCAGTTTAAATGCTTGCAAAGTTCAAGAGGCATTATGTTGTGTTATGGTCTAGGTACATAATTCAGAAACTGAACTCTCACTGAATGTGTTCCAGGCTCCGAGTAAAACCCTTATATTATTCCTTGAATATAATATTAACCACAGCTGCTGGATAGGCCCATTATGTAAATATAGTCTTATCAAATTAAAAAAGTTAAAGTTCCTTTAGCTAGAAAAATATCAAAAGACATATATACATACACACACACACACACACACACACACACACACACACTCACACACATATATGGACATTGTACTCCCTAACTTTATGAGGGAAAATGAAATACTAGGTATCAGTTGATTCTGTATGAATTGAGAGAAAAATTGGCAATAGCATCTCAAAGAAGAAAGCTAGGATAGTGTGGGGCTTTACAGAGTTTAAATATTATTAAATCCAGGGAAGTTTACAATTAAGAATTAAATAGAGAATGGAAAATAAAGAAAAGAGAAAATGTATAGGGAAGTAGTACATATTATATATATATACATTCATAAAATTATGATATATATGCATACATTTAACATATGTGCAAGAGGATTTTCAATGATTATATAATAGTAAAATGGGTAAAGAAATATATAGAATTGCTAAGAGTAATTTATAAACTAATATATGATCATTATATTTTCTTCAAAACTGATGCTTTATAAAGATTATAATGGTAAAAAATTATGAATAGCAAAAATAAAAATAAAATTCATTTGCTTAGAATTTATTCAATTAATCAGTATTTCTTCTTGGTGATCAATATTATGAACTATTTTTCTCCCTGGCACATAGTTTGAGTTGAGTAACATATTTCTCAGTTCCTTTTGGATTCTCTCTGGTTTATTATTGTTGTGTGTGGTGGGCAAGGTAGGTTGAAGCTTCTTTTGTGTGGTGCCTCTGACCGCAACTGTAGCCTTGGCAGAGAAACCAATTTAATCCTCAGAGTTTTGCACTTCAGCCCTAGCCTCTTCAGCCAGTACTTTTAACTACAAAGGTGAATTAGGACCTACCTGTGACCAGATTATTGTGCATTATCCTGTTTCCTTTTACTAGATTGAATGGATGGGGCCTCTAACTTGCCATCTTAGCCAGAAGTCTACCAAGTGGCTTCCCAAAGAGTGTCGTCCATATTCCCAACAATGTTTGAAAATTTCAACCCATCTTCACTATATACTTTTTTCTCGGTATTGAATAACACATACTCTAGTAAGTATGAAATACTATTGCAATCCAGAACTTCAGAGACTCTATATCAATCACATAGAACTAGGCCAGCCTAATCTCTCCCCATCCTGGAGCTCAGGGACATTTGCGGAAGAGGGGGCGGTAAGATTGTAAGAGCAAAAGGATGGGAGGAGCAACGATTTGCAAGATTCTCAACAATAGTTGGGGCCAAAGCAATCATAATGGGACTTTGCATGCCCTGCGCAATGTCCAGCGCACTGTTGCCCTCATAAAGTCTAGCATCTGTTAAGGGCACCGAGACCCCTGGAGGCAAGGGATTGACAGCCATAGTAGTGATCTTATGCTTAAAGGGAACAAGAAAAAGGGCTTATGGAAATGCCACTGGGTCCTTATATGTCATCGGAGAGGAGGACTCAGTGGAGAGTTAGGTGTACACAATAAAGGACTCTCTGGGAATTGGGGGGGAGGCACTTGGGGAAGGGGAGGGGCAGGAGGGGGTTCGGGGGGAGGAGGGGGGAGGGAGGGAACTGGTAAAAAATTTTAAAATGTATAATTAAATTTTTAATAAAAAAAAGGAAAAAAAAAGAAATACTATTGCAGTGTGGTTTTTATTTCCCCATTACCTTTTCAATAATAATATTGAGAAACCTAAAAGCACTCATAGGACAATCATCTTAGTTTTTGTTTTTGTAAACTCTCTAGTTAAGTATTTGCACACTTTCATTGGATTATTTATGTTGTTTCTCATGTAAAAGTTATTTGCATGTGTTAGGATCAAAAACATTTCTCTAATTCATGCATGCAAATATTTTCTTCTTATACATATCTAATCTTTCATATCATATCATTCTAATAATATCATTATGTTGTCTCATGAAAATTTTTGAGGAGCAGAAATTTTAATTTTATTAAAATGCATTGTAATTTTTTGCATTTATTTTCTTTCCAATAAAATACTCCTTGAACAGATCTTACTACACAGATATGCTTTATGTTTTCTTTATAAGTTTTATTATTCCCATCTGATCTTGTTGATTTTAGTTTTTCAATGTGTTTTAAAGTAAGGATCAAAGTTCCTTCTTGTTATATGAATGTCAAGTTTTTCAACATCATTTGGCTCATTTTTAACTGTTCAAGAGTCTGATATAGTGACTCAAGCAGTTTAATGCTGAAATCCTATCTCTACATTTATTATACTAAACGCTGAGTGGAAGTTTCCATTTTTTAAATATTTTTCTATCTTTTTAAATTTTTTTATTATTTATTCAATTGTGTGTGTGTGTGTGTGTGTAGAACCACGGGCGAATTCGGGAACTACCAATGGACCGCCTCCACCTCCTCCTTGTTTATTCTGCCCTGGGATTCACAGGCTCCCCCCTACCAGGACCAGAAATGCAGGCTGCCCCGCTTTCGCCCATACGTGGGATCTGGGATCTGAACTCACGACCTTCCACCTGCAAGGCAGAGGCTTAACCCCTGAGCCACCTCTCCAGCCCCGAAGTTTCCATTTCTTACTTCACCTAAAAGAATGAATAGTAGTAACTTGTTCTCACTTTTCCTTTCACCCTTAAATTTTGAATATTGAAAATCATAATATACATAATACTTCTGGCAAAAAATTTGATATACACTGAACTTAGAAGTGACGCTTTTTGGGGCTGGAGAGGTGGCTCAGAGGTTAAGCCTCCACCTTGCAGGCAGAAAGTCCTGAGTTCGGATCCTAGACCCCACGTGTAGATGCTGGGTGGAAGCCGGGGCAGCCTGCGTTTCTGGTCGTGGTAGGGCGGAGCCTGTGAATCCCCGGGCAAAGTAAACAAGGAGGAGGTTGAGGCGTCCATGGTGGTTCCCGAATTCGTCCGTGGTTCTACACACACACATACACACACGTACACGTACACACACACACACAATTGAATAAACAATAAAAAGATAATTATTTAAAAAAATAAGTGATGCTTTTTGAAAATATTACTTTATATATTTATGAATATGTTATGTTCCCATATGTTGCAATTCACCTGCATCGTTGCTGATAAATGACCACTAAATGGCTTAAGGGAACAAGGGGTTTATTTTCTCTTATGATTATCTGGTTATAGTTCTCAGTCCAGCTTGACAGGAGAGTTCACACTAACACAAAGGCCAAGGGAACTAGCCATACTATCTCTACATAACCGCTGAGAGAGGAACAATTCTTACTTGCCAGACCAGCATGTCTTGCCAAACATACAAAAGGATGTCAACTCTTTCAACCAGCTGTCTGTATTTTATTCCACCCTAATCCCACCCACCATGGGCTGGGTCTTCCCCATCAGCTAGACAATCTCTTGTAGGTTTGCTCTGGGCCTAACTCAACCACTAATTCTCTATATGAATGTGCCCAGAGCTCAAACCCTCAACTGTCATGTTGACACCTGTGCCTAACAATGACACCAAATATGTAATACATTTTAATGACATAATAAGTATCAGGCTAGAGATATGACTCAAGGGTTAAGACTGTATAACCAAAGCAGAAAGAATTGTTGCTTGTGGGCAGGAGGGCTTGAGTTGTACATGTGTCTGTGGATTGGTGAACACCCAAATACTTGTTACCTAATTCAAAGAAAAGCTTAGACACTGTTAACATCATCAAAGTGCTAAAGAATGCATCTCATAGTGACATCAAGTAAAACTACAATCAATATGTACTCATCCTAAAAAAAAATAACAGAAAAAACACAAGAATCTAAGAAAATATGTCTCCCTCAAGATCACTGAATCCAAAGCTTCAGTTCACACGGAGGATGCCCATTGGAAGATACCCAAGAGAACAATAACCAAGACAATGAATTTTAAAGATCAATTATAAATATGTTCAAACAGCTCTGAGAAGACATGGATAAATGCCTAAACACATTTCAGGAAAAAACAAACAAACTCAGGACTCAGGGGAAAACAAATCCAAGAAAACACACACAAAAAAAGACAAAAACTGCATACTATCTGACCATTATGCAATGAAGGTAGATATCTAGAACAAAGAAGCAATAAAAACAAACAAACTCATGGAAGCTCAATAAGACATTTTTTGAATAAAGAACAGGTCAAAAGTGAAGTAAAACAAGAAATTAAAAACTTCCTTGAAGCCAATGAAAATGAAGATACACCCTACAAAAATCTACGGAACATATTGAAAGCAGTACTAAGAGGAAAGTTTATAACACTAAACACCTATATGACAAGAAGGAGAGATCCTGAGTAAATGGCTTAATGTTATACCTGAAAGCCTTAGAAAAAAGGAGCAAACCAATCCTAAAAATAACACATAAGAAGAAATATCTAAGATCCAATAAGAAATCAATGAATTGGAACTGAAAGACAATACAAAACAATGAAATAAGAGTTGATTTTTGAAAAGATAAATAAGTTGATAAGCCCTGGCTTACTAGCCAAAAGAAGAAGAGAGAATACTCAAATCCACAAAATCAAAAGCGAAAAGGGGGAAATTAAAATAGATACTGAAGAAATCCAGAGAAATATAAGGACATACTTTAAAAAGGTATATTCTCTTAAATTGGACAATATAAAGGAAATGGATGAACTCCTAAACCATACAACCTACCGAAATTGACTCAAGCTGAAAAAGATACATTAAACACACCAATAACATCAGAAGAAATAGAAACAAGTCTTCCAACCAACAACAAAAAAAAAAAAAAAAGCCCAGGACAAGACGGATTCAGTGCAGAATTCTACCAGCCCTTTAGAAGAGAACACCGCTACTTCTCAAATTATTCCATAAAATATAAGGAGAAGGAATACTCCCAAACTCTCTCTGTGAATGCAATGTAGCTCTGATTCCAAAACCAAACAAAGACATATCAAAGAAAAGTATTGTAGGCCAATCTCACTAATGAACACAGATGCAAAAATTTTTGATAAAATACAAGCAACCCAAATTCGAAAATATAGCCAAAACATTGTGATCAAGTTGGGTTCATGGCAGGAATGCAAGAATGGTTTAATATACATAAATCAATAAATGTGATGCATCACATTAACAGACTCAAAAATCCAAAATCATATAATCCTCTCAATGGATGCAGAAAAGGCCTTTGACAAAATCCAACATCCCTTTATGATAAAAATTTTGGAGAAAAGAGAAATGGAGGGGACCTGTTGCAACTCAATAAAGACAATATAAGACAAGCATAAGACAAGCATCATCCCAAACAGGGAAAAACTTAAAGCATTCCAACTTAGATCTGGAATGATCTGGAATGAGACCAGGCTGACCACTGGCATACCACTGTTCAATATTGCACTTGAAGTCCTAGATAGAGCAATAAAGCACAAAAAGGAAATAAAAGGGATACGGTAAGGAAGGAATTAACATATATCTACTTACAGATGATATGATTCTATACTTGAGACATCCACATGACTCCACCAAGAAAGTACTCAAATTAATAAGCAATTTCAGTAAGTGGCAGGCAACAAAATCAACATACAAAAATCAGTAGCCTTCCTATTTACCAGAGACAAACAAGCTGAGAAAGAAATAAGAAAATCAATCCCATTCACCATAGCTACAAAAAAATAAAATACTTTGGAATAAATTTAACCAAGGAAATAAAAGACCTGTATAATGGAAGTTATAAAACACTGCTGAAAGAAATTATAGAGGATACTGGAAAGTGGAAAGATCTTTCTTTTTCATGGATCGATAGGATAAATATTGTGAAAATGACTGTCTTATCCAAGGGAATATACAGATTCAATGCAATTCCAATCAAAATCCCAATACAGAACTGGAAAAAAAATCTCAAAATTCATAAGGAAGAACAAAAAAAGCCACTATTATTCAAAACAATTTTACGAACCACATTACAGAGCTATACTAATAAAAACATCTTAGTACTAGCACAAAAAGATACATCAACCAATGGATCAGAACAGAGAACCCATGTATAAACTGCCACACATACAGCCACTTAATTTTTGACAAAGGTGCCAAACATGTGCGTTGCATGCATCTTCAACATGTGGTGTTGGGAAATTTGGACATCAACATGTAGAAGAATAAAAATTGACTGTTGTCTCTCCCTTTACACAAAAGTCAACTCCAAATGGATCAGAGACTTCAACATTGAACCAAAACTCTGAAATTACTAGAAGAAAGAGTAAGATGCACACTTGAATTGATAGGTGTCAATAAAGATTTTCTAAAGAGAATAAGAAATGCCCTGAAACAAAGACCAATAATCAACAAATGGGACTTCATGTAACAAAACATTCTATTCTATAAAATAAACTATTATTTGTTCAAAAAGACAACCCACAGAATGGGTCAAACATCTTTGCTACCTATGAATCTGACAAAGGATTAATCTCTGGAGTATACAAAGACCTCAAAAAACTATACTCAAGACAGCAAGCATTTCAATTAAAAAATGGGCTCTGGAACTAAAAAGGGATTTCACTCAAAAAGAAATTGAAATGTCAAGCAAATACCTTAAAAGATGCTCAACTTCCCTGATTATCAGAGAAATGCAAATTAAAACTATCCTCTGATACCATCTTACCTCCAGTCAGAATGGCTAAGATCAAGAACACAAATAACAGAACTTGCTGGCAAAGCCATGGAGAAAAAGGAACATGTATTCACTGCTGGTAGGAGTGTAAACTGGTAAAGCCTCGATGGAGATCAGTGTGGATGTTCCTCAGAAAGTTAAAAATGAAACTTCCATATCACCCAGCTATACCACTCCTTGGAATATTCCCAAAAGACTCTATATCTTATTATGAAGACACTTGTTTATCTATTTTAATTGCAGCTCTATTCACAATAGTGAAAAAAATGGAATCAGCCAGCATGCCAGTTAACAGAGGAATACATAATGAGAATGTGGTACATATATACAATGAAATATTACTCAGGCATCAGATAGGATGAGAATGTGGGATGTGCTGGTAAGGGTTCGGAATTGAAAATTTTAATATTGATTGAGGTATCTCCAACACAGAAAGTTAAGTACTGCCATGTTCTATCTTATGTATGTAGATATTAGAACTTGTCAATGCATTTGGATTGGAATCATTTTAAGAGCCAGAATATTCAAAAAATAACAATGAGTGGGAAGGAGGGAAGGAATGGTGAGGGTGAAACCTTTTAAACAGGAGATTTAGTATTTAGACAAGCAGGGTGAAGGAGAGAATATTTGAGAAAAATATATGTAGCAGGAAGTGAGGGGATGGGAGATAGGAGGGGTGGAGGGACTTATAGAAAAACTCTATAACTGTGAGAAGTAACTCCTTCTAACAATTCTAACCTATGGTAGAAAGTAAAAAAAGAAAAGTCTTTTAAAATGGAACAAGAACAGACAGTCCTTATGCAGAGAAGCATAGAGTGAGGAAAATGAAAAAAAAAGAACCTGAGCTGATCCACTTAGAACGCAGTGACAAAATTATGCTAGAAGTAACAGGAATGTGGCATCTCCTGATATAATGTTGGTCAGAGAAGTCTTAAAGTCCCCCAAACATTACAGGCTTTTGCCATTGCTCTTGATTGCTATCCAAAAATCTCCAATAAGACCCTATAGAACATGGGCAAAATATATCAACTGGAACTGGTCTGAGGACTTCCTCCTTGATGGACAGCTTACCAAGGAATACTGTAGAAGGCACTGGGAGAGACAAATAACCACAGGCCCCAACAAAGCATGGGATGCAAGTTGTAATAAAAATTACCATGTCAACAGGTGACCACCAGGGTAACAGTGACATGAGTATCAAGGAGGCAACCAACAGCTTTCTGATTGAACTCAAGACATGCTTGTCAGAATAGTACAAATTCCTTTTACTGTAAACTAGAACAGGAACCTAAAAAAGAGAAGGAAATAGATCAGTAGGACAAATAGACAATGATCTATAAATAGGATGACAGTTTTTACGCCCATAGATTTGAAGAACCTTTAGCATTCAGCCTAGGAGTCTTCTTCTACAACAGAGGGAAAGGATATCCATACCCGGAGGCAGCCTAGGTCAATAGAAGAGCAGTGAAGTGGACAACAATAATGCAGAGTACCAGGAACTCAACAAGGCTCACCCAGAATCAGGCCAACCAAATCTCTCCCCATTCTAAGACTTTGGGAATCTCACAGAAGAACCTTAACACTTTGGGAGGTGAGATTGTAAGACTCTAAAGATGGGAAGGGTCACACCATAGGACAAGACATTCTACTAAAGGCAGGACTGCTGCACCTAGGAACTCATTACAATGAAACTTGTCCTTCCCAGACCTGCATAATGATTAACATACCAACATGCCCCCATGGACTACCTGGGAATTCAAAAAAGATAAGAACATACAGTGTAGACCTTGGGATCTAAAGCTGGATGAGTGAAGGGAAATGCCCCTATCAGTGGGGTGGCCAGTAGAGAGGAAACTTGATATGCCAGAGAGGCTTCAACGCCTATAATTGTAGACAAGCCAGAGTGAACCCTCAGTTCCATAGAAGCATACTGGCAGGAGGGTAGGAGGGAGTATGGATGAAGGGAAGCAGAAATGAGTACTCAAATATGTGTGTAAAAGTAGATGAATAAAACATTTTTTGAAAACAAGCAGAAACACCTTACTTCAGCAGGCAAAATGATGACAGCATGTACTTCTGGCTCTGGAAGGCAGAGCCTGGGAAATCCCAGAGAGAAGCAATGGGAGGTAGAAGCAATCCATGATGAGACCATAGCTACACAATATCCTCTGATCCTCTGATGCATACAAGCACATACACACACATAAAATGCAAATTATATATATGTATATATGCACACACATATATAGTCCAAAATTGTTTTAAAATAATTCTTATTTAAAACTTAAAATATAATAATTTGAATATAATCTTTGTATATATTACTATATTTTAGCATTGCTGTTAAGATCTGTATAGATCAATCTATAGTCATAGTCATTCCATAAATTAGCTTGATTTTTATGAAGAATTTTTCATATAATTTTCCTATATAATTGTCTAAATTTCATTATTATTTTCTTTCATGCTTTTCCTTGGTAGCAGATTCATGGACTCCTTTAGTCAGAATATGAAGTTTTATGCTTCTGAAAAAGTTTCATTTTTTTCTTGTATTTCCAAATGCTCTGCATTTTTTTCTAGTGGTAATTTCTGTTGAATCTCATTCAAATCTTCTGATTTATCTTCTAGGTCTTACAGTTTCTGACACAATTTGTATAATTTCCTGCTTCAGATAAATATTCCAGATAATGAATTTTTACTTGCTTGTGATTATTCTGTTATCCATTGTATGCACTTGTGATTTTTTAACACAATCATGTTTTTGGGATAATGTATTCATGCTTTCTGAATATAATATTATCTGATTCCCACTAAAATGTTAAAAGTTTTATATTTTCTTTGGCCTGTTTGAATGAATGAGCACCAACAGGTATTGGTTATTGCATTTATTGAGATGAATTATATTGTATCATGTACAGTGAAGTTCTCTGTTTACTTCCATTTTTAGTTTCATATCAGCAGTTAAAATATGCTTCCTCATCCCAAGGAGTTTCTCAGTTTCCATCCCTCCCTTGAACCCTCCCGTCTCAACTTCAGGTAGCTCATACTGTCATTCAGATTGATCTCCAAAGATGTCCCTTTCTGAACGAGAGACCTAAAGGAAGGAGTGGACTGTTTCCTTCGAGCAAACAGCTGCCATTTTTGTCTGAGATTAAGATTGCAAAGGTTGACTGTTGACACTTCCTCAGAGACAGAGGGAGCAGAGAGGATCATGGGCCCCTCATCTGGGATTCTGACCTTACCTGGACACCTCACAGCCATTAGTGTGTGTTTCTGCCCTAAAAGCATATGTCCTCAATGCCTTGAGGTCTAGAAGGGGTAATAGAGTATGTAGTGAGGAAGGTCCGTTGTAGGGGTCATTCCATCTGCACAGCCATGGGGAAGCCATCTGCAATGCTAAGGGTGAAACTTCCTACTGTGACTGCTTTGGGGTCACCCAGGCTCCTGTAAGAAAACCATATCTCTATGCTTGTAAGTAGTCCCAATAAACATATTGGTTTGTCAAACTGGGGAAAAAATGTCCCTTTGTCCCATGAATATTCTTTGTACATTCAATAAACGTCCATGTTGCTTGGCCCTTTGGTCCTATTGGAGATGAGCAGCATAAAAAATATGCTTGTGGTTTCTCACCTGTGGTTTCTCTGGTAAAATTAGAATTAAATCTTAATTCTAAAACACAACTACTATGGGATTCTCTCTTAAGTTACTTCAGTTTGGCCTGCCAGTCATCTGGCCAGTACGCCCCACATCCTTACCCTTAGTTCCACCCCATGTGAATAATCTGATCCACCTGGAAACAAGCCAGAGAGATTGGAACTTCTGTGCTCTTCTTCTCAGAAGCCCTTTAATGTGCCTTCAGTCCTCTGGTCTTAGGAGATCCTGGATAGATACCACCACATTTGTAACTCTGGAAACCACCTTCTTTTTGACCAAAGAATTTCCTTTTTTTTTTCTATAGCTTTTAAACATGCTTTCACTACATATCTCCTTCCTCCAGCCATCTTGCATCCCAAGAGCTCCTTCCTGAATGGTTGTGTTATTTTATTGTTAAAATAACTGTTTTAAAATATAAAATATATTAAAGTAATCATTATTAAAATAAATGCTCTCTTTTATATACCCCCATTCTTACTGATTTATAATTCATTATCCTATAAGAAAATGAACCTGTGCCTCCATGATAATATCTGTCCCCATATGG
This sequence comes from Typhlomys cinereus, assembly GCA_023101885.1. Taxonomy (NCBI): domain Eukaryota; kingdom Metazoa; phylum Chordata; class Mammalia; order Rodentia; family Platacanthomyidae; genus Typhlomys; species Typhlomys cinereus. The sequence goes on along the minus strand of JALPQD010000301.1, from coordinate 1,661,028 downwards.
AAGATTTGATTTCTCCTCTTTCACTACTCCCCTCCTCCTCATGATGGTGTTTCACGTAGTTCGCATAGGGTTCTCTATGGTGTACAAGCTGCCTTCAACTCATATCATCCTTCCCAAGGCCACCTGAGTGCTGGAAGTGCAGTTGTGTATCATCTTAGCCTACCTGAATGTTCTCCATCTACCAGAATATACTTGAGGGTTAGCATACTGTCTGCCAAGAAAAAATACCTTGATTGCAGAGAGGGAGCATTTCCAGAATTGCCAGTTCTTTCCTACATGCTATACTACTCAGGGTTGTCTGGAAGAACAAAAGCAACAGAATGTGCGTGTGTGTGTGTGTGTGTGTGTGTGTGTGTGTGTGTGTGTAACTTTATTAAATCAACTCACAGTATAAGAAGTATCCTTCAAAGTAGCTGCTCATAGATGCTTCATTCTTGACCCGAATGCCTCACAAACTCAAAGAATCCCAAAAACGTTTGGAGTGTCTCTTTGCTGGCAGGTTGAAGACACTGGGCTCCAACTTTGGTGAAGGACAGCTGGGCTCTGATGTCAGCAATGAACAGCGAACCAGGTCTGTGAGACCAGGCTCCAAAGGCAGTGGGAATAGAGGAAAGGTAGACAGGATCCAGCTCTGAGTCAGCCAAGGACAGAGGTAGTAGAGGCAGCAACAAAGAAGGCAATAATGCTCAAAGAGTGGACTCAACGGAAGTGGGCACAGAAGGGAAAAGTAAGTCCCTCCTCCTTGTACTTCCTTTTACCCAGTCCACCACTGGAAAGCACCGCCCACTGTGGGCTGGGTTTTCACATCAGTGAACAAGCACTTGCAGACTTGTTCAGAGCTCTGCTCCAACTGTTCTTCACAGCTGTGCCTCAAACAGCCTGTCGGGTTGACATCTGAATCTAACCGTAACATAGACTGTACTGGTTCCTCTTGCTTTTGCTCTCAGACCACTCAAACTCAAGCAACTTAAGGGAAGAAAAGGGTATTTATTCAGCTTGATTCCAGGGGGGAGACACAGCCCACCATGGTGGAAAATACATTACCAGTATGGTGGTAGCAGACGCTGGAGGCAATGCAGGTCGCGTCCATCATAGAGGCGGAGAGCATCAAGGGTAGACCTCTCCAAGAAGCTGGGTACAGCTACTCAACCTCAAGGCCTGGGACCGTCTTCCTCTATCCAGCAAGGCTCCAGCTCTAAAACATATCATGATCTTCCAGAACAACTAAAGTTTCAAACGCATGAACCTTTTCAGGACAACTCACATTGTAAATTATGGCGCACAGCATGTGGAGATTTTCTCTATGTAGCATTTCCTTCTCTAACTCCCCCAGGTTTTCTATTATTTTATTGTTTCATGCATGAATATAGTGAATTTATGACAATTTCATATCTTAATACCTAGTCCAGGCTTCCCTCACTTTCACTTTCTCTTTGCCAGTCTTTCTCTTATTATCTTATTTTTTTATGTTGTTGTTTGTTTCATTTGGGTTGCCTTTGATGGCATATGCCTGAGCACTTGTTGGAGTATGAACCATATGTGGATATGCAATTGAAGAAAGCATCTTCCCTCCCCCTCATAAGAATTGACCTTTATCAGTCTCTTCAGGGGGTGTGGGGGCCACTTGAGTTCTCTATAATTTTCCACAGTGGCTCTTAAACTATTCTAGTGTGGCTTCCAATTAATGTTCTATTTTCTTATATATTTCTGCAATTTTCTCTGTTGTTTTAGTTTTCATATAGAAATAAATTATATTAAAGACATTAAGATACAGCAATTGAGGAAAATTAAATTTCAGTCCTTACAAACCTATTTTGTCATGAAAGCTCAGGAATTATGCAAATAAATTTAAATCTATAGACTCTAACTAAAAGAAATAACAATAGTACTTGTACTGAAGGACAACAGATTGAACTTAGAAGAGAGTATGTGTCTGGAGTTTGAGAATAATTGATTTTTTTCACAAATATTTTTTTTGTTTTTGTTTTTTTTTTTGCATTGGTGTGTCTGTATCTGTGTGTATCAGAGGGCACTGTGTATTCCCCGTGGAGGCCTAAGGATGACTTCAAGAATCACTTTGGATTGCTTCTACCTCCTGTTTGCTTTGCTCTGGAGTTTTTCAAATTCTACCTAATAGCACTAGATATATAGGCCACTGCCATTTCTGTCTGGCATTTTTACACAGGATTCAGGATTCAAACTCAAGACCTACTGATTGCGAGGCAGAGACTTAATCCTTAAGCCATTTCTCCAGATCCAAAAGAGTAATCAACTTTTAAGCACTATACTTTAGGTGACAATTTTTCCTTCCTTTAACCTTAGTGCTCCTGACTCATCTTCATAAAATTTAGGACTAAATTCAGTTGACTAACTAAACACAAAGCTTTGCTATTCTCCTGCCCCTGAACATGAGTCTTTGCAATTCTGCTTTTCACTTCCACTTTGTCTTCATACTAAAGAACACAGTTCACTTGGGGGCAGATGCCTTCATTCATTCTGCCATCACAATGTGCAGGATTTTGCTCAGATTGGTCAAAAAGATTCTCTGGGCTTTGACTCTAAAATACATTGCGCAGTATTTCCTACATCATTTATAATGATCTAGAAAAACTCTCTTTTCTTATGTCTGGTGCTTCTTTCCTCATGACCCTGCCTGTCATTCAAGACACCCATTGTGTTGCAGTCAGCCTGCATGGTTGCGGATAAATGACCATCAAACGGCTTAAGGGAACAAGGGATTTATTGTCTTATGATTTTTGGTTACAGTTCTTAGTCCAGCTTGATGGGAGAGCACGCACCAACACCAGGGCCGAGGGAACTGGCCACACCATCACTGCATAACGGCTGAGAGATGACAATCCTTACTTGCCAGACCAGCATGTCTGGCCAAGTGAAGAGAAGGATGCCAACTCTCTCCCAGCTCTCTGTGATTTATACGGGGCCTAATCCCACCCACCATGGACTGGGTCTTCCCCAGCAGCTAGACAATCTCCTTCAGGTTTGCTCTGGACTTAACTCACCCATCAACTCTCTACAACTGTGCCCAGAGCTCAAACCCTCAACAGTCAAGTTGACACCTGTGCCTAACCATGACACATTGTTTCCAACTTATGTTCCCTTCCCTGAGCTCAGTAGGATGGATATGAAACTGTAGATCTTTTCCATGAGAACATTCAGTGAGCACTGTTCACATAACATTAATTTTCTGGTCATCTAAGTAGTTTTTCCAATATCTCAAAACTTTAAGAATCTTTTACAATAGTTTAAAATGAACATTTACCCACTGAGTGGAGAATTATCATTCAACCTTCTCTTTCTTTGGATTTCACTATTGTACTGAATGTGTTTCTTATACACATAGATGTCTAAGTACTATTTTTAGCTATTATTATTTTAATTTTAAAGCTTTATTGTCATTGATGTAGCAAAACATTAAAATGTACATTAATGGGATGACTTGCAAAGTTTCATTGAACGTATATATCTTTTGCAGTGTTTAAATCAGGTGAAAAATATCCACTTGTTCAAAAATCTATAATTTCTCTGTGTTAGAACTTTAAAATTTCTTTTGTCTAGCTATTTGAAATAGTTTATTGGAATTATATACTTTTTTTCCTTTTTTAATTTTTTTAAATTTACTTGACAGAGAAAGGGAAAGAGAAATGAAGAGAAACGTACGCATACATGACACTGGGAACAGGTAGAGGGCAGAGGACAACTTTCATAATTTGCTTCTCTCCTACCATGGGGTAAGTGTCTCAAAATCGAACCCAGGTCACCAGGATTATAAGTAGTTCACTTCATCCATGGAACAATACTACTGGTCCCTACATCATCTACTTTCAAATATATCTAAGCATGGTTCTAAGACAATAAATAGCTCATTCATTTATATTGGAAAATTTTTATTTCTTAAAAGTTACAGCCACACATTTGTGAAACTATAATAATGGTAATGACCATTGACTTAGAGTTCAGTATCTGAGAAGAGCTCATATGAGAACCCCCACATCTGTGAGGAAGATTCTCTACCATGATTTTTTCTAATAGAAAAATGTTAAATAAAGTAACTTAAATAACTTATCCAACGTGACACATTACTGAGAACATGTACATATATTTGCATAAATAGGTTTTTATATAGGAAATGATACATTATAATAAAGTCATATCTTATCTCAAAGCACAGCTTTCAAAATAACCTAACTATAGCCCCAAAATAAACTTTAAAATATTGTCTTGATTTACTTGTTTTGGAGATTATTTTAAGTGTAATAACAATTGTAATATGATTATCAGGGGACTTTCACTATATTTTTATTTCATGCAAATGTAAACCCTTCATTTGTTTTTTTTAATGTTGCAACACAGACTGTACATTTGGGTAGAATTTTAGTTTTAACTTACATGTAAACTGGCAAACAAAGAAATGCACTGATTAATGATTTTTAAAGCAAATTAAATAATCAGACACTTTGGATATTCCAAAAGGCCATAACTGATTCAATTGCCTCCTCAAAGAAATTTTATTTGAGGTAAAAATAAAGTTTGATCTTGCTAGCAATTCTGAAGAACATGTGTACTCTTAAGTGTCAGACTTAGAGCTCTGGGGATGTGGAGGTAGCAGAAGGTACCGTGATTAGTCCAGGAACCGTTGCTGCTTGAACTCTTATGGTGGATTCTGAGAGCCCAGTCCTCAGGCACTGAGGACTCGGGACACTGGAATCCTGCACTGCACGGTGAGAAACATTACTCCACAATTGTCTACACCCCTTCTGGAACAAGCTGGCTTCTCAGTGGGAAATTATACTGGAATTTCTAGAGAATTATATGCTAATTCTAAGCTCAAAAACATTAATGAATTTAACTTGATAAACAAAAGATGGATGAGCCATCTCAGGCTTGAATTTTTTCATCCACTTTACTATACAGTCAAGGTATTATGTTCCTATTTCTGCTCCTTGTTTTACCACAGTGTTTCTTTGGATTATTTAGAAAAGCTAGAAGAGAAAGTACTCATGATTTCAGAAGTTGAGATCACACACAATGACTGTAGAGACATAATTTTCAAAAGCTATAAGAATGAAACATCACACATTTTGTGACCTCAGCAAATTTAAGAAATGGACGTTTGAAATTAGTTGCTTACATAAAAGAGAGTGCGTTGTGGGCAGTATTGGAACAAAGAACATTTTGGGAGTGAGACTTTTAAGAGTCTTAACCTTCCATGTTTAGTACAGAAAGGAAGCTAAACACAGTTCTTTGGCTGCCAAATACTCTTGTTTTGGAAGCATTTAACATTCATCTCCTATAATTATAAAAAGCAGAGTGGTCTACAAGCAAGTTACTATTTTTCACGTCTTCTTTATATATAGAGAACTGGAAAATATTATGATCAGAATAATTGGGAAGGAAAGGCAAGTCCAGCCCTGTCCATCAGAGACTCAAGTTGATGCTTAATAGTGAATCTTTAAAGGATACAATGTCTCATCTTCTTTAAACTGATACTACTGAGAATAGGTTGTGAGTCATATAGATATATATACCTTAAGTTTAAGATGCGTTCATTTGATCTGTTAACTTGAAATTATCCACTCTCTGATGTACATATATAAACATGTTTGTGCATGTGTGTGCACATACCATAAATATAAACATATACACACTTACACACAAAGACTTCTTGATGCCACTAATTTCTAAACAGATTAAAATCCCAAATTTTCTTCATGTTTAGCTGCTACAATAATTAATCTAATTTTTCTAATGTCATAAAATTTACATAAATTTGCTACTGCTTTCCATACTCAATGACAACTTTGAAATGTGACTTTAAAAAGGGTAAATGTTCTCAATACTGAAAGACTAAAACAAGTTTGTAGAAAAGGAAGTTGAGACAAAGAGTTAGAGGTTCACACCTCTAGCGCCATGATGCCATCCCAAAGCAGGAGAAAATTAGAAGAGAAGGCATCGTGGCTTTAGAGTCTTGAAGGGAGAGAAAGTCCTTGAATTCCATGAATTTTAGGAGAGTAAGGGCACCACACCACAGACAGTCCTCTGGAGACCACACCACGGACAGGTCTATGAAGACCTGAAGGGAGGAAAAGATCCATCACTTCATTAACTAAAGAAGAGTCTGACTCCTGAAGGCTTCATTTGTGCAGGAAGCTCCACACCATGTGACCTAATCACAAGGTACTGATAAAGTAAAGCTGTGATAAAAGTTTGTCTTGCATGTGCAAGAAGGGAAGAGTGTGCTTTATCAACTCTGTCCAGGGAGAGTTGCAGAGGGATGTGGCCTGATTTCTAGGAGGAGAGAGAAAAAAAGAGTAAGCTAGAAATTTTTATGGCCTAATAATAATTAAAAAATGATTTAGTTAGTCTCTTCTTTCATTTCGGTATGTGATCACCTTCAATGATTGTAACATGATGGGACATGACCAGGTTATAAAAGTGAAATAATTAAAATTCATATTTTGGGCTTTGCTCTTAATCGTACTCATTATCTTTGGTAGTCAAGAACACATTCAATTCTCAACAAACCTGTGAGTGAAACTCCCAGGTCCTACACAGCTGTCTTGATTTTGTAATTATTTTTATTTTATGGTCATTCATGAAGTGCATTTCTTTTGTGTATGATTCTAGCTTTCATTCATCTCAGTCATTTTTAATAGTTTTAGTTCTTCTGGGGAGGGAAAAAACAATAGCAAAATTATAAAATTAATTTTTCCCTTAATTTGTTGTCTTTGAAATTTTAAAATGTCCCACCCAATGATAACTTGTCTCTACACCTAAATTCCATTTTAACTAGTAGCTGCATTGAAGTGTTGTTCCTTCCTTTTCTCATACTTAACTATTTTCACAAGATAAAATCAATACATTGTCATTGTAAATAATAGCTTAGAGAACATACACAAGAACAAAGAAAGAAAAAGTAATTACTTCTAATCTCACCAACCCAGGGATCCATTATCAACACTATTACTCTGGGCATAACATTGTAAATGGATTGTGCTCCCAATGTTATTTTGTGGCCAACTTCATTACTTGTGTGTGGGAGGGGTAAGTGCATGTGTATGTGTGTATGTGTGTATTTTAACCTATATAATCACAACTTTCCATGTTAATAACAATGAGAGAATCTTTTCAATGCCATTGTTACATTGTTACATTGTTACATTGTTACATGGGTGTGTGTATTATATTTATGTAGCCAATGATGTATTATTTGGAAATGTCTCTACTTCTAATATCTTTGATTATAATAATCTTTGACATCCATACCCTTTTTCTGTAAATAATTACCCAACTATTTCATTATGTACTCATTGAAAAGTGTGCACATTTCAAATGTTGCTAGAGTAGATTTATGAAAATATCTCTTTTTGGAAATACCTTTCTCACCTTAAAATTCACTTCTGGGATACCTGTTGCTTTGCTTTTCAGCACCCATCTGCTGCCATTCAGGAGAGCATGGTGATTCTACACGGTGCCTGACTGGTGTGGCTGCCTGACTCAACATTCAATTTACTCTCTTTCTTTCTATTTGCTCAAAAATCATTAGCATAATCATCTGCTCTGTATGGTTTGTATCTCTCTTTCTTATTACTAACAAAATACAGGGGAAAATATTTATTCTTCACACTGAGAACTATTTGCCTTCTGTTTGCTTCATCCCATTGGTTGTAAGACATATTTGGCTTGGCCATTATACATTTGATTTATGGGCTTATAGCATACTTATATGCAGAACTATTATAGTTGATCTTTAATCCTTTGATTTTTGGACTTAGTCTATATGCACTTAAAGGATTAATATCATAATTCAGTGACATGAACAAGATCAAGAGAATCCTTACATTTCATACTGGCTACTAGGTCTGAGCAAAAAAGCAAGCATTTTTATAGTTTTTAAGATGTTCAAAGAAAAAATTCAAGTACCCATTTCTGGTAATAGTGGATTCTACATTCTCTAAATTATCATTAAGCTTCATTTAATCTTTTATCTGTTCCACTAATATATTAGTTTTATCTTTCCTATAAATAAAGGTCCATATTTATAAAAATAGAACATTGATCTTCTTGCAGAATAACAGTAGCACATTTTTTGTGCTAAAGCTGAATTCAGTCACACTTAACCTGTGGCCACATGACAAACTCACAGAGCTAAGGTCAACAATGAGAACTTTTGCAAGAACATGAACATATTAAAACCTATAGTAAATAAATGTTCAATGTCAACTCCATAGTCACACATAATTGCCTTTGAAGGCAACATTAGCTACCAGATCACAAACCTCAGGAAAAATGAAAAGAAAGGAAGGGTTGAGCAGAGTGATGGATTATGCTCCGAACACTCAGACTTCCAGGAAGAGACAGATCAAAACATCAAACCATCCCAGGAAATGAAAATAAGGGCAGCTAGCTTTAGGAATTGGGTACAGAGTTCATTAATTTCTGTAACATGAGAATCACAGAAATAAACAGAGGAATAAATAAGGTAATGTTTTTTAAAAGTCATTAAAAGAAAATCAAAGATACAGCTTTGAGTCATGGATCTATTTTGGTTTGTGGGTTTATGGTGAGCATAAATTATATATGATAATGCTTGTGCTCACAGATCCTAGCTGCATGTTTAGTTCTGTTTAAGTTCCATATTCCAAGTTGGAGTGCATAGATGTCACTAGTGTAGCAACTCAGACTTGAATGTGTATGTAGATAAGCACAAAAATACATACACACACACACACACATACACATATGCACACACACATATGCATCATCAATCCCAACACTATGGTCTTGAAAGTGATTGGTAATTTTTCTTTATTTCCACATTCAGGGCAAAGATAAGTAGATTTGGAAACAAGATTGTACAAAGAAAGGACCGTGGTGGAACTGACAGAACAGACTCTATCCTTGTGAATCACAAGGATAAGCAGATCAGTTGCAGAAAATAATGGAAATGCATTTAGACCAGATCATGACAGCTTTGTTGAATGCTACAGCTATAGTGATCTGTTTCCCTGAGGGCTTTGTGAGCACTTGCCACCTGGGTGAGGAACTAGGCCATCCCCCTTTGCATTTTGTCCACCTTCATAGTTCCTTTATGTGTGGAACACTGGAAGTTAGCAAGAACTGGCATCCCGGGGCTTAAGCAGGGACGCTCCATGTGGGGGTTACTTTCAGCAGGGAAAAAAGTAAGCTTACTTCTGACAGCCTTGTGGGTGAGTGAACATAAGTAATAGGACTAGTCATGTTAGGATATATGGACTTAACAGATACTTTTGTATGATAATTAACCCTAACTTTTGTATGATAACTTAAAAGTTTACTGATACATTATCAAGAGAGTGGGGTACATTATCAAGAGAGACATGTTTTTCCTAAGGAATGTGAGGGAAAGGAACTACTGGCATATGGATGGTGATGATAATTGTCACACTGTCATAGGAATAAGCAAAGATTGATGATCTTAGAATTGATTGAATATAGCACTGTAAGAGCTACAAAATTAAAAAAAAAAGAGCTATGAGTGGGAAGGTGGGAAAGGATGGTTAGGATGAAACCTTTTAAAGGGGAGATTTAGGATCCCCAGAGGGAAGGAATAATTGGAAAAAATACATAGCAGGGAATGAGGGGATGGGAGATAGTAGGGACATGAGAAATAGGAGGAACAGAGGGACTTACAGAAAAACCCTAAGATGGCAGGAAGTAACTCCAAAAGAACATCCTAGGCTAGTAATATGTCAAAAAAAAGTCTTTTAAAAAAAGGAACAAGCATGGTCAGTCCTTATACAGAGAAGCACAGAGTAAGGAAAACAAGGGGGAAAAAGCCTTGAGCTGATCTACTAAGAACGTAGGGACAAAATTATACTAGAAGTAAGAGGAATGTAGCACTTACTAATAAAATGTTGCTCAGAGAGGCCCCCAAATATTATAGGCTTTTGCCATTGCTCTTGGTTGCTCTCCAGAAACTGTCAGTAAGACTCTGTTACTGAAGATGCAACACAAATGGATCATAGAACACAGGCGCAAAAAAAACAACCCTGGAAATGATCTGAGGACTTTGTCCTTGCTGAAAAGTTTATATAATAACAAGGAATAAATACTGTGCAAGCTGCTGGGGGAGAGAAATAATTGCAAGCTCCATCACCGGCATGAGACGTGTAAGTTGCAATATAAAGCACCATGGCAACAGGCGACCACCAGTGTAATAGTGGTATGAGCACCAAGGAGACACCAACAGCTTTCTGACTTCTTGTCAGAATGGTACACATCCTTGCTGGTCAAGAACCTAAAAAAAAAAAAAAAGAAGGAGATAGATCAATAGGGAAAACAACCAATAAACCTATACGTAGGAAGACAGTACATAAAACTGCTAATATAACCATAGAATGGGAAATTATAATGGAAAATTTTGGGTCTAAAGCTGGATGAGTAAAGGGAAATGCACATAACAGTAGGGTGGTCTGAAGAGAGGTAACTTTTTGTACCATGGAGGCCTGAGCCCCTAAAGGAGTAGACAAGTCAGAGTGAACCCTGGGGTTTATAAAAATGTATAGGTGGAAGGGTGGGCGGGAATGAGAGGGATTGGTGAAGAGAAGAGAAGGAAGTTGGAGAGAGGGAAGCTGCGACGAATGTTCAATATGCTTGTAAAAATTGAAAAATACAAAAAAGTTTTAAAAAAGAATTGACCTAATATACAAAATACTAAAGATAAGTCAGGCTCCTTCTAGAATTGGTACAAAACTTTATAGAAATTTCCATTTCAATGTTTTTGTGATCTATGTCAATGTAAAACCCACAAATAGCATGACAGGGAAAAAATCCTAAAAGTTACCAAGTAAGCCAAGCACTTTGGTATCTGTCATGGTTTGAAATGTGTCTTACACATTCTCATGTGTTTGAGAAAGTCATGGAACCTTTAGGAGGTGGAGCCTTGCTAAAAGAAGGCAATCACAGGGGTTGGGTTTTGAGGTAGATTACTTCTAGAAGAGGTCTGTTCTTGTAGTTTCAGTTCTCAGCCTCTAAGATGTCTGCAGTGACTTAGCCTGCCTCCAACTCCGGCCAGCCCACCATATCTTTTCCACCATGAAAGGACTGTTTCTCCCTCTGGAGCTGTAAGCTGAATAAATCTCCTTTCTCCTTAAGTTGCTTGACTTCAGTGCTACTCTCACAGCAACAGAAAAGAGTGACTAGTATGATATCAAACACCAGACTGGATAGTAGAATATTCCAATGCTTTTCCATGAGTTCCTGAGAGAGGAAGCATTGTCAGCAGCAGCCACCAAGCATTTCCTGGGCTGTGTAACTCTGGGCCCTAGAGCCTTGAAATAGGTCCACTATCATGCTGACAGGCAGCTGCAACATCAGCTTTTGTCCTTTGGAATGAACAATTTTCCAGTTGGCATTTGGAACCTAACTGGGATGTCTCCACATTAAATTCAGAATAAAGGAAACAAAACTGCTATGTTACTTTGTGACACATTAATTTGTCTGGGCCTCTTGAGAAATTAAGCTCCACAGGCAGAGTCTGAAAGCCAAGAATGAACCAGAAGAGAACAAAGATAATTGTGCATCATCATGTAATGGGTATCTTCCCAAATGTAATGTATTTCCCAAGTTGTCCATTCTGCAGAATGAAGGTACTATTGATCTTAGACCGAGTTGCATGATTTTCTTTTGAGATATTGCATGAACTGCTGATGAAACACAAACTAACCTGCTCCCCCTGCCAAGATAGTGCACTAAGACCGGCCGCAGTACAGTTCCGCTGAAGTTTATCTTGAATAACCAAAGGATATTTCAGGCTTACAGAGCATAGGCGACGTTTTACTTGCAAGAGTGTGGGTGACCCCAAGGCAGCCATGTCATGGACCACTCTTTCAGCAGTCCGGATGACCATGTCGCCATAGCAGCAACAAGACGAGATATGCTTCTTATGTCCTCCCACTCTGTATATACTGTAGCATCTATGAAGACTAGGAGGTCCTATGCAATTAGGGCAGAGTCCCATGTAGCTGTTTGGCAGATGCTGGGTGGAGTGACTGGAACTGCTGGTGAGGACCAGTGAGTCTCCCGTTGCTCGATGAGCGAGCAGGAACAGTCAACAGGCCCAGTCCTGAGGGTCTCCAACATGGGGTCCCAGCTGCTCTAACCAAGACGACGACAATTCTGATCAGAAGAGGGTTGCTCTATGTCAGAGACACAGCGTTGCTCTTGGAATTCATGGCTCTGAGCGCTTGCATGTTTTATCCAGGAAGTTCTCGCAAGAAAGAATCTCAGAATACTAAGCGAATATGGAATTGGAAACGTGTGGAAGGCCTAAAACTTATTCTAAATACTATATTTCTCTGAAGCAACTCTTCCAATTTTTTCTCTTTTTATAAAAACTACTAGCTGAACAGACCTAACTTCCAAATGCAAAATTCCTCAAATCTGAAAAATTTTGTAGCTCTCACATAACAAGCTAGGATCAACTCATGACTGAAAATATTGTATAAAATTATGTTGAAGCTATGTATAGGAATTTGCATTTTAATTTGGTTCCATTTCTTCTTATTCCTATTATTATTACTATTATTTACTTATTTGCATGTGTGTGTGTATGTAGGTGTATGTGCATTGTAGATACCTATGGAGGCCTAACGGTGTCGTTGGGAATCACCTTGGATTGCTTCTACCTCCTATTTGCTTTGCTCTGGGGTTTCCACGGCTCTGTCCTCCTAGAGCTGAAAGTATTGGCTGCCATTTCCTATTGGCATTTTTACATGGGATCTGGGATCTGAACTCAGGACCTTCTGCTTGCAAGGCAAAGGCTTAATCCCTGGGCCATTTCTCTGGCCCTTAGGTTCCATTTTTAAGAGATATCATAATGCCAATCTTCTAAATTCTGAACTATTAAGAAACCCATAGCATCTCTGAATCTGAGCACTTTGGATAGTGAAAATCATTTTAAGTCAGATATTGTAATAGACAGTTATATAATCCTATTAGGAACGGATACATTCTCTGGCAATGTCAGTAATCAACAAGTGAAAATTTCCTATCAAGGTAACTATAATGATTCCTTTTCTTTATGCTGCTGTGAGACAACGTACATACACAACTTAAGGGAGAAAGGGAAATTTATTTGGCTTATGATTCCAAAGGGGAGATATAGTCCATTATGGTGGAACTCAGTGTGTCTAGATATCATTTCAGGAAGCAGACAAGTAGGCCTTTGGAAATGTTCTGAAGAGCAGTGTGTGTGTGTGTGTGTGTGTGTGTGTGTGTGTGTGTGTGTGTATCAGAGGACACTCTGTGTTGCTTCCCAGGTGACTTTGGGAATCATCCTGATTTGCTCTACTTCCTTTTCACCTGGGTCTGGAATTTCTCAGCTCTGCCTTCCAGAGCCAGAAGTGTGTAGGCTGCTTACATGTCCTCCTGGTGTTTTAATGTGGGATCCAAACTTCTGCTTGTGAGACAGAGACTTAAACTCCGAGCCAGATCTCCAGCCCAAAAACTTTAGTTCTAGAATTCTGGAATCCTGGAGAACATACTTTGCCCCAGTTGTCCTCAGACACTGCTCTCCACATCCTGATCAGTGTCTTCCCCAGGTCCCGCTGGGACTGCTGTGCGAGCATATGACAGACTTAGAACTTAAATGCACCCACCGTCGGACTTCAAGGCCCTTGTCTTTAGGCAACTTTAACAGGCAAGAGTGACTGTTTCACCTTGCTATTTGTTCCGACAGGCTTGCTTCATTTTTTCTCTTCATGGTAGTTTTGTGACAGAACTATGCGTCCCTCACAACATGGCATGGACTAAGAAGTCCCAAACCACCCGCTGTGCAATTACTCTGAACTCTGAATGTAGGGTCTGTGTGATCTGAGAATCCTAAGGTAACCCCTGAAAGAGTCATGATGGTCATCCAGCCCCCACATGATTCAACTTATAAAAGCACAGTGGATATCACAGACTCTTCTGCCTATTTTGGGAATTAATGGATTTTTGAAGAAAAAAAGTCAGATATTTTTAAAGCCCTTTCGATTTAAACACATTCTCACCAAAGCAGGTCTGTACTTTGCCTGCGTCTTCTAGCCCAGGAGAAGCTGGGGGATCCCCTGAATCACTGGAGGCTCCCACCACAGTGCTGGGCTCAGTTCTGCACCTCCGCTCAGCAGACAGAAATAGTATTAACAGACCTTAGGGGCAGAATTTAATCTGTAGCTCTCAGACTGGGATTCCTTCCCAAACTCTCTACCAGCTATAAAGTTGAATTTCTTCCAGTTGCCAAGGAAACCAGACAAGGCCAGGAGACCAGTGGCCATGGGGTCAGCACCATCAGAACTGGTCCCTCACCCTACCAGACACTGCCAGAAATCGTGCACAAAGATGGAAGTAATTTCATTTGCCACTGCATGCTGTATAGAGTTCTCTTTGACAGAATTAATGTTAGCATAATTGGAATAAAGGCCAAAATAGTCATCATTAGCCTTTCAGACTTTAATAGTATGAAGCACTGTGCATTACATTTTTTTACTCACACAAAGAAATTTTAACTTGGTGAATCAATTAAATATGAATAAAATATGACACTACTGCAATTTGTCCACGATAAGAAACCTAGAGTAAATTGAAAAATAATTAATTAAGTGTGCCACATAAAACCTGTCATCTCTATTTTTGAATTTTGCTGGAGGAAGGCCACATGGTCAGGTCTTTCTTGGCCCCAGATGTCGTTGATGACTTCCCTTTCTGAATGTCTAAATAAAACATAGATCTCATATTCTGTGCAAAAAGAGGCAACTACTTCTACCTTTCCTTTTTATCAATTTTTTCTTCCCACCCACAAACCCTATGTCAGCACAGCTTGACCACAGGTTGGACACTTTTCCCTATTGCAAACACATTTCCTAGAAGAGGACACAGACTTGTCTCTCTGGCAACAATACCAGTGGTTGGTGCTGGAGAGGTGGCTCAGGGGTTAAGCCTCTGCCTTGCAGGCAGAAGGTCCTGAGTTCGGATCCTAGACCCCACGTATAGACGCGGGGTGGAAGCGGGGGTGGCCTGCGCTTCTGGTCCTGGTAGGGCGGAGCCTGTGAATCCCGGGGCAGAGTAAACAAGAAGGAGGTGGAAGCGGTTCATGGTGGTTCCCAAATTCACCCATGGTTCTGCACACATACACACGCATACACATACACATGCACACACGCACAATTGAATAAATAAAAAAAAAAATGCCAGTGGAAAGTTCTCACACGATTCATCTACCTGAGAAACAGTTAACATGCAAATTTCAGGACTGAAGTTAGTCTTCTGATTTAGAGGCCAGTTGGTCATGTTTCATCTGAATCCAAACTCAGTCTGAAATCTACCTAGAAACATGTCAAGCGGTGTTTGGGTTAGTGAATGATATAAGAGGGCATTAAATGCCAACGTAGTTTTGCGTCTGATTTCGGTATGGCAGGTACCAGACCACACAGACTTAAATATATCTACAGCTGTTTAAATTTAAAATTGAAACAATCTATTGCCTTCTCTTCATGTGGCTTGCTGTTTTCAGGCCACGCACTAGCTTTCTACCAAGCTACTGCTAATATGTCTGACATCCCCCATTCTCTGACCAACATGCTTTCTCTCAGAGCATGCATCACAGTCTGCGATGGTAGACTTTCAAAAATGTGTGAATGAATGAAAACTTTTATTTGGATATAATAAACCAATAATACAATATAACAGCAATAAAGTAAGCTAGACCTGGTAGAATGTACCTGTAATGTCATTACTTGAGAAAGAGAGGCAGGAGGATCAGAAGTTCAAGGTTATCTTTGGCTACTTAGCAAATCAAAGTTCATGAAGCCTATGAGATTCTGTGTCAAAAAAATAATATTTAAATAAAATTAATATCTTATAAAATCTTCAGCCTTTTTGTTTGACAGTAACATAAATATTATTTTGTCTAATGTCTCAAGGAACTTTTTAAAAAAGCACTAATATAGGAAGACATAAAAGCATAAAATGCATGTAATAGGTTCCAGTGATGCATAATATATATTCATCATAATGAGAGAGTTTGTTGTTGTTGAATTAAAAACAAACTGACTCAAACTTATGGATCAAGCAGAAAAATCTTGGACAAGAGAGGCGTCGGAGAGAAGAGGTGCTGGTCCTACTGGGTTCCACCCCGTGAGACTCACTGTGAAGTAAGACCGATACATAACGCCGACATCATACTGTGAAGACTAGTAGTAACTATCAACCTGGAGCTTAGGAGGCAGGCCTTAAGATTAACCATCACCTTACATGTAAAAACAGGCCTCCAAGCTTACGGGCATAGAGATTCTCTAGATAGAGGTTGATCTCTGGGCAGGCCTGTGAAGCAATGCCTTGATCACAATAAACGATTTTTGAAGAGATGATGTCTGGAAAGGCAGGGAGCTCCATCATACACTACTATTTGAATATTGATTATCAAGAAGTTTATAAGATCACAGAGTTACCCATTATGATTAAAGATCACTGCTTTGTCATCCTTATGTGCTATCTGGAGATAGAGTATTTATGTTGTCGCAGCAAGTCATATTTCCATTTGTGGTTACAGCAAAAGAGAAAAGCATTTAGGAGACATCCAATTTAACACAGTGTGTATGCAAACACCTTGTAATGACATATAGAACTATGGAACGCCTTGGGATGAGTGTGCCTTGGGCCAAGAGAGGAACTCAAACCTAATTATACATCTGCTCAGTCTACTTAGAAGCTTTAAATGCCCTCAAAAATCAAATATTTGCTTGATTCTGGGCAAACTCTATAAAAAGTCGAAGTACTTTCTATATAAATACTCAAAAACCATTAGAAACGCTAAACAACTGCTTTACATGGTCAGGAAACTTGTAGCCGGAGGACAACAACTCAAGCATTAGACTGTTTTCAACCTACTTCATAGTTTATCAGTAATTTAGCATGCAAGTATAGATCTTACATGTAATATATAATATAGAATAGTGCTAGAATTGTGGGAAAATTCTGTGGTAGTCTGTCCAGACATTTTTCTATTACTGAGCACACTTAGAAATAAAAATGTCAAGTGACATGCTTACAGGTCCACATGTACCTGATGTATGGAACCATGACTTTTTGGTTCCTTCTCACATGGCTTTTTCTGGTAGCCTCAAAATCTTTAAATAAAATAAATAGCAAGAAGAAATCGCATGCAGCATCTAACATACACAGGGACAGGAAAGCAAATGAATATTTTTCTTTTCCACTGTTGATATGACTAACTTAACCTTTTTTTGTTTGTGTGATCATGATTAGGATCACAGAGCGAGTAGCTAGCAGATAGCAGCACCTCTATGAAGCAAAACAGTACATTTTTAAAAGTCCAAATATTAGCTGCAAGCTGTAATAAGCAGACAGATGCAAAAGCCATTGCACAGTTACCATGCGACCTTTTCAAATAAATAAGTAAATAGCACACCATCTCTGACTTGGGCAGTTTTTTCATAGCTTCATCTGTGGAGATGTTTATCTTTGCTGGTGGATCATTCCTGCTTGCAGCTCTGAGCTGCAATTTAAAACTAGTTTCTGCTGCCTTTACATTAGAACCTCAGCCTACCCACTACTGGAGGAAAATCCAACCCCAAGTCTCTGTTGGAGTTATTCTTCTTGATGCAGACTCCCCACGTGTTTCTTCTTCTTTAAGAGATGCCATTTTGCCTGATTTTGGAGTCTCTTTCCCTCTTTATTCCATTTCTCTTTTCTCTCCAGAAAGTGAAGGTCCAAAGTGCAGAACTCTGCAGAGAAGCTGTGGTGAGCAGTAGCCAGTCAGTGAGCCTCAGAGCTTGTCCCACTGGCAAGTCACACAGGGATGAGAGATCTCATCCTCACCTGTCATTTTGCCCAACTCACAGTTCAGATTTTACTTGAACTCATAAAAGACTAAAATCACTAAATTTATTTAAATTTCAATCTACAACTTTTTTTTTCAAATGAGTCCATTACTGACTTCTTTATTCTCTCTGAAAGGCAGACAATAAGCAAAAATCCATGACTTGTTTAAGGACAATGCCTGTCTCCATCTTATGCCCTTTCATTACCTCCCTTGTTAGATCGAGTGTGGATCATCAAATTGTCAGTCTCCCTTTTATGCTTGACACCTTGTGAGAAATTTTAATAGAAAACAGTCCCAAAGATTTTTCTTGTGGAAAAGAAGCTCTTCATGTAAAATTTGGTTGTCCTTAACCTATCTTTATATAAAGGACATGATTTACATTTTATATAAAATGTAAAATATATTTTAAAAGTAATTTATCTGCTTTATAGAAAATTTTCAACCTGACTAATAAAAGACAAAAGACATTGACCTCCTTTGAAAATTAGCACAAGCTAAATTTTCCTAAACTGGTTTAATGGAATAGATGCATAATGGTTCTCAAGAACTTTGCCATTAGTTTTTTGTTTCAAACTCATCACAAGCAGAGAGCAGCTATGACATTAGAAATGTACACCTTCAAGGACATCCTGCTCTATGAGTGCACAGTCTTGCCTCGTGTGGCTTTGCTGGTGACTGCCACATGCACCAGGGTGACGTTTCTTGAGGTTTCTGATACTCCTCTTAGAAGCACAAAATTAAAAATGAGCAAACACCACACAATCACTTTTCTTTTAGGATTTTCCTGGCATAAGATCAAAGAAAAGAGAAAGAAAAGCCCAAGATAAGGCTGCGAACTTTAAACTGTGCACAAAGGCATGAGAATTGAAAAGTCTGTTTGTAGTCGAATAATCTGACGACGGCTGTTGCCCCCATGGAAACAGGGCCTCGGGTCTAGCTTGATTCCAGAATGAAAGGGGAGAGCAGATGTTTCAGGTTCTGGAAATGTACGGAGAATCTAAAGTCCCCTCTCTCCCCTTGAAGAAGCCATGCCGCACGGCTGCGCATCGTGTCTGAAGTCAGGAACAAAGCCCCAGGAAAGAGCTCCCTCCTCGCTCTGTCTGTTGCAATCACTTTCGCAATAAAGAGAAGAGAAGAAACCTAATTAGGTTAATATATAAATCACACACCAGTTAAAAGGAAGTGTGCATTTGGGGTCTCCTAAGACAACGACAAAAAGAAAACTCACTCTTTTTTTTTTTCCAGAGAAGCTGTTTCATAAACAAAACATGAGCTCAGCCAGCGCTGGCTGCGCGCCAGACATCTGCCACTTCGCAGATGGCCCCGGGTCACTCGCCCCAGCAAAACCGCTTTGCTCTGGGTTACAGAGACAATAAGTCTGCGTGGCTGCTCTGGGCGCGTGTCTGGGAAAAGCCTGTAGCTCTGAAAGCTGAAAGAATAATTACAACTCGCCTACCAGTGATTTGTTTCTTTCCTTAAATGGGTTTTAACACACAAAATGCACAGAATATTTCTAATATTCTTCACTTGCTCAAATTTTTAGTGTGAGACTACAAATATTTTGATTTTAAAGGCTTTATTTATTTATTTATTGTGTGTGTCTGTGTCTGTGTGAATCTGGGTGTATCACAGGGCATTGTGTGTGTTCAAAGAGACCCAAGGGTGGCTTCCTCTCTGCACTGCTGTATCTCATATTTGTGCTGCTCTAGAATTTCCCTGGTTATGCCATCCAGAGCCAGAAGTGCTGGCCACTGCCATTTCCACCAGACATTTTTATGTAGGATCCTGCTTGGGGAGCAGAGACTTAAGCCCTGAGCCATCTTTCCAGTTCTATTTGGGAGTTCAAATGCATATCATATTGACACAGCACAAGACTTTTCAAAGAAAACTGAACATGGGAGATTTAGTGAAGCTTTTCCTTTGTTATAACTGAGCATTATAAGTCACACCTTTTAATATCCAAAGTAAGATTTGATTTTCCTTTAAAAACAGAAAGAGACGGCCAGTTAATCTTAGTTTCTCAAAGTAAGTAGCCCCAAGTTCTTGCAAGTTTTTGAAGCAAAGGATTGATTTTATCTACTAAATCAGAATTTAAGGCATTATATGTAGAGGAAGCAATTTGGCTTGTGAACACTTTGCTCAGGTCATCTGTGATGATGCCAAATACTTTCATCTCTTAAGAGAGAAAATGTCTTTATAGTTTGGGACCAGATTAACATTGATTCTATATAATACTGCCTTTTAGTTTTAGGAGACAAGAAGATTAAAAGTATATGCATATGTGTGTGTTTCTGTGGTTGTGTGTATGTGTGTGTGTGTGTGTTGTTATTGGAAGAAACACAGCTCTCACTTAAAGAAAAGAAATGGTTTATTCCCAAGAACATAGATTCATATTGTCCAAATTCCATACATTCCACTGTCATAACATTCTCTTGAAGCTTTGTGGTCACAGAACAGAGAAAAATCAAAAATCAAGATATTTTCCAATTAATTGGTGGGAACATCAGGTAAACCAGCTAAAGAAAAATGGGGATATCTCTGTTAAGGCTACAGAAGCCATCTGACACCATCCTCAGTTTTTTGGTTAGCAGAGGCCAGAAGTCCGGTTGTAAATCACAAGTAATTTACCCAGGATGTCACAGAGAGAAGTTATTAATAGATGGCTCAAGGATTGCCCAAGATAATCTGGCTCTGGACATAATAAGTCCTATTTCTTTGTACCACTGAGATTCTAATCAGTCAATCAACTTTACAGACAAAGCAACCTTTTCCAAGAAACTGCTTTCATATATATATATATATATATATATATATATATATATATATGCATGAATGTATGTATGTATATATATATATACTCAATTCCTAATATAATGCAATTCTTAAACAGAAATCAGATGAAGAGAAAATGTGAAAATTCAGCAAGTGAATATATATATTTATGTATATAATTCCAGGTGTTCATATATAATTTAAGTATTTCCTTGAGAGAAAATCATAAATAAAATATCTATCTATTTATACATGGTTTTACACATGCATGCTGTTGTCAATTTCAGGATATAAACAGGATCTGAATCTCTGTCATCAATATTAACACTTGGAGCTGCCCTTGTAGACCTCAGGTGCTGGTTAACACACAATGTCTCGAAGCTGCTTGGAAATGTCCAACCTCTCTTTGCCTCCTGCTGGCTAGGAACTCATCGAAATGTGGGTCACTGAGAACTTTTGCAAGTTTTGTGTTAGAATGAGAAAGACCCACACTTTTTTCTAGCTCTAGCCCTAGTCTTGGAATTGACTTTGAGAACTCAAGTATTAGTTTCTTCACTTTCTAGGGTTTGGATTGTTTTATCCAAACTAAAGATGAAATAGTTAGAAGAAATAAAAGACATGTGGTAGCATTCATCCCATGCCTCTATTACCTTCCTCGTCAGAGCTTGATAGCTTTAGTGCCCTCGACTTGCTCAGGGTAAATGAACAGGAAAAGGTCCACAGTCGATGAGAAAAGCTTGACTCATGAACACAAAAGAGGCTTGTCAGGTGTGTCTCAGACTTCCGACATGTGAATCTATTTTGTTTTGAGATGCCTTGGTCAGTTGTTTTCAGCAGACATCTCAGGATTGGGCAGCAAATGCTTCACTCCAAGTAGTGTGTGTGTTATTCTCAGGTATAATGATTTCTGGCTTTCCAATATCCTGTCTTGAAAATGAGATTGCACAGTATTACAATAATCAGCCCTGACTCTTGCATATTGCTGTCAGTTCCTTCCCTCCTTGAACAACATCTTCAGCAATTGGAGAGAAACTTAGAATCAATGTAGAGTTAAGCAGACACAATGGTCAAAATCAGTTCTGGAATAACTTTCATATCATGAAATTCTAACTGTATTCATAAATAATTGTGGAAATTTTATAGGAAATTGAATGAAAAGAGAAGCTTTGATAATAAAAATTGTCATGGAAACACATCTCTTTATCATGACAAATGCATGCAAATATATTGATAAGAAATGTGAAAACACATTGACAGTTATGCACTTATTCATCTGTTCAGGTCTATTCCAGTGGGTCATGTTAACATAAACACTGGTGTGAATAGTATTGCGCAAAGTATGAACCTCTGGAGAAATAATGAGCTCATTCAGTTCTACTACTGACTAACCAGGATTATTCAGAATACGGATATTAAAAGCTACCTTGAAACATGTACATTGGCTCAGCAGGTGATCATTTACTACACAGATCTCATGGTTGCTCTGCATGTTGCTGATAAATTCATAACCAAACAGCTTAAGGGGATGGGGGTATTTTCTTTGAAGATTCTTGGTTACAGCTCCTTATCTAGCTTGACAGGAGCGCTCATACCAACATGGGGAACCAAGGGAAATGACCACACCATGTCCACAGGACAGAGAGAGGGACAATCTTCACTTGCCAGATAGCATACATGGCCAAGTATAAAAAGAATGTCAACTTCTTTAACTAGCTCCTGTCATCTTATTTGCCTTCCAAAGCACTAGTCCCACCCACTATAGGCTGAATCTTCCCTATCAATTAGACAATCTCCTGCAGGATTGCTCAGGGCTCAATTCAACTACCAGTCCTTCAATACTGTGCCCAGATCTAGAGTCTTCAATTGTCAAATGGACCCTAATGACAGTAAACTTGACAACCTGAGTTCAGACTAAAAAAATCTAAGTAGCAGAGGGGCACAGTGGTGCAAGAGTCTGTAATCCCTGAGTGCCTCTGGAAAATGGGGGACACAGATAGGAGAATTCCCAGTGATTCTTAGGCAGTAGAAAAAAGACCTTGTCCTAACCAAGGTCTAAGGTGAACATTAACACTGCGAATTGTCCTCTGATACCTCTGAACCCTACACGTGTATGTGCCTCCAAGTGTATGCACATGCACACGCATGCACACTCACACCGCACACACATACATATACCTCATACACACACACCTCACACACATACATATACCTCATACACACACACCTCATACACACATACACCTCATACACACAAACCTCATGCATACACACATACACCTCATACACACAACTCATACACACACACCTCATATACACCTCACACACACATACACCTCATACACACATACCTCACACACACATACACCGCATACACACACATACCTCATATATACACACACCTCATACATACCTCAGAAACACACATACACCTCACACACACACACCTCATACACACACATACACCTCACACACATACCCCATACACACACACACACCTCATATACAAACACACCTCACATACACACACAATGTCAGAATATTAATATTTCATCTCATTATTTCAGTGTTTGTTGGAGTGTGTGTACAGAGGTAGTTTATTTAAAGAAAAAGTAATAAGATAATTGGTATTTGAATCAAATAACCTATTTAAGTATTCTTGAAATGTCTTATATTCATATAAGACACTTCATATTTTTACCAGAAATCCAAATTAAAACAGCACTTGCTCATGATGGAGTAGGTGAGTCAGAGAATTTAATTTTATTTAAACTAAACAAAAGATTTTGGCTGCTCTCTTTTCTCTCTCTATTATTTGTACACAGCCTGCTTACAACTTTACAAATTTCTATAACAGAAATTGAATTTTGGGCTACTATCTTAATCGCTTTCACGTTTTTTCAGTATATCACACAGCATTCTGCTCATATTTTTGCAAACAAGCAGACTTGTTGAATTGATTTAAACTACTTAAACTGTGGAGAATATACTTCTGCATTATTCCAATCAATAGTCATTCAAGGGGAAACATGCTCAAATCCATTTTCTGATAATGGTCCACTGAGTTATGACTGGGATTTCCTTCTCAGGGGAAGCCATAGAACATCTGGGGCTCGCCAGCTGTTCATGCTATAAATAGTATTTAGTTTTCTGCATCTGAGTGTTATATGATTATATCTTCAGGAAGCCTAGTTTTATTGCAATCATGGAAGTTCATATTAGTAAGCACGCACATTCACTACCAGGGCATTCTTCCTGTCACCAAGCAGCTGGTTAGCTGTTTAAACTGTAGAATACCAGAAGATCCCCCAAATCTGCTAATCTCTAATACCCACAGCTCTCCTTCCCCTCGATAGATCAGGAGCACATATTTGAGCATTTTGCAATTTTTAATGTTCCCTATTGAAAGAAAAATATTATTGTAGCTTTCTTCTAATGTTGATGTTTTCAAAATGCAAAGACCAATTTGGTAAATTATTATTTTGGAAGGGTATTTTCTACTAAATACATATATGAGTCTACCTTTCCTTAAAACAGCTTATTAATTCACTATTTATTTATTTCTTGAGTTAATTTTTCAGGTAAATCTTTCATTCAGTGTTTTGCAATATCTAATGTCATTAAACAAAGTGACTATAACCAGCATAGTCAAGTTATTTTTAATGGAAATATAAATAATAAAACATATAGTCAACAAATAGAAGTATTCAATTCAGCTTTTTAAAAATGATATTCCATGTAATAAAAATTTAGAAAAATAAAAAGTATTTTAGAGATTTGGAAAAATTGCATACATAGAGTTTATCAAAATTTAAATAATTTGCGTAAACCTGTTTTATTTTTGGCTAAATATCTTAGAAGTTTATGTCAAAGTCTCTGAATATTTGTTGCACTCTTTGATTTGTGAGGGGTGGTATTATTAAAGTTAATTATTGGATTTACAATGCAAAGTGAGCAGACATTGAGGTTGAAAGGAGATATTAAAACAATAGGAACACAAGGACTCACAGCTGTGTGTGGGCGGCCAGATAAGAGGAAGGAAATGGCTTTGAGCCAATGTTCTCAGACCAACTGGTTGCCCAAAGCAGCTACCTTGAGAAGCCCATGCAGGTACTGCTGTGTTCCCACATGTTCTTCCTTCTAAGCCAGCTAACTGGAATGCTCTAAATAAATTCTAAGTAGGGATGACTTCTAGCAAAGAGCTTCCACCTATTCCAGACACCAGACTTCCACAGAGACAGTGAAGGAGATATGAACCAAGATGATAAGCAGTTACATCTTGGTAGATGAGATAAGTTAACATTCCAGCAAAGTGAAGTTCTAAGCTGGTCACAAAAATGTGAAGACAAAAAGAAGATGTTCTAATTAACAGCCAGCAAGACATCAGCAACTACCACCAGGCAGCCAAGGTTACAGCTAAGGAAGCACAGGTCAGAGAAGGACCAAAAGAGTCTTCACCTGCCACATACAGGGAGATAAAACATGAACAGGGAGTGATACTCTTTCTGGTTGGACAAGGGAAACACACAAAGCACATGGACCTTCCATTGGCTTGGCTAATAACTGGTCAGATAATCAGCTAGTCTTATAGAAATTACATCATTCTTTGCCATTTTCTGCCTTTAGTCCAATAAAAATAAAAAACTAAAGAACCAGCTCAAAAGTTTGGGGGTTTTCCCCCCCTTTTTTACTTTTATTTTTATTTTATTTATTTTCATTTTATTTATTTTTATTATATTTATTTTTTATGTATTCTTCATAACTTTCTATAATAACAAAATTCTTTTAAAATTTCATGCTTCTAACTGTGTAGACAATTCAGTTGTTAAACCATTTACTGGAAAGGCAAAAAGACCTGGGTTCAGATCCCCGGATCTCAAATAAAAGCATCAGGCAGGTACGGTGGTGACCTGCACGTCTGGCCCTGGAAAGCAGTGCTGGTAAACTGCAGAGCAAAACAGTGAGAAGGCAGAGCAGTCCAGAATGATTCTTTGAAGTCACCCTCCTTGGTCTCTACAGACACCACACTCAAGTGCTCTTTGGTACAGGGACACACACACCCACACATGCCCACAGATACACATATTTTAGGTCACACAGAGACTAGAAAAATTAAAAATAAAAAACAATCCACGCTTCATTTGCCTGTAAATTTCATTCTTCACGTTCTGGGGATCTGCAGTTATGCGCTCCTAAATAAGAAAGTTTCACAGATGTTCCGGGGCACTCCCTTCGCCCCCACTAAACTCAGGGTAAATTTTCTCAGGTTTTTTCTCTTTTTTTTGTAATTTCTACATGTTTCTTACTTCTATTTGTTTCAAGAAACTTAATATGCTGGTGATTCTACTCAATACTATGAATTGAGTAAAATATCAGTTCTTTAATTTTTTTCTTCGAAAGAAACAGGAGAATGAATGTAGCCACATTATATAGTTAGTAAATGCTACCTGAAATCATGTGAGAATATTGATCACAGGCAATTTCAGTGTGTGCGTAATACATGTAATTTTTTCCACAGTATATAGTATGTCCCTCTTTAAGAATAAGTGTAATTAAAAAGTTTCTGTAAAATGAAGGTCTTTTTATATCTCTACATTTTGTAACCATCCCTATTATGACTATTATGAGATTCTAGACATTTCAAATGGCAGGAATAATTCTCAACCAGGAGTGTCTATTAACATTTTATATGTATGGTCAGCAAAACAGTTCAGTAGATAAGAGTGCTTACAACAAAATAAAATAAAATGACCTGAGTTTGCTCCGTAGGAACTTACACTAAATAACCCGATACAGTGATACACATCAGTAGTAAACATCCCTGCTGCAGATGGGAAGAAGAGACAAGAAAACTGGGCTGGACGCTTGCCGATCAGCTAGGATGGAGTCACCGTGCAGCAGCAGAAACTGAGAGTCAGTTTAACCCCGGGAAGGTGAACACTGTCTTCCAAAAGCCGTCCTCAGACTCTTTCTTCACATACACACCATGCACAGTTGATAATAATAATAAACAAAGCTTATATGTAAACTTTGATTAATTCTCCCCATGAAATTAGCTATCTGCCTTGACTTGATCTGGGAATAGCATACTTACTTTGGGCCTCATATTCCTAGTGAAAATCAATCATGAGTTTAAAGGATAAACAGGGTATGTCGTGCATCTTCCCAAAATTTAGAATCCCCATCTGCAAAATGATGATAGTATCTGCCCCATCCTGAATTCTAAAAATTAATTAATTCAAGGCCACTCTAACCACTAGATCATGCATATGTCAGACATAATTTATAGTTTTACATAAAATAGCTCAGGGCCTAAAAAAGTGTTTATCGTGTGGAATGGTGTTGTATAGTCGTTTCCTCTAAAATAAGATTTTCCTTCCTGAAAGGAAAAGCTAACTCCTTAGTACTCAGAGTGAAAATCAAATGATAAGATTTTCGGAATCCTCTGAAACTTAGAAGATTCCCAAAAATTATTTAACCAAAAAAAATTGCTGGGAAAAGAGGACTCTCCAACCTGCTAGTCATACAGGGAATCTAGGGATGCATGATCCATGGTGCGGGCTGCGGATTGGACTTTCAGTGATGTAGCTGCCATTGTGTCACCTATACTTCAGTAAGCAACCCCAATAAACCGTGTCACCTACACTTCAGTTAGTAATGTCAATACTTACTGATTCACTGAACTAACTTGGGAGGAATCATTTCTTTGGTCTATCGGCACCAGATAGACTGGTGGCAGGATGTAGAAAGGTAAAGATTTTTTTTCATATTACAAAAGGGGTAAAACTTATACAGTTATCACAAAAATCTTTCAGGCACATATCATGCAGACATATTACTTGAAGCTCAAGAATAGATATGGTTAAGTAAATGTATTAGCTATTTGCCTTGTGACTGTGATCAAACACCTGACAAGAAGCAATTTAAGTGAAGAAGATTTATTTGGACTTACAGTTCAGGAGGGTGCCATCCATTATGGTGGAGAAAGCAGCAGGAGCATCAAGCATGGATTCACATTTTGACTGCACTCAGAAAGAAGAGAGAGAGAGAGAGAGAGACTAGTGTTTGCACTTGGCTTGCATTTGCCCTTTTATTCACTTCCAGAGTATAACCCAGGAGATGACACTTATCACTTTCAGAATGGGTCTTCTCTCTTCAATTAAACCTTTCTGGAAGCACCCTAAGAAATATGCCAATGGCTGTGTTTCTATGGTGATTTTAAATCCAGCCAAGTTGAAAAGAAAGGTTAATCATCACCATAAATGATGTTTTGAAAGCAAATTCATATTTTGAAATTCACCTATTTTTCTTAATATGAGGTGGAAGTTACAGGATCCTGCTTCTTAAACATGTAGAATTTGATAACTTCTTCAATTCCTCCTTACATTCTCTGTCCTATTAAATTTTGTCTCTGTATTATTGAAATGAAGTTGATCATTAAGGTCAATATTGTGCTTCCATCAAGGAGGTTTATTTACATATTCCAAGGTCTATAGAGGATTATCAGTAACTGTGAGTTTTGTAGAGAGCTATAAACAAGAGGGGAATCCATGGATAAAAGGAAAGCATCTTGCCAACGTTAGGAGATGGAAGCGGAATGTCTGACTTATTATTTTCCCAAGCAAGCTTGTTTGTCTTCATTAGTCTCTATTCAAGTTGATACATTCCAAGTTTAGAGTCACTTGAAGCTCACCGTGGTGACTCATAGCAAGTTTACAGACTTAAATTTTAAGTCATAGGCAAGCTGAATCCAAATTTTCCTTGTCTTCATGTGCCTTTTCATTCTTAATAATTTTTATTAAGAAGGGTAGAGTGGAGAGTTTTCTTTCCATATCAGTTATAAATTCCTGAAAAGGTAAATATATTAATCTAGATTTACAGATTTCTCTCTTATAGCTTTAAATATAAGAATTTAGAAATTTTCACATTCTGAGTTACATGTATATTCAAAAAAGCTCTTATTACACAGATCACATGACTAGAGATATCATGATAATTAAGCTAGGCAATGTCACTGACCCACTGGAGGTTGTAATGAAAGAAGTTAAAAACACTGCAATGAAATTTCAATATAACCTTTTGTAAGTATCCACAGAAAATTGACTTCATGAGTGCTGTGAATTTCAAAACTTTATAATGTAAAATAATATAGTTCTTGAAAATAACCTAGGCACAGCTTCTCATATCCTTCAATGTCTTGTCAAGATTGTTCACAATAACAGAAATGCTGTGTGGAGAGTTGCTGTGTATTATTTACTGAATGGTGATAAGAACAATGTTTATATATGTTCTCAGAGATGTAACTTACCCAGATATTTGTGATCTACAGTTGGTTGAATAGATGGATGAGGAACTGTAGCTAACAAAGGAATATCTGGACACGCAGGGCTGTACGGCATGGTGTCTGTGGGAATGAATGTTTTTGAGTTACCTCCAAAGCAAGAGAAAAAATTCATGTGAAACATGGTGAGGAATTCCTTTCCAGAGACAACAATATATAGGTGTAATCAGTGAGTAGAAGTTAACTAGGTGGAAAAAGTAGAGAAGGGAGAAGGGAAAAGAAGGTGAGAACAGGCACAGAGCTGAGCCAAAGAGTGATAACAACATTAAAGAAGGGAAATGATGCAGCCTGGCTGAAGCAGTGGGAGGGTGAGGGCCAGCGTGTGAACACAGCAACGTGTGGGAGCTAATGGTGGTAACTGAACATAAAGGGCAGTCTTAGGAAGACATCTAAGAATTTTAATCAAGGAAACAGCACAATCAGACATTCCAATTTTGGAAAGATTATTCTTGCCGCAGTGTGGGAAGTGATTGGAGGCAAAGGAGCAATGATATGTCCCTGGAGAGAACAATATTCTTTTTAAAAGAAATTAATTAAATTAACATTTTTATATACATGACCCTTGCCTCCCTTGTTCCCTCATTCACTTTCTCCCTCCCTTCCCTCTTGCTTCCATCACATCTCACCCTCACTCCCATCACTATGCTAGTCCATTTTACTCTCTCCTGTTATCCTGTCCTTTGGTTCTATGGGTCTTGGGGTTCCTTCTGCATCATCTGTTCTCATGGGGGACAGAGAAGCCCTTCCTTGGGTAGCACATTGATATGGGTACTCTCCTACTTCTGTCTGACCCTTTGTCCCTAAGGATCCTACTGCCTGACAGTCCTGGGGGTATATTGATATGCTGATCACGGTGCAGGTCTCATGAGATGAAGTACCATTTCCCTGAGTTCCTGGCTATGCCTGCCCTATCTTCAGAGCAGTGACCTGTCCAGCAATGGAACTCTCCATCTTTAGGCTCTTACAATCTTACCATCCCCTCTTCCACAAAGGTCCCTGAGCCTTCATATGGGGAGAGATTTGGCTGGCCTGGTTCCAGGTGATCACTGGAGGTTTGCCTGCTGTTCTTTATTCAGGTTGTTTGTTGTTCATTTTGGTATTCATGTACTGCACAAGCTGCATCCTATCTGGATGTTGAGATCCTTTCTTATTCAACAATACAGACATTGTTAAAGAGAGAACTTTATATAAGGGAAGGCTTGAAGAAAAGGGAGGATCAGGGCACAGCAACGAGACATCATCCAGCTATCTACTAATCACTAGTCTTCCACCCCATGTCATGGAACCAACTTACCAGTGATTCAAACCAATCCAAACACCAGATCAGGAAGGAGACTGACTGTGAATTTGGTCAGATAGCTCACAATTACAGCTCTTTCTTGACAGTGGTCTTATTTCTCTACTGAACTTTGTTTCTTTGTCTTCAATCTCATTGGGTCTTCTTTGCCCTACCTTCCTATTTTGAATACTTTGTGATTGTAAAGGGGAATAAAAAGATTTTCCCTTGAGAATGTCATGAGGGCTTGAAATTAGGTTCTACTTATAAGGGAAACATGTGACCTCTATTAATCTGTACTCAGGATACTTCGCTCAGTATGATTTCTTCCAGCTCCATTTATTTAGCAGCACATTTCATTAATTCAGGTTTTTTTAATAGCTATGTAGTATTCCATCTTGTATATGTGCCACATTTTTATTGTCCATTCATCAACCATTGGACATCTATGTTGATTCCATGACTTTGTTATTGTGAATAGTGCTGCAATGGACATGGATATATAGGTGTCACTATAGTACAATGGGATATTTTTGGGGAATATTCCCAGCAGTGGTATAGCAGGGTCATATAGCATTTTAATTTTTAACATTTGTAGGAACCGCCATACTGATCACCGCAGTGGTTGTACAAGTCTGCATTCCCATCAGCCATGTATGAAGCTTCTCTTCTTCACCTCTCCAGCATATAGTGGTGCACGTCTTTTGGGTTCTTGCCATTCTGACCAGTGTAAGATGATATCTCAGAGTAGTCTTGAATTGCAATTAGGGAGGTGGGACATTTTTTTAAGGAATTTGTTTGACATTTCAGTTTCTTCCTGGGAAAAAAATTATTTTAAGTTCCATGGCCCACTTTCTAATTGGGCTATTTATCTCTTCAGTGTTTAATTTTTTGAGTTCTTTGTACACTCTAGATATTGGTCCTCTATCAGACAAGTGGTTATTGAAGATTTTCTCCCATTCTGTGGGTTGTCTTTTTGCTCAGCTGACAATATCTTTAGCTGAACAAAAGTTCTTTAATTTCAAAAGATCCCATTCGTTGAGAGTATGTTGTATTTCCTGAGCTATTGGGGTCCTATTTAGAAAGTTTTGACCTAGTCCAATCAGTTTGAGGGAATTACCTGCTCTTTCTTCTAGTTTTTATAATCTTTAGTCTAATGTTAAGATGGTAACAAGTAAGGATCCAGTTTCAATCTTCTACATGTGGATCGCTAGTTTTGCAAGCACCATTTGTTGAAGATACTGTTCTTTTGCCATTGAGTTTTCTGGGCCCTTATGTCAAAAATCATATGACTTGATGTGCAGGAGCTTATTTCTGGTTCTTCAACCCTTACCCACTGATCCATGTCTATTTTGGAGCCAATACTATGTTATCTTTTTAAAATATTTTATTTGCTTATTTTGTGTGTGTATGCGTGTGTGTGTGTGTGTGTGTGTGTGTGTGTGTATCAGAGTGCACTTGTGTCCCTGTGGAAGACCAAGGGTGACTTTGGGAATCATCCTGGATTGCTTCTACCTCCTTCTTGCTTCGCTCTGAGATTTCCCAGGCTCCTCCCACCAAGGCCAGACATGCAGGCCACTGCTGTTTCCACCTGATGTTTTTAACATAGGACTGAGTTCCTAAGTCAGGACCTTTTGCTTCATGCTGTCTTTATTACTATGGATTTGTAGTGTATGTTAAGGTCTGGCATCGTGATTCCTCCAGCATAGTTTTTATTATTTAGGATTACTTTAGTTATCCTGGGACTTTTTGCTTCCATATGAATTTTGAGATTGCTTTGTCAATTTCTGTGAAGAATTGCATTGGAATTGGAATTGGCATAGCATTGAATCTATATATCACTTTTGCTAGGGTGGCCACTTTCATGATGATAATTCAATCAATTCAGAGCATGAGATGTCTTTCCACCTTCTGGTGTCTTCTGAATTTTCTTTCTTTAGGGTTTTAAAGTTTTCATTGTACAGATCTCTCAATTCCTTGGTTAGATATCATGGTACTTCATTTTTTAGGACCTATGGTAAATGGAATTGTTTATCTTAGGACTTCTCATAATTTTATCATTGGTGTATAACAAAGCCACTGATTTTTGAACCTTAACTTTGTACCCTGCCACTCTGCTGAACTTATGTATTAGTTCCAGGAGCTTCCTGGTGGAGTTTTTAGAGTCTCTCAGATAAAGGATCATGTCATCTGAAAATAGGGATAACTTGACTTCTTCTTTTCCTACTTGTATCCTTTTTAGTTCCTTCTTTTGTCTATAACTCTAGCTAAGACTTCCAGTACCATATTGAATAAAAATGGTAAGAATGTACAACCTTGCCTAGTTTCCTGGTTGAAAGGGAATGCTTCAAGTATTTCACGATTTAGAATGATCCTTAATAAAGGCTTCTTACATATACCCTTTATTATATGATGTATATTCCTTCCATTCCAATAGATTCAAGAACTTTGACCATAAAGGAATATTGCATCCTGTCAAAACCTTTTTCTGCATCTATTGAAAGAATGATGTGATATTCTTCCTTGGGTTTGTTTATATGATGGATTATATTATTGATTTGCATATGTTGAACTAAGCTTATGTGCCTGGAATCCTACTTGATCATAGTGAATGATTTTTTTGATATGTTGTTGAATATAGTTTGCTAAAATTTTGTTGAGGATCTGTCATGGTTGGGCATGGGTGTCAACTTGACAGTTGAGGGTTTGAGCTCTGGGTACATTTGTAGAGAATTAATGATTGGGTTAAGTCCAGAGACAACCTGAAAGAGATTTTCTAACTGATGGGGAAGGTCCAACCCATGGTGTGTGGGACTAGATCCTGGAATAAAATACCAAGAGCTGATTGAGAAAGTTGGCATCCTTGTGTACACTTGGCCAGACGTGGCAAGAAAGGATCGTCCCTCTCTCAACCATTATGTGATGATGCTGTGGCCAGTTCCCTCACACTGGTGTTGGTGAGCTCTCCTCCCAAGATAGACTGAGAACTATAACCAGTCATCATAAGAGAAAATAAATCCCTGGTTCCCTTAAAGCTGGTTGATGGTGATTTATAAGCAACCATGAAGGTGAACTGCAACAGAATTTGGTACTAGAGAAGTGGAGTGGTGCTGATAAATCTGGCTATTTGGATTCTGAAGGATTTTGTTGGAGAAACTTTGAAACGTTTGAAGCTTTTGAGTTTGTGAGTTACAAATACCGTTCTGCAGAGTGTAATGGGCCGTTTGGATAATGAAAATGCCGATAGAGTTGTGGCTTGTTTGGGCCCAGCTTATGATGAGGGGAATGAGTACTTTGGTAAAGTTAAATTTAAAGATGATGTACTACGTCATCGGAGAGGAGGGCCCAGAGGAGAGTCTGGCATGCACATTAAAGGACTCTCTGGGGATTGGGGGGGGGAGGCACGGAGGGATGGAGAGGGAGGAGTGAGGGGAGAGGGAGCAGGGGATTCGGGGGGAGGAGAAGGGAGGTAGGGAAGTGCTGTACCTATTAAGTTTGTATGAGCAGAAATAATAATAAAAATGTTAAAAAAAGATGATGTACTAGTTTCCTTGATAGAGGAGAGCTGTGTTGATGGCCATGAAGCGCTGGATGTGGAAAGGGCAGACAGCAGAGCAGCTGCCATTGTTGGAGAAATGAGTATCAGCAAAGGAAAACCCAGTGACTTGCACTGGGATGGTGGAAAACATGAATACCACTGAAGAGCAATTTTGTGGTTTGAAAACGCAGATTTCTTCAGGGCCTGAAAGCCCAAATTGGAGCCATTTCTTGCCTAGGAAGTTTTAGCTACCGAGAAAGAGGCGTTTCCAGAGTCAGCACGCTAAAGATGGCACAGCTGTAGCTCCAGTGGAACAAGCCACGTTTCAAACTCGCTTCAGATTCTGGCATCGTCCCTGGGGGTGCGGGTTTTGGTATACTACTGAGGGGTTTGTGGAGAGTAACAAAAGCTTGGCACCAAGTGGCAGGCATGGAGTGCCTACAAGGAAGGTGGAGCCTATAGCTGCTAGAGATGAACCCATAGTATTGTTGAAGATACCAGAACCACGGGATGTATGCTGAGGATGGTGGGAGTGGACCTTCAGCCTGGTTCAGAGGAACTCTGCTTCTACAACTTTGAGAAACAAACAGGGTCTGGGAATGCCTAGAATCTTTGACCTACCATGACTACATAATGAGCAACAGAAGATGGACATTGAAATAGAGGATGCAGTAATTGATTTGCTGGACTTGATTTTAATGTAATATTCTCTTATTGTGTTGTGATACTTCTATTTTACTTCTTGTTGAAGTACTTAACATATTTTGATTTAATAGACTCTTATAGTTAAAAGATTTGAGACACTTTTAGGACTTTCAGTTCCAACATTTTAATAATTGAACATTTAATGATTGACATTTTAAATTGGATTATAGAAACTTTTAATTTTGGATTTTTAGAATTAATAAAATTAAATGTATTTACATTATAAATAAGATAACTTTTAACACTTATGGGGACAAGGATTGAAACTTATAGTTTAAAAGTGCTATGTTTTTGTTGTCAAGTTGATAAGGGGTGGAGTGTCATGGTTAGGTACAGGTGTCAACTTGACAGTTGAGGATTTGAACTCTGGGCACATTTGTAGAGAATTAATGGTTGAGTTAAACTCAGAGCAAACCTGCAAAAGATTGTCTAACTGATGGGGAAGGTCCAACCCATGGTGGACCTGGAATAAAATACCAAAAGCTGATAGAGAAAGTTGGCATACTTGTGTATACTTGGCCAGACATCCTGGTCTGGCAAGTAGGGATCATCCCTCTCTCAGCCATTACATAGCGCTGGTGTGATCAGTTCCCTCAGTCTAGTGTTGGTGAATGCTCTCCCATCAAGCTGAACTATAAACTGTAAACAGAATATTAATAAGAAAATAAATCCCTTGTTCCTTTGAGCCATTTGATGGTCATTTATCAGCAACCATGCAGGCGAACTTCAACAGGATCTTTGCATCTGTGTTCATCAATGAAATTGACCTATAATTTTCTTTTTTATTATATTTTTATTTGATTTTGGGATTAGTGCAATATTAACTTCATAGAAAGAATTTGGGAGTATTCTTTCATTTGCTATTTTATGGAATAGTTTAGGAGTAGTGGTGTTAGTTGTTCAAATGTTTTGTAGAATTCTGCACTGAATCCATCTGGTTCTGGGCTTTTTTTTTTTTTTTGGTAGAGATTTGTAATCACTTCTTTAATTTCATTACTTGTTATAGGACTGTTTAAATAATTCAGATTATCTTGGTTCAATTTTGGTAAGTTGTGCATATTCTTTCTGATTGTCAAAAATTGTAGAGGATAAATTTATAAAGTATGACCTTATGATTCTCTGAATTTTCTTGGTATCAGTTGCAATGACTCCACTTTCATCTCTAATTTTATTACTTTGGATTTTCTCTCTTTTGGCTTTGGGTTTGTCAATCTTGTTGATCTTTTTTTTTTTTTTTCAAAGAACCAGCTTTGTTTGGTTGATTCTTTGTATCATTTTCCTTATCTCAATTTATGGTATTACTCTCCTGATTTTACTAATTTCTGCTTATCTACTGCTTTGGGGTTTGGATTATTCTTGTCTCTCTAAAGCTTTAAATTGCCTTGTTAAGTTGTTTGCTTGTGGTTTTTCCATTGTTTTGATATAGTGATTGAATGTTATAAATTTTCCTTGCAGCACTGTCTTCATCATATCCCAAAGATTTGTTTTGTTTTCATTATCATTTATTTCTAGGAATTTTTGAATTTTGCTTTTAACTTTTGTCTGAAAACATTCCTTGTTAAGTATCATGGTGTTTAATCTCCAAGAATTTGTTTATTTTCTGATGTTTGCTTTGTTGTAGATAACTAGCTTTATTCCATAGTGGTCAGCTAGTGTACAGAATGTTATTGCAATTTCCCTGTATATGCTGTAAATTTGCTTTGTGCCTCAATACTTTGGAGATGGTTCCATGTGCTGTGGAAAAGGAAGTGTATTCCTCACTGTTGGGATGGAAGGTTTGGTAGAAGTCAGTCATGTCCATTTGAGTTATGGTTTGATTAAGCTCCAGTGTGCCTCTGTTCTGGTTTTGACTTGCTGACCTATGCAATGGTGAGAGTGGGGTTTTGAAGTCCCCTAATATTATTGTGTTTGTGTTGATTTGTGATTTTAAATGATATAATGTGTGTTTAATGAATATTGTTAAACCTATATTAGGTGTGTATGTGTTCAACATTGTGACGTCTTCCAGATGAATTGTTCCTTTGACTAATATGAAGTATCCTTTTTTGTCTCTAATGATTTCTTTTGGTTTGAAGTCTATTTTGCTTCTTTTGTTTGTTTCCCTTTACCATTAGTCTGCAGTACTTTTAACCAGTCTTTTGCTCTGGAATGAACCTATCTTTCATGATGAGATGGGTTTCCTGAAGATAGCAGATTGCTTCATATTTGTAGTCTATGTCTTTTGATTGGAGAGTTAATTTGATTAATGTTTAGGGTTATAATTGAGAAATGGTTATTGGTTCTTGTTATTTTCTGTTTTGTGGTTTTTATGTGTATGTTTCTTTGCTAGGAAATTGTGTTGGTATTATTTCTCCTTTCTGTCCTTTTGGATATTTTTGTCCTTTTGTAATATCTTTTGTAGGCCTGGTTTGGTGTTCATGCAAACTTTCAGCTTGTCCTTATGATGGAAGATTTTTCTTTCATCCTAAATCATGACTGATATAATTCATTAAGAAATAGAGACTCCAAGATACAGAATGTACAGGGAAGAAAGAAAAGGAGAGAAGTTTCAGGATACCCTAAGCCTGTCATTGACATCTCTCAAAAGGAGTGGATAGGAATCTCTCCACTAGAAGAGATTGGCTTGGAGTGAACAAGGTGCAAATCTTCAGTTGTATCAAGAAGGAAGAGGAAAGGAACTGCAGAGGTTCCTGAATGTCAAGAACTTAGGGGACTTCCACCTGATGCTGATGATGTTGGAGCATAATTGTGTCCAAGGTGAGATGTGAATACAGGAATGGAGAGAGAAGCAGAGAAAAAAGAGAAAGAGAAAGAAATTGAGACAGAAACAGACTGAGAGACAGAGGATATGCAAAAACTATACCAGTAAACAATTAATAACTCACAGATTCTGGGGAGAGGCAAAATATTCATTTGTATGTCCACTGATGGGTCAGTAGGCTTCCACGATATTCCCAAGCCTATGGTCACACAGGCTGATGGCCTGGCTAAACCCACCGAGAATGAAAATAGACAGACATGAAAATAGAAAGGGTGTTTATAGGACAGAAGTGGGGTTTGGCAGGGGTGAGAAGGGATCAATAATCGAGGGAGAGAGGATTGGAAGCAAAGCAAAACATTTCTGAGCAAACAGGTTGATAGCTGGAGTTATGGCACCTGGTTAGTTGAATCTAGTATCAACTTAATTCTCAAAGAAGGAAAAGGAGAACATGGTCCATGTATGAGAGAGGATTGGTAGACCAGCACATAAACCCTATGCACTTGCTGCAACGCGGTGGTACATTTCACACAGGACACCACCACCACAATCCCTGGAGAAAAGGTGGCGGAACTGAAGGAAAAATATGGAAGGTGAGTCAAGAATCAGAGGTGGGAAGCAGGAGCAAGGGACCCTCAGTCTGCAGGAACTTCAGATCTCTGATGGGAGAGAGTCTCTCAAGCATAGGCCTTGTCGCTTTCTGCTGCCAATAAGGAGGTGAGGGGGCCCTCTCCCACTTGAGCAAGGGAGATTCTGTCTTCATATAGAATAACACAGTCTCAGATGGAACACTATGGAAGGAATCAGGCATCATCTGTTTTGGTTTAGGATTTCATGGTTTTTGGTGGAGAAGGCCTGAGACCCAGAAGTTCACTTGAAAGAGAGGGGTCTCTGAATCAATAGAAATGAAGAATTCTAGCCAGAGTTTTGAGTAATTTCAGTTTTGCTATATTTATTTAACTCACTTTCAACTAGACTACATGTATAATAAATCTATACTCATGATGTTTATACTCACCAAGAAAACAGGTATGGTATATCATGAAGAAAGAAGAGAGACCACTAACACAAAAGATGTGTGTTGCTAATGCTCTAATATTCTGTATAAATATCTGATGGGAATTTTTAGTCATTTGGAATAAGCCAACTATTTCAACTCCACCATCAAGGAGAAATTAAAAGTTGAATGAAGAGGACATTTCCTTTTCCTATAAAGGCTAAGTACCACAAATGTAACTGCTCCATCTTTTTTTAACTTTTTAAGGAGTCATTTCTTTCCTTCTTCTTGACTATGCTAAAATGTGGGGCCTAATACCTTCTTTTGTGTCTCTAAGGAAAAGTCTGGTGCTAATCTGGGGAGAATGGTTAAACTTGTTATGTGTGAATTAAAGATATTTTGTGTTCTCTCTATATTTTATTCTTTTTTTTAACCACAACTCGATTTAGCATATACGAAGTCATCAAGCAGAGTGATATGTGAATGAGTTTGCACTTACAGCTTTTTTTAAATTCTTAAGGTATAAACATTCTAATTCTGACTCCAACTGAACTTATCAAATGTCGAGAAAGTATCACCATATCATTATTTTGAGTTTTAACTCCACAGGCAGGAATATTGGCTCACAAATTTTCAATTCCTTTTTCAGCCTGCAAAAAACGGCCATGCGAAAGGTTTGTTTTTTTTTTTTAATTAAGGAAATTAGTGCGGTGATGTACCATGCAAATGCTACATCTTCATTTCAGATTATGTAAAGACTTCTGAGTGATTCAAATTAAGATATTTTCCAAAATTTTAAAATCTCCAGATATGTAACCAACATGAATTTAATATCACTGATAGAAGGTTTGCCATAAAGTGTCACCGAAAGGTATCAGCATTAACTAAAATGGAGCCCTTGAACGCTGCCACTCTCAGAAGGCTTTGCCAATCACAAATGTGGAGAAGTGTGATAGCATCACATTTAGCTGTGGATTGTATGTTTCTCACTTCAAGCTGTAGCTTTAAGAAATGTCTCTTACTTTAAAAAGCTTCCAAAAGGATATGTTCTCAAAAATGCTTCTTTTCATCTTTTCTAAGGCCAGAATCCCAAGAACTACGTGGCCTTAGTGCATAACCCAGCCCTTGTACCTGTGTCACAGGTTGGATCCTCCACACCACCATGTTGTCTGTTTTTTTACCAGAGAATGCTGATGTGGCTCACCAGCATGCCCATACCTCAATGCCAAATTTGAGGAGTTAGTTATGGGATCACCTAAAATTTTCCTGAAGCAAGACAAATTAGTGTTACCAAAGAGAGAATTTTTTAGTAAATTCCAAAGTCCTTTAAACTTTTCCTTCCTCCCTACCACACTGGCACAATTTGACAGTGATTTCTCCCTCTATTGGCAGTCACTTTGCTGCTTCTTTCTTTGTCAAATACATCCATTCATCTTATCAGATGCCACTTGCTTATATTTTAACATAAAGTCATATTCACAGATCAACTTACACAAGACACAGTAATCGTGAATAAAGCTAATGTTACCCACATCCCTCTTCAGACGTGGAAACCTAATCCCTTGATGCTGCAGCACGCTCTCAAGTCTGTTCAGCCGAAGAACCACTTGCCTGAGTTCCCAGGCCGTTCCTGGGGCAGCACAGATTGAGCTCAGCCCCTGACTGTAAAGGCTCTGCCCCTTTGCTCCAACCACACTCAGAGGCCGCTCCGGTTAGAAAGGGCTCATGGAGGATGCAGTCCACCCAATCTAACCATCAGCCAGCTCCTACTTCTTTCCCTTCCCTTCCTTGGGTGCTGATTCCAATATTCTTCAATAACTTTCTGTACGCTAACTAATCTCCTTCTGCTTCTTGTGGAGCAATGAAGAGATCACTTTCTCACTGATTTCTCACATGATGGCTGCAGAGGTTAAATAAGGATCTACCTGCTCAGTCACTGTTCACTGAATGAAGGGAAGGCTTCCAGTCTTGTAAGAGCTTCAGGGGATCTATGAGTAAGCAATGGACTGGGGAAGGGCTGGTGCATGGAGGTGCAAGGCAGCTTCCCCAGTGCTTCTGAAAGCACCTCAGGAAACTTTAAGAACACAGCAAGGTTGAGCAAAGCTCTGCTGAAAGTTTAGGACAAATTCTCCTCCCCCCCTCTTTCATTTCTGGGAAAGAAGCTCACGATCTTGTGCATACTAGACAAGCAAGTCACCACTGAATTACAATTACAGATATAGCAATTTAAATTTTGAAGCCATCAACCTCATGTTTAGATTCCTAGCATTATCAGAAATCAACAGCCAATATCATTTTCAATTCATTTTTTGATTATTTTAAATATAATTTGCCTTCAACAAAAAGCCTATAACTGGTGAATTTTATTAAACTTTTCTTATATTGGTTTCATAATATAACTAATAATATCAACTGTCAAGTAACAGTTATTTGATCAATTAGTAGATAAGTTAATGGAGTCCGTAACTCTGACCATTGAGGAAAAGCAGAAAGTGGCAGTTAATGGCAGCGATTTAGGCATTTTTCTATGTGATGCTGTGTTGTGTCTTTTCCTAGAAAGTCTATTCACCCCATTCCATCTGGGTGAGTCAATAAGAGCTTATAAAAGCAGAAAGACAACTTCACCACCTGCATGCCTCTTGGGTAGCTTACTGGCACAGAAACCATTAAAAAGCCCATCCGCTCCATAGACATCTCATGGAGACTGTGCCTGAAAAGCCCCTGCAGCGTGAGAGCAGATACAAAAACATACCCTCCAACATCGAGGAAGAGGGGGCAGTGAGAGCACAAGAATCTGAAGGAGGGAAGAATTGCAGTCAGATGTGATCTCCTAAACATGACATGGATGCTACATCTTTGAATTCACCTCAGCCATGTATATTTCCTCAAGCCTTGCACAAGATTTGTTCTATCAACATCTCACTAGGAAAAAGGAAAGATCTCAAGCTGCACCACATCCCCCCGAGAAGCTGGTGAGGGTCGATGCTGATGGGGGAGAATGAAAGCTGCTCTCCTCAACGACTTCTTCACTGACATATGATTCATGCTCCGGCAAGTACTAAGGCACATGCCAGATGAAACTCACTGGACCACATGCAAAAAGACATGAAAACAGGAGGGAGACTTGTATGGAAAAAGCATTGCAATGGGAAAGGGGGGTGAGGACAAGAATTAATGTGTGAAAAAATCATAAAGTCACTGAAATAAAACAGTGAAAGAATAAAAAATTTAAAAGCCTGACTCTCCTCCAGTCAATTATTTATCTGTTATGTAACCTCAGTGAGGGAAAAAGCCTTGTGAGAATCTCAAGAAGTCACTCCATCAGTGACTGCTTCTCCAGGAGGGATGGTTGACAGATGTGATCTCATGTGGCTCTCCTGAGGGGAACACAGTCTCTCTGATACACAGCGATAATGATCAGGGCCAATTTAAAGGAAA
Organism: Typhlomys cinereus; assembly: GCA_023101885.1. Classification (NCBI taxonomy): domain Eukaryota; kingdom Metazoa; phylum Chordata; class Mammalia; order Rodentia; family Platacanthomyidae; genus Typhlomys; species Typhlomys cinereus. Next base: position 1,619,325 of record JALPQD010000301.1, on the reverse strand, counting down.
CCGGAACACCACCAGGGTTTACATTCAGTGAGAGACATCTTTGCAATCACCGCAGTCAGCCTTAACATTTTACAAAGAAACAATGCTCTAAAAAGCTGTCCACAGTGGCATCGTGAGTGGTAACTTGCTTGGTAAATATTTTGTTGGTGTTATAAATTGTTCTATCCAGAAAAAAAGCATTTTCTCTGTTAATGGGATATTTACATCTGCAAATGCTGCCTGTGAACCACACCTCAATGTATATTATTCTCATAGTTTACAAACTGAACCATAATTGTAGCCTGCACAGATAACCTCTGTATTAAAATCACTTGTCTAATTTTCCATGTTGCCTTTTTAGAAGTAACCCATGTTTTAACCCTACAGTAAATACATTATAAAATGTTTAAAGAATATTTGATAGTATCACAATAATTGAACATAAGTAAGATCAAAGCTGAAAAGAGAAAATACAACACATCTCTTATAAAACCGGGAATGAATTTTCACTAAGGTTCAGAGAACATAAAAATAGAGAAACTCAGAATCTCCTCCTGATCTTCCTTCCGGTCACTCCCAGGACCTCCATCAACTAATCCACTGCTCTACATAAAGCATAAGGACTGTTAGACTACGTATCAATTACTTTTCAGAGCTGTGATCTAAAAAGGAAAACCTGGAGGAGAACTTAATAGATAGAGGATTTATTTTAGATTGTGGCTTGAAGGATTATATTCTGTCACTGTGAAAGAAGCAGGGTGGCCCACTTGAGATGTTAGGGGCTTCCTCAGTGCGGCAGGCTTAATAAACCTGAAGGTCTCCCCACATCCAGCAACCTCCTTCCTACAGCTAAGCCCTACCTCCTAAATATTAAATAGGCTCTTAAAACAGCGCCACCAGCTGCAGATCCAGTGTTCAAGCACACCAACCTGCTGGAAACATTTTATTTCCAAATCTTAGCAGAACATTTGCCAAAGAGGTTTTTTTTTTTTTTTTTTCTCAGACTCATTTATCTACTCTATATAAAATTTCTTGGACAAATCAGGATTTTAATGATGTTTTGGGCCTTCAAAATTCTTTGAAACGTTATATGAGCTCAATTTAAAGTTTCCTATTTCTCTTCTGGAATAATCCTATTTGCATGTAAAACAGCATTCTCACAATAGAACTGCAGAGCTCATACTTACAACCCTGACAAAGTTATTCCTACACACAGACATGTGAGGTGAGGTGAGTACTTTTTGATTTGACTCTCTCCTTACATCTGTCAAATATAAATGAGCAGTTGTACCCCATAAATCACCCTTATAACCCTGAATGAGTTATGTACTTTCCTGTGCTTTGGTTTCCCCATCCATTAAGTGAAAGTAACAATGAATGCCTCCATTGTAGAGATGCAGTAAAAATTGAAACTATTTAACACACACAAACAGCTGCAAAAACACTTAGTAAATTATGGCTACTGTGCATTAATTATAATAATCATGACATAATACCCTTCTCTTCTTCCTTTATTTGTTTCCTTTCGATGGGAACAGACAGTGGAGGCACTAGTATTGGGGTCTTCTACAGAGGGTGTGGCTGACAGATGGAAGGATGACTTCTGTGTCCTTGCTCTTTCCTGAGAGCGGGGTCTTCTCTGCTTAGCCTGGTCAGTGGCATCTGAACCTTCTGCTTCTCACTCTTCCACTCCGATTTTCTAACCGTTGCACACTTCATTCTGCTTATTTAATTCGTTTTTCATTCACTGCTTCATTCCAAGGCAACAGTCGATATTGCCAGAAGTAAATGAGGGCAGAGGAAAGGAAATCTTGCACAAGCTTTTCCTCCAATATGCTCCCAGCTTTCTTAATTCCTCACTTCCCTACATGTTCTTTTCCAAGGTCCTACGTCAGTCACCTTTTCTTGGTGAGAGGGGGAGGGACAAAGAGTAGGAGAAGCACCTTCCTGAACAGTTGTTAGGATGGCCGCTTCACCTACTGTACTCTAGAAGTACACTGGCACACAAGACCTTCCAAATGATAAGGGAATCAAGGGCACTGAGGATGAAGAAAGATCAAGTCTTCCTCACTGAGGCCCCAGAACCCACATTACTAATTCTCATCTTTCTCAGATACCCAGAACGGAGTTCCAACTTCATTCTCTCACATCCTCTGTATTACTACTGAATCTTGCATTCCTAGGAGCCTTCTACATGGGAGAACCAAAGCCAGGAAAATTCCCTCCATCCTACTAAAAGGAACACAGAATAGCAGGTAAAGTAATAGGACTCCATGCTGGAACTCTGAAGTGTGGCTAATATGTACTCAGATGTTTACATATATTAGCAATTTTCTTCATAGATATGTGAATACTTTTTCTTCTGTTACACACAGGATGATGGAATTAGAATACCAGTGTGAGATGAATGTTACTAAGGGAAATGCATTTCATGGTTGAAACCACTGAAACGTAAATTAACCCAGAGACAAAGTTTATTTTTAGGATATGATTAATTCTATAGAGTTGGGGATGTAGCTCAGTGGTAAAAAGAAAATTTGCTCAGCATTTATAAGGTTCTATGTGTAATTCCCCATATGGTAATAATAATAGGTAAAATAATTATCTTTATTTCCATTAGAACCCATGAAATAAAAGTATATAATGCACATCCTCTGTTCTTTATTTATGTATGTGTGTGTTGCTTCCACCTCCCTATGGTTTTGCTCTAGGATTTCTCGGGCTCCAGAGCTTGATGTGCAGGCTTTTGCCATTTTTGCCCAGAGTTTCTATGTTGGAGCCAGGACTGGATCCACGCTCAGGCTCTTCTGTTTGCAAAGCAGAGTCTTAACCCCTGAGTCTTCTCTCTAACCCACGATGAAAACTTTTTTGGTGAATTCTTTTCTTTTCATTCCTTGATACTTTCATACATGAAGATAATAAATTTGTGTTTCCACCTTTTATTATCTTATCCCATTTTCCCTCCTCTCCCAGTTCATACTTTCTCCTATCTAGTCAGTCTCCCTCTTCCTTTCATATCTTTTTGGGTGTGTGATCCACTGAGCAGCTTATCTTTTTAAGAAGTTTGAATGTGTCTATAAAATTGCAAATAATACAAATATATATGAAATGAATGCCTTCCTCGCTCTTCAGATCTCTCAATTTCCAGGATTCTATACTACTGAAACTTTTCTTGCCCAACCAACCTGAAATTCTCAAAGCCGATTCTTCTAACAGTTCTAACATTGTTCCTTACAGAACCAGATTGTCAGCAGTAGCTCCCCAAACTTCCTCTTGGAAATGCTTTTCAATTTGATTTCTTCTTATGTCTTATTCAGTACATCCGTGGATGCATGCCTACTGACAATAGATTTTTTCAATGAGAGTTCTATCAATTAAAGGCGTTGCCATCCCTCTCTAAGTTTTGGTGCAGATTTGTCCGTGACTAAATTTTCATTGGTCTTATCGGCAGTCAAAAACACGGTGAGCAGCAAAGATGCAGACAGTGTCGTATGCTTGTATTAAGGGTGCACTTTGACAGAAAGGTCACGAGCCACAGCAGTAACTGAAGGACAATTGAGTATCTTCAGGGCAGTACAGTTAAAAGAGTTCCTATGAGGTAGCACATGTCCCTAGCTGCAGGCATCGCACACATTTGTATAGTAGTTTGTGTAACACTGAGCCTGCCACAACCTGCTTTCTTTCTAGGCGAAGGAGGAGTCGTTAAAAATGAACTTACTAGTGATGTGTGAACTCAATCTAGAGTAGCTTCTAACCCAAATGGCCTCCAGATGCTTTCTCAATTTAAGTTCACCTTTGGGAGACATCCAAGGCTTCTGAGGGTTACTTCCTATTTTCCTTTCTTCACAGACAAGATCCCATAATTCTCCAGGCGTGGACTGAGTACCACCTATGTGCCAGGTGTTGTTTTGGATATGTGGAATACATTATACTCCAACTAAAAATGATCCCTACCTTTATGGAAGAGGAGAAAGACAATCAGTGATATGCGTAAAAAGAAAATAGACTCTGTAGAAGTGGATGCCCACTTTGGGAAAGAGGACGGCAAGCGAAGAGTGCCCTCCAAAGCAGCCCACAGAATAGCATGGCTAGTGAGGGAGTAGTGTGGATGTGGAGAAAAGAAGTCTCCAAAGAGCAGAGGACCCAGCAATTACAACACACCTGTATGTAGATGAACCAGCCATGCTGACATTCTGAGCCACCACGAAGGGCAGGGACCCAAGGAGATGTGTTCATATGAAGTCAGACGTGACCAATGACTATCACACAGATCCAAGCCTTGCACATGAATGAAACAGTCAGCTGTTAGGTTTATATTGTGAATTCTTTCATTGTGGAATTCTGTAAGTGAATTTCGAAAGTGTACTGGTTTTATGCAAGAGACAGAGGAGCAAAACAAACAAAAGCAGAAGGCCATTGAGAATGCTGTTCCTACAACCCAGGGAAAAGGAGGAGGAAAACCAAGGAAAGAAAGTTACTAGAGACTTCATTTTAGGCATTGCTAAAGAATACAAAGATCAATATTTTGAACATCCCAAATGATTCCACAAGCAGAGCTTCTGTTAGGCACACAGCAATACTTGTGTAAAATGAGGTTAGAAATGAAGAAGACTAATTGAAGGGGGAGTTATATGACAATCTGCTGATTCAATTATTCATTCTTAAAGCATTTGTTAACACTCTAAGTTAGGTACTGTTCTAAATAACTGGGACCCAGCATCAAATATGAAAAGCAAAAGTTTTAGTCCTTCACATCCTTGTATTATAAGTAAAATAGTAATAAAATAAGGTGGCATTATTTATCATGTACAATGACAAGTGCCACTGAGAGATGCTTCAGTTTTGCTTGCAGAGGTCAAGACTGGCCTCCCTGCTGAGGATAAAGAATGGTAGAGGTTAAGCACCACACTCAGGCCCTAGAAGCTGATCCCTGAGTACCCATGACCTCTGGAGAAATTTGGTAGGCTATGATTTATTATGCTTCTGATTAAAACAGACTTTAATGAGGAACGTGCTATGAATTGAAACATAAAAGGATAGCATCTGACTTCTGATACCTTTTGTCAACTTTCTTCAAAATGTAATATTATTCCATTTTTAGACCTTTTATGTAAGTTACTACTCAATACAATAGCTGGTATAGTACAGCTTCTTGATGTGGTTGATTGAAATGATCAGGACTTTTATTTCATTTCTCTGTGATATGGAAGAATCTGTGTGTTTGACACATACACACAAAATAACTACAATGGAATGCAAACGAGAATACATGTTATAAACCTCAAATAGCTGAAATACATTGAAAATAAGAGGAAAGTGTCTTGAAATATTTATGCTTTTTCAGGATGTGGCTTGGCACTCAGGCATCACAGTGCAATTGAAGTTTGGTGGGAATCTTGTGATGACCCTTGGCTTTCCAGCTGACTCTGGTAACAGCCGGCTCATTACCCAGCATAACAGTCACCTTTAATATGCGACAGATCGGAACACTATGATATCCATTCCCAAGGTTCAGCAAAATATATTATTTCAGTTCAGGCTTTGTGAACCAGAGACTATTTGGTGATTATGGAAATTTCTTTCCCATTTTTTTTTTCCTATCAAGAAAGCAAACTGAAAGGCCACAAACACTAAACTATTCTTAGTGACCTGTGACCTAGAATCATTCCCCAGGTAAAATTACAGAAGAAAATTTATAAAACCACATCTCTCAAAGTGGAAATTATGGGAAAGAAAATAATGTATGCACAAAAGCATTGAAAATTGGAAGGCATTGGTTTTAAATGCCATTAATTGGTGCCTTACCAAAAGATTTCTCAGACAGCCTAACAAAGCCTAGCTTAAAGAGCTTGTAATTAGCTTGCTTTTCGGGTGTTTCTTATGGAATCATCGGCTATGTAGAAAATGCGACCCAGGCTTCTTGCAATCCCTGTGTGGAGGAGGGCAGTAAGAAGAAGGACAGATGCATCAACGCTCTCAGGTGTCAGCCTTGCCACTCTGATCTTGTCCCCTTTGCAAATTTGTCAGAACTCTTGTATGCAAGACCGGAAATCCAGTTTACACTGACTTAAGCCTCCAAAAATATTCTCTAGTAAATGACAATGAAAATACACTACTACAACCAGCTTTGTGTATGGACAGAAACCAGAGACTCAGTCATGCCTGAAGTCAGTGTGCAACTCTCCCATGTGTTGTCCTGATTCATGCTCCTGTTACTGACCTCAGGAGAGAGGCCCCAGCAAAGCCACATTTGCCTCTTCAGAGCTCTTTCTTGTAACAGGAAAACCGTTTTCCCTAAGCACTGTGTTATGTGGGTTCTTCATCCTTCTTCCTTGGCTTCTCTGGATTCCTGGTTCTACATCTCTCTCAGTAGTCAGGAGAAGGAGTTTCATTTGTTGACACCCAGTATGGTGTTGCACTACCTACAACAGGAAGGACCAAATCAAACTCATCCTTGTCCTGTGGTCTAAGAGCCAGAAAATATTTTCTTAAATTACACTGAGCCATTGGCACACGAGAAAGGGGAGAAAATATAAAGAGAGATGGCTTCAATTCCAAGTTCTAAAATTATCCAGTGAAAATGTCCTATATTTCTTCAAAAGAGTTTGCATGCTCTTAAAAACATTAAATCTTCTTTGACACGTAAGTTTAATAAAGCATATAATCCTTACCTCAAAACAGCTTCCTGCCTTTGGCACTCATTCCTGCGCATACTTCAAAAGTACCATGTGAGGCTCTGGATTCGTTTGTGGGTTCCCTTTCTCATCACTGGTGATAAACTTACGGACTTCATCGTTCTAGTAAACTATAGTTTAGCAGAGCGTGTTACTTTGCAGGTGTCCCATACTTGTTGAAATAAACAGAATTATTAAGGAGGGTATTAGGTCTTCTTTCTCTAGATGGCAGATATTACTAAGTGAGCATGCATTATAGTCTGCATGTGAAATGTCCCCCGTTGTATCATGTGGTTGAACCCTGGGTTCCTAGCCATTGGCATTGTTTGAGAAAGTTGTAGAATCTTTAGGAGATGAAGCCTCACTGGGAGAAGTGAGTCACTGGGGACGGGGGTAGAAGTTTTACAGCCACCCCACACTTCCTTTTCCCTTTCTGTTTTCTGACTACAGATGCCAACGTGACCAGTTGGTCTCCTGCGCCTGGCCTTCCCAATCTCAGTGAAATAGTCCTTGAAACTGTAAGCCAGAATCAACCCTTTCTCCTTTGACTGGTGTTGCAGTTCACCTGCATCATTGCTAATAAAAAAAAATTACTGATAAAATTGCCTAAGGGAACAAGGGGTTTATTCTCTTATCCTAGACTGGTTACAGTTGTTTCTCCATCAAGGACAGCTCACACCAACACCAGGACCCAGGGAACTAGTCACATAATATCCACTTAACAGCTGAGAGAGACAATCCTTACTTGCCAGACCAGCATGTCTGGCCAAGTACACACAAGGATGCCTCTTTCTCAAACAGTTCCCTCTGTTTTATTCACCTGCTAGGGGACTAGTTCCACCCACCATGGACTGGGCCTTCCCCATCAGGTAGACAATCTCCTACCAGTTTACTCTGGATTTAACTACTATTCGCTACAAATGTGCCTAGAGAGTGAACCCTCAACTATCAAATTGACACCTGTACCTAACTATGACAACTGCTTCTTGTCATATATTCAGTAACAAAAATGAGAAAACTAACAGGACACACAAATGCTTAACAGAAACCGGTAATTCAGAAGTAGATTTTGTCTTCTTCATGGTAAGTAATTTTCCCATATGCCCTTCTGAAAATATAACTTGAACATCATCAAAGTGAGAAATTTCTGCTGAAGAAGCCAGCGTGACATTTAGATTCACAAAAGAAAATAATGCATTCAGAATTGTACATTGACTTGAAAAATAAATTTATTTTATGTTTTTGATTTCATAGTTGCTTAAATTTAATTTTTTCTCTTTGGCTGTTTTTTACATGTATACAATGAGCCTTAACCATTGTCACTCCCTATTTTCCTGACTCATCCCCTGTTTTCTACTGTGGTTAATCTTCCTCCTTTTGTCATGTCTTTTTATTATGCTTGTGTGACCCACTGACTTTATTAGGTTTGTCTGCAGGAAGAGGTATAGGAAGCTATTTACTAGGGCGTGAACAGCTCATGAGTGGAGAAGGTGACAGCCCATCATTAGTTTGCATTAGCTGTCAATAGTCCTTAGGGGTGGTAGCACCCCAGGAGTCCTTCCTCTTTCCATGGTGAAAGTTTTCAGGTCCATTCTTGTGTAGGTCCTGTGCAGATAACCATAGCAACTATTCCGGGAGCAACTATTTTGCAATACTCTCCCCACCCTCAGGCTTTTACATTATTCTTCTTACAATCTTTCTTCTGTAATGCTTTCTGAACCTTGGTGTATGTATGCATGTAAATGTGTGTTCCTCTGTGCGCACGTGTTGTGTGATATAAATGTCTTGTTTAAGGCCAGTATTCGTAAATTTAAGTGTTAAAGCATTCCACAGACACTTACTCTCTTCACTTTAGCCAGTCTTCAGTCTCTGTTAAGTGCAGCCCACGGCATAGTTTCTTTGATAAAGGCTCAGAGTTGCATTAATCTAAGTGTATAAAGATAAGTGCTCAGAAAAGCAGATGAAATCATGTCCTTTCAGCAAAACAATAGTAATAGCTTCTTCCCAGGATTCAAGATTTCCCTAAACACAAGTTCTTAGCCAGATTACAGTACCAGACAAATATTTCTTCCTGTGAATGAGTTCAAATCCAATAAGAAGGCGATTGCTTCCCCAACAACATTAATACCACTATTATACCAATAGGCACATCTTGCGGGGCTGGTCATCATCATAGCTCCAAAGGTCATATCTGAATAAGACTGCTGATGAATTTTCTCCCTCAGCAGCTTGCATAACATTTGACACTATGAAATGTAACAAGCATGGAAGATACTTACAAGTCAGTTCCAGGTTGATTTCTCCATGTCCTATGACCAAAGTATTTGATGCTAATAAAGTCTCCCCATGGAGTTCTGTGGATAACCAAGATCACTGACAATCATCTGTCTTCTTTGGGGGCCTCCTGACCAACAACACATAGAGAGAGATTCCTCACTTGGCTCTGGGATTGTTATTTATTAACCTGAGCCTCTGGGAGGTAAAATTTAATGGTAATCTAAAATGAAAATGTAAACGTATCATTCAATTTATGGGATTGTTTAAACCCAACGCCAGTGGCTTTGACGACTGTGTCCTGGGCTTTCACTTCTCGTCACTTGTTCTTTCCTGTCCCTTAATTCTAAAGCTGTCACATTTCTGATGATCACAAAACAACTAATAAGAATTATATTTTGGAAATGACCACTGGATTACATGTAATTAGATGACTAAGTGCTGAAAAGTGAATTGACCACCTGCATAATACATATATTCTTGGCAATGTTTCACAAGGTCACAAAATGGCCCAACCCTTACTACTTTATTTTCTATTACCTGAAATAAAATTTTTATAACTACAACCAGAATAACCACATGGTCACACGAAGTCCTTTGGATGTTTCTTGTACACTGACAAAGCAGCCAGACCCACAAAGCTCAGCTCACTCACCTCATGGACCTGACATAACAGCCTTCACCTGGCTTCTGGATTTTATGCGAAAAGATAACCATTTTTATATTGAGTTTCTTATCAGTTCCTGCATCTTACTCCCAGACTGCTCACTATCTATCATAGTTCCAGTACCTGTTACCAAGAAGACTAAGAGAAACTTAGTCTAGTTGTCCAGAAATCCTCTGGTTCAGCTTTCCATTCATTCTGGTTAGTAGTTACACAGCAAGGTCAACGGGACTCTTTAGCTAAGAGTCCAAGATCCCTCATGGACTCAGCAGTAAGGCAGGCAGAATATCAGCCTCTCAAGTCAAAACCGCAGGTGCCACATCAGATCAATTGTGTCCTCTTTCCCTCCCCTGAAACCATTTTAAATGGTTCAGTTACCATGGAGTCATGCTGCAGTCTCACCTGACCCATGTCCTTTCTCTGTCTCCCTTCAAGTTCTGCTCCCTTGTCTTCAGCGACTGGTGATTGAAGTGGTGGTGTCACCACTTCACCACTGACTTACCACAAGATCCTTGTATTTTTTTATGAAAAGAAGTGGTACTGCCTCCTTCTTCCAAGTACTGCAGCTGGGTAGAATCAGCTTGACTGCTATTCACCCATCATCTTCAGAATATGTTGGGAAACAAACAAAAGCAGAAAGAAGAACATTTTTAAATCACTTATTTCAAAATTGCAAAATAGAACATGTTCAAAACACCCTCCATTAAGTGGAAGACTGAGTCTATTTAGTCAGCAGAATACTGTGGCTTCTTAGACAGCTCTGAGTATTATATTTTAAGACTTTGTATTATATGATATATGCCAAACTCACTGCAGTAAGAACATCACACTTTTAGGATCTACTAATGTAATCAAACACTGCTTCTATTCTGTGTATAGTTATACCCTAAAGTGGGCATCAGCAATGCACAGTAATATAAATACATAGTTGTCATGGTTTGAAATGCGTCTCCACAGTCTCATGTGTTTGTCAAGGTCATGTCACCTTGAGAGGTGGAGCCTTGCTGGAGGAAGGCAGTCACAAGGGATGGGCTTGAGGTGGATTAGTCCACCCTACCTCCAGGAGAAGTCTGCCTTTGCTGCAAGCAGTCTGCAGCTCTCAGCTTCCAAGATGTCTGCGGTGACTTAGCCTCCTCCAGCTTTGGCCAGCCAGCCATGCTGCCTCTGCTTCGAGAGACTGTCCCTTCCCTCTGGAACCATAAGCTGAATAAACCTCCCTTTCTCCCTTAAGTTGCTTGACTTTGGGTGTTCCCACTCAGCAATAGTTAAGAGTAGCTGTTACAATAGTCATCTGGTATTAGATTTAGAAAGTACCAGAGCCTCTTGAGTTGCTTGACTTTGGGTGCTCTCTCACAGCAATAGTTAAGAGTAACCGTTACAATAGTCATCTGGTATTAGATTTAGAAAGTACCAGAGCCTCTTGAGTCACAAGTAAAAGGATGGCATGCAACATTCTTTCCAATCTTTTTTTTTTCCTTTTCCTTAGAAATATTCTCTTGGAAGACATGAAGAAATGGATATCTGCACGGTCCCCTGCGAGCTCAGCAGGTAACAATGGGAATCACTGTTTGTCATGGTTCCTGAGCAGAGCAACCCGCCAATCACAAAAGCCTGTGTTTTCAGAGCCCTGGTCACTGTCACTGCCATCTTACCTTCTCTGCCATTGCTTGTCTCTGCCTGTGCTGGGGGAAAGGGTCTCTATCCAGCCTGTCAGAACAAGGATCCACAGCTATATTGTCCCCGTCTGACTCTAACTGTGAGCCATCAGAAAGGGGAGGAATGAGTATCCCACAGTGAGAATTTGATCAGTGAGTAACTGCCTAGCAAGAATCTGCAAAGCAAATGGCCTGCTCTGCATGTTGCAGATTTTGCCCACAACGTTGCAACTAGTTCTGTGTTCTTGCAAAGTTATAATGCAGATAAATCTTAGACAAATCTTGCTTTTCTTTTGTTTTGAAACCTTATTCCTAGTCAGTCTCCCTCTTATTTTCATAACTTTTACATATGTGGCCTTCGAAGTTCATGTAGGGAACCTACATATCTGGACACCTAGTAGAGCATGAATCATAAACCAGTCTGTCTCTCTGTTTCTCTCTCTCTCTCTCTCTCTCTCTCTCTCTCTCTCTCTCTCTCTGTCTCTCTCTCTGTCTCTTTCTTTCTCTCTCTCTCTCTCTCTCAGCCAGCATCAACCTCTAATAGTCTCTCAGAGATATGTGTTGCTTTATGAGCTCTTTCCCCTTCCATGGTAAAAAGTTGACAGGTCATATCATGTGCAGGTTCTGTGGCGGTAAAAATAGCTAGAGTTGGCTCCTGGGTGCTGTATGCCAGTGATGGGCAGAATACGCTAATTACCAAGACCCCTCCTTGATCTTTGGCTCTCATATTTTTAACCACACCCTCTTCTGGGATGTGAACCTTAGGGTGGGAATGATTTCGATATCTGGTTTAGAGCCAACTATCCTATAGTCACTTATTCTTTGCACTTTGTTCAGCTATGAGTCTCTGTATTAAATACCTTCCAATGCAAAGAAAGCCTCTCAGTCCAGGACTAGAAGCTGAGAGCTACAGGAACAAATATAAGCATTTGGAAGACAAATCCATAGCACGTATATATAACAAACTAGTGGTTTCTTCCCCCTTAGGGCCATGGCCTCCTATCCACAGGTTCTTGGCCTGATTTTGTGTACCAGGAATGTGTTCCCTACTGAAAAACAGGTCTTAAATCAAATTAGAAAGCAGGTGGTTACTCCCATAACACTCATACCATGTTATCCCAATGCATATTTCTTGTGCAGGGGTACTGTTATACTAACTGGCAGAAGTAACATATGAGGAAGACTGTTATATTCTTCCCCCAGCCATTTACAAGTATTTTCTGATACCATGAAAGCTGCACAGCAAAAAGGAGGAAATTTCAGATCAGTTGCAGATCGCCTTTCCATGTCCTGTGATCAATATGTATAGTGTCATCAGCAATAGGTCTTATCATCATGTGCTGTTGGCCAACTTAGAGCAATGGCATGAATCTGTATTTGTTATTGTTGTTACTGTGGTGAGATGGGGGTGGAGAACTCCCTGACAGACAGCTCACTGCGAGTATCACATACCTGCTACTGAAAATTATTGTTTAATTGCCTGTGACTTCTGGCAGACGTATATCTGGGCACTTTTATGCAATCCCTTTTCTTTTTCTCTCTGAATATCCCTGTGTAGTATACCTCCACTCACTCTTTTCTTCTTAAATTATAAATTTATATAAGATAATAATATTTTAGGTTTCTATCCAACTTTATCATGTACCTTATTCCTCTCCGAACCCTTCTCGTACCATGTCACTTCATCCCCTCTCCCTAAAACTTTCTCCACCCACTATCCTCCTTTCCACCTTTTTTGCCACCTTATCTTTCTATCTCCCTTCCCTTAAAATTTGTCTCCCCCCACCTCTGATCCCCACTACTTTGTGATCCTTTCCTAGTTTTTCTGACTGTTAAAGGTTTTCCTAATTAAGATACAAATGTTTAGGTTCAGCTCTGGTATCTATATATAATAACAGGCAGTGTTTGTCTTTCTTTTTTTTTAATTTTATTATTATTATTATTGTTTATTCAACTGTGTGCATATGCCTGTGTATGTGTGCACGCGCACGTGTGTCTGTGTGTGTGTGTGTGTCTGTGTATGTGTAGAACCACGGACGAATTCGCGAACCTCCATGGACGCCTCCACCTCCTTCTGCCCCAGGATTCACAGGCTCCGCCCTACCAGGACCAGAAGCGCAGGCCGTCCCCACTTCCGCCTGGCATCTATACGTGGGATCTGGGATCTGAACTCAGGACCTTCTGCCTGCAAGGCGGAGGCTTAACCCCTGAGCCACCTCTCCAGCGCCCAGTGTTTGTCTTTCTGTGCCTGAGTTATCTCCCACAGTATAATATTTTCCAGTCTTATCCATTTGTCTAAAAAGTTTCTTTTTTCTTAAAAGCTAAATAGCATTCCATCATGTGCAGGTAGCCCATTTTCATGGTCTATTCATCAATGGACAGGAATTGACATTGAATTGCAATGAACAAGAATGTTCAAGTATCTCTGTAGTAAGTTATATTGACCTCTAGCAATATGACTATTAATAAGTAATACAGCTGCCTCTAGAAGTTCCTCAAAAAGCTGTACCCCTGATATTTAAGGAATGTAGATCTATCAGCTTATGATTCAATGACAATTAATAAAAATAAAAGGGAGAGGGAGAGGAAAAGAAGAGGGAGAAAGAGAGAGAGAGATTCTATCAGAAAATTATCACAGAAATTATCAACAAATCTTAATGACTGAAATTAGGCCAACAACTATACCTAAGAACACATGCATTGAGCTCAAAATTTTCAGAGCATAATAGAGGAAGGAGAGAATAATTATGGGGATTCACAATAATCAATTCATCCTAAATTACCCATAGATCTGGGATAGACCAATCCTATGCCTGTGTGATTTCCTCATTCATCTTCCAGCAGGCACTAGCCTCTAACACACATTTCCTCTGCTTCATTGTCTTGGTGACCTTAGTCCCCTTTTCAATGAAAAAGCAATCAGAACAAAAATTCTACCTGTTCTACTTTTACATTTAGTTACGCACCTATGTCCTTGTTCCTTGCCAAGGCCAGTTCATTGTTTGCAAACTGAATCTCTTTCCTTCTCATTATTCAAAGATAGCTTTCCACCTGTTCTCATCCTCTCTTCTGACTCATATTCTATAAAGCGAACCTGCTGTGACTTCTTCCATCTCCCAAGACATTCTCTGATGCTCTTCCTCTTCTAGTTATGGTCCTGTAGCTCTCTTCTTCTCTGCAGCAAGTTCCCTTAAGTGAATCATCTCTATCTTGTGTCCCCAAGTCATTTAACAAATTCCTTCATTGAGTCCAACAATCAACAATCAACACTTCATCAGCACTCTTCTCTCAAAAGTCACAGCAGTCTGAGTCTCTGAAGATAGCAGTGGATCCTCTACTGCATCTTAGCTGATTTGCTTTCTCTTCATTTTCTTGGAAGGATCAGGAACCAGCAGCCCTTTCTGCACCACTAAGAGCACACCCCAGGACTTCATCCATATCAGATCAGTATTTTCCTACTGAGATGCAGCCCAGCTTCAAACATGGAGATCTTTAGAAGTAATAGCATGCCTGGGCAAGTTCCAAAATGTGATGGCACTATTTTCAACAAATGGGAGAAAAATCACTCTGCAAACTGTGATGAAAAATCGCACTTTATAATTAAAACCTGTCTACATATAGCACATGAAAGAAGCCATTTAGTCTTTTATTTTCAAGAAAAGTGCTCCTTGCCATTAGCAGCTTTAAACTTGTTTGTGTATTTCTAGGATTCTACTTTCACCTTTTGATTCTCCTACCCCAGGTCTTGCCATGACACATCACAGTCTCCCCTACTTTATTACTTAAATACAGATGCCATCACCTATTCCAATGATCTGGTCAGACATGACTGTAGCATGCAGGAGGGCTCATCCCCATTTCTGGGGTCAGTCTGACCATCTCTCAATTCCTCGTTTAGTGGTGATGCCATTTCTCTACATAGAAGCCACTGGTCCAATTGCCAAAACAGTCTCTGTCTCCCTCTGAACCATCACAAACTTGGCTCACAGTCCCCATACCTCTCATAGCATTATGTTCTTTTCTCTTTTTCGAGCTTTTTTTTTTATTTTTCTACTTTTGCAAGGATGGTCATTCATTCCAGCTTTCCTACCTCCTCCTCCCTCCCGTCCCCTCCCTTCTCTTCATCAATCCCTCCCACTCCCACTCATTCTTCTGCCTGTGTGCTTCTATGGACTCCAGGGGTCTATCCCTATAGGGACTCAGCCCTCCATGGTATATCAAGTTACCTCTCCTCAGGCCACTCCACTGATATATGCATTTCCCTTTACTCATTCAACTTTAGACACAAAGATTTCCACTGTAAGTTCCCATTCTATAAGTATAATAGCTACCTACAGAGCAGTTTGATATACTGTCTTCCTATTTATAGGCTGTCTTCCCTACTGATCAATTTCCTTCATTTTTTTAGATTCTTGCTCTAGTTTATAGTAGCAGGGATGGGTACCATTCTGACAAGCAGGTCTTGACTCCAATCAAGTTTTCTCCTTGGTACTCATGACACTGTTACACTGGTGGTCACTAGTTGTGATGATGATTTGTATTGCAACTACACATCTCATGCCGTGGATGGGGCCTGTGACTATTTCCCTCTCCCAGCAGCTTCTACCATACTCCTTGGTACTGGGTAAGCTATCCAGCTTAGAGAAGTCTTCAGGCCAGTTCCAGTTGATACATTTTGCCCATGTTCTGTGATCCATTTGTGTTGCATCTTCAGTAATAGGGTCTTACTGACAGTTTTTGGAAAGCAACCAAGAGCAATGGCAAAAGCCTATAATATTTTGGGGCCTTTAAGACCTCTCTGACCAACATTTTATCAGGAAGTGCTACATTCCTGTTACTTCTAGTATAATTTTATCCCTGGTTTCTAAGATAAGCAAGATTGATAAGCCCTTAGCTTCACTAACCAAAAGAAGAAGAGAGAATACTTAAATCCACAAATTCAGAAATGAAAAGGGGGAAATTACAACAGATACTGGAGAAATCCAGAGAATCATAAGGACATACTTTAAAAATTTATATTCTCTTAAATTGAAGATCTAAAGGAAATGGATGAATTCCTAAACATACATGACAATAATTACAAGTCTTCCAACTAAAAAAAGAAAAAGCCCAGGACTAGATGGATTCAGTGCAGAATTCTACCAAGAGAACAAACACCACTACTTCTCAAATTATTCTAGAAAATAGAAATAGAAGGAATATTCCCAAACTCTTTCTATGAAACTAATATAATGCTGATTCTACAGCAAAAAAAAAAAGACACATCAAAGAAAGGGAATTAAAGGTCAATCTCACTAATAACATAGATGTAAAAATCCTCAATAAGATATTAGCAAATGGAATTCAAAAATATATCCAGAGGATCATACACCATGATCAAGTCAGGATCATACCAGAAATGCAAGAATGATGTAATATACATAAGTCAATAAACATGATTCATCATATTAACAAAAACCAAAGTCATATTATCCTCTCAATCGATGCAAGAAAAGTATTTGACAAAATGCAACATCCATTTATGATAAAAGCTTTGGAGAAAACAGGAATGGAGGGAACCTGTCTCATCCCGATAAAGGCTGTATGACAAGCCTAAAGCAAGCATCATCCTAAACAGAGAAAAACTTGAAGCACACCAACTTAGATCCAGAAGAAGACAAGGCTGTCTGCTGTCACCAGTCCTGCTCAATATTGTGCTTGAAGTCCTAGCTAGAGCAATAAGGCAAGAGAAGGAAATAAAAGGGATACAGACAGGTAAGGAAGCAGTCAAAGCATCTGTTTGCAGATGATATGATTCTATACTTGAGAGATTTATGTGATTCTACCATGAAACTATTTGAATTAATAAACAATTTCAGTAAAGTGGCAGACTACAAAATCGACACACAAAAATCAGTAGCCTTCCTATACACCAGAGATAAAAATACTAGAAAAAAATGAGGGAATCAATCCCATTCACCATAGCTACAAAAAAAATAAAATTCATACTTTAGAATAAATTTAACCAAGGAAATAAAAGACCTGTATAGTGGAAACTACAAAACACTGCTGAAAGAAATTAAAGAAGATTCTAGAAAATGGAAAAACCTTCCTTGTTCATGGATTGGTAGGATCAATATTGTGAAAATGATCATCCTATCCAAGGTGATATACAGATTCAAGGCAATTCCAGTCAAAATTGCAATGCAATTCTTCACAGAAATGGAAAAAAACAATATTAAAATTCATATAGAAGAACAATAAAAACATGATTACCCAAAACAATTTTGGTCAATAAGAAGACTGCTGGAGACATTACCATATCAGATTTCAAGCTATATTACAGAGCTATAGTAATAACAACAGTTTGGTACTGGCATAAAAACAGATACATCAACCAATGGATCAGAACAGAGAACCCAGATGTAAACTTTCACACATACAGCCACTTAATTTTGACAAAGGTGCCAAATATGCATGTGCTGGGGTGATTTTCCCAGGCACACACTGTGACGGCTCCAGGCTGTCAGGGCGGAGAAAGGCGAACGTGCTGCAGGCCCTTTACCCCCACCCAAATCCAGGGGACTCCAGACACAGCAGGGAGTCTGTCAAGGCGAGACTCTGTCACTCATTCATTCACTCAGTTACACAGCTCCTGGCTGTGATGATAAAGATAAGTAAAGTCTGACCTCCCGCACCTCCACCTCAGCCCTCCAGAGACTCAGACTAAACATAAATCTATGTTGGCTCCTATAAGCCAATTAGGACTCTGTGTAATGTGATCAGGGTTACGCCTAGGACACTAGCTCCCAGCCCCATCTTTAGTCCCATGTGCTAAGCCATGCCCTGCTCACTCCCTCACAGACTGTTATCCCTGGGCAGGCTCAACATGCATGCTGCATGCATCTTCAACATGTGGTGTTGGGAAATTTGGACATCTACATGTAGAAAAATAAAAATTGACTGTTGCCTCTCTCCTTACACAAAATCAATCTCAAATGGATCAGAGGCTTCAACATTAAACCTAAAACTCTGAAATTACTAGAAGAAAGAGAAGGACGTACACTTGAATTGATAGGCCTAGGTAAAGACTTTCTAAGCAGAACAAATGCCCAGGAACTAAGACCAATAATCAACAAATGGGACTTCGTGAAATCAAGAAACTTCTGTTCTGTAAAAGAAACTATTAATTGTTCAGAAAGACAATCCACAGAATGGGACAAAAATCTGTGCTACTTATAAATCTAATGAAGGATTCATCTCCAGAGTATACAAAGAGTTCAAAAAACTATACACCAAGACAGCAAACATTTCAATTAAAAACTAAGCCCTGTAACTAAAAAGGGATTTCACTCAAAAAGCCTTAAAAGATGCTCACCTTCCCTGATCATCAGAGAAATGCAAATTGAAATAACCATGTGATACCATCTTATCTCAGGATGGCTGAGGTCAAGAACACAAATTACAGAGATTGCTGGCGAGGCTGTGTAGAAAAAGGGACATTTATTGACTACTGGTGGAAGGGTAAACTGGTACAACCTCTAAGGAGATCAGTGTGGAGGTTCCATTTGGAACTGCCATATGACACAGCTATACCATTCCTTGGAATATTCCCAAAAAACTCTATATCTTATCAAAAGCATTATTTTCTTTGAATCTATCACTAGAATGGCACTTTAAGTCCAGTCTCCAAATCACAATTACTTTCCTAACCCAAATTCCCAAAGTTTTCCATATTCCTCCCACAGTTCAAAGGGCATCCCAGACATGTCCAAACTTCTCGGTTTCTCAGTACCAAGTTCTCTCAGCGTCACGGCAACACTTTACTTCTAGTACCAGATTCTCTTAGTCTCACTGCAATACCCTACTTTAGGTACCAATTTCCGCTGCTGTGAGATAACACTCAGGTACAACTTAAGGACTTATAGTTAGAGGGAAAATACAGTCCACTGGGACAGGAAAGCCATGGCAGGGGACAGAAGCTGAAGGCAGCTTAGGTCATTATAGACATCATCACAGACACAAAAAGAGCAAGCAGCAGACCACTAGCAGAAGCAGGACGGGGTTCCTTAACCTCAAGGGGCACCCCCTGTGCTGCACCTGCCTCTAGCAAGATTCCATGACCTTCCCAAACATTAGCAGCAACTAAAGATGCAAACGCGTGAGCCTGTGGGGGAAACTCATGAAAACGATGACAAATAGCTCTACACACTGATCCCCCACCACAGACCAGTCAACTCTCTTATGTGATGGAATTGTCTCACTTAACAATATGTTTGGCAGTGTTACCTCCCGCCTTTTAGTATCCATGCTTCATTCTTTCTGCTCAGTTGTCCCCTTCCTTTTATGACCCCAAATTTCACAATATGTCAGGCAAGGTCCTTGACTGTTTTCTTGGCTCTATCAGTACTTCCTTGCCCAGGTGATAGTTCCACTTTCATGGCATTTCTGCACCATCTGTATTCTGAGCCCTCTGCACCTACAGCAGCTCTTGTGCTCTCTGACATTGCCCTTCAACAGCTACCAGCCCCACTGCTCAATTTGATTTGTTACAGAGACTTTGCAAGGAACAAGCCCCAACCCAAGGTCACAGCCAACAAGCAGCAGTGTGGTTATCTGACCAGCACACATGTCATCATTAACTGTTCTTTTTCCTTTACACTCTATGTCCATCTACTTTGCCTTTAAATACCTCCAGAATGCACCATATCTCACTACCTTTACTACCAGGCACTGAGACTCAAAACAGCATGTTACAGGAAAATTCCCTTCACCTCAAATGGAGAAACTGAGTGGATCCACTTGGGTATAGAGAATAAAGATAATTTTATTGTAACATATGCACACGGGCTAACTGTGGAAAAGCTCCATTGAGTATAGCAATGTTCGTCAACTTACAGTTTACTTTATATACCAATGATAGGGAAGGGATGTGTTAGATAACAGTTCCCAACCAGGTTTACATTTCCACCTATTTGCAACCAAGGTCAGTATGGTTACCATGGTTCCATGACACAGCTTATCTTACTGCTGTGCAGAGTCATTCAGACATCTTGGTACTCCCAAGAGTGTTCTCACCCCAAAGGTTGAAAAGGGAGGGAGATCTGACTTCCCTAGCTTAGTTGCTTCTGATTGGCAGCAGTTTTAACCCTTTCTCTGTATAACATACAGCTAAACCTTGCCGTGCCATTTCCTCAATCTGTGAAAGATCTCATAGTGTTTTCCCATCTCGTTTGGACAAAAAGTAAAAACAAAAAGGAAATTTCCTTACTGGATTGTACAGCTTGCTCTCCGACTGGCTTTCCTGTGCTAGTACAAGCTGAAGGGAGCTTCAGCCACTGCAGCATTTCTTACTCCCATCTCGACTTTATTTTCTCCCAAGTTTTTAATGCAATGTGACATAGTTTAAATTGCTTATTCAGTTTAGAATCATTCTCTTTACTAAAAGCATAGGCTAAATAAAGCCAGGGCTTTTCTTCCCACTTGTTTACTTGTTCCACAGAAGCCCTGGTCCCAGCAGAGCACCTTAAGCCTGATAAGCCTTAAGTAAATCTTTGTGGAGAGATTAGATGACAGGTTACCCTGTAGTCTCATTATGATTTACCAGATGCCATATTAGTGTTGCTCAAAAGAAGCCGACACTTGTTCTCTGCTATGTTTCAAGATCCTTTAGAACTGTCTCCTGAGAGACTTCCTAAAAACTTTCTCCCTGGAGTAACATACTACCAAATTATACAGGAAGTGTTGCTGTAAAAACAATGACAAACAGAATTGGGAACTAACTCAGTAACAGCTTATGACCAAAGTATGGTTATGTGAGAAAAACATGTGGTGTTCATAAAGTGTCACATAAGTGAATGGGCGGGGCTTGTTCTCAATGCTAAATAGACTCTCCATGAAAAGTCACCATAGAGTCTAATGAACCTTCAACACAAATTTCAGTTAGATTCTTTCAGAGACTCATAGAGTTTTGAATTTTATATAGAAGAAGGAATCTACCAAGATTACCTACAATAAGGGGAAAGAAAATAAACAAGGTAGACAGCCAAATAAACATAAAAGTAATCTGCTATAAAAGCAGTAGAAGAGAAGGAAAGATCTTGAAATAGGATCTAACATAGATAGAGCGTATGATAAAGACAACAATTGACATATTTGGGCAAATAATAAGTTTCTACATAAGCAAGATTAGGACACTGGCATCAATTTAAAAGAAACATAATTAAACTTTCATTACATGCTGAAAAGTTATACAGATGAGTTAAAAATAAAATGGCTAAAAATTAATGCATAAAACATTTATGTAAATGAGTATAAATAGAAAAAAAATCTTATAGAATATCATGACAACACCAATGGGAGGAAAATTTTCTACAACAAAAGAAGAAAAAAAGCTACGAAGGTAAAATGAAATATTTCTTAGAAATTTCCAATCTTAAAAACAATAAGGAACTTGTTTTAGTTGAATATAAAGTACATTTTACAAACTTCATCAAACATACACAATAATTGTTAATTCCTCATAATATTAATATAAAATTAAGTGACCTCTGTCATAATTTTCATTCAAGGTTTTAGTGAAGTTTTAAAGTCAGTACAACAGAGCAAAGAAAATTTTCTATAAAGATGGGATCAATTTTAGTCAGGAAAATTGACTAAAAAGTGAGCATAAAAACAGCAATTGTTTAATATTGGATTCTTTGAGTTACAAAAAAATAAAGTTATGGTTTAGTAGAGAAGGCATGATGTTAAAGAGATAGGATCAGGAAGCAAGACAGAAAGATTCAACTCCTTACCTATGACCTGACGCCATCCCATCAACAGGCCTTCGAGGCTGGGAGGAGACAGCGCATGGCCAGGTCCTCTCCAGTTTCATCTGTCTATTATCTGTGCAGATTGATCATCCTGTGTTATTTTTGTGTCTCTCTGTGACCTAAATGGAACAAATACTGCACTTTGGGGTAAAGATTCTCCTCAAAAAAAAAAAAAAAAAAACAACCTGACCATTCTGGCCCTGAGGCATATAGAATCACTAAACGGTGACACAAATTTTTTTTCAAGGATATTTTCTTCACCACTCTTTCCTTTGTTTCCCAAGAACTTCCTAGATTTCTGGAACAGACAAATCTTTCCAGTACATTACTTATAATTTTTGCTTGGGTTTGCTCATCTCCAAATCATTATTCCTTTAACCATGAGAATTACTGAATTCTACCTATATAATGTGGGATTTACAAAGTTAATTCACAGATTGAATTATTTATACTACCCCCAAATGCTACAAGCATGGCTACTTCTATTAAAGGACACCTACAGTTATACACATACATGTACAGACTGTCCAAGATCCATCCAGCCATGTGCTCTTTGATCCTCTAGTCTCCATTTTGGAGGCAGTCCAAGAGAGTGCTGTAGACATTTTAAAAGCAGATGGCCATAATCACGGTGTAGGGATTTAGGTGATAGGCACAGGTCATGATTGATACAGTTAGGTAATTAAACATAGTAATCATGTAAGTATTTGCATCAAGGTTAAAACACAGTGAGAATATGAAAGCAGGGTCTCCCAGTTATTTAATGCAATTCTCTGAGGCAAACTAGCTTAAAGGTATATGCATTTTAGTTACTTTATCAAGATATTCAATAAAAGCGACATCATTAATATTCATTAAAAACAGTGCATATAGTAGTATGTCTTGGAAACTTGATAAAAATTAAGATAATTATAAGCAAAACCTCCACCACCACATATGCAAATGTTAATTTCAAGTGCATCCTCAATACTCTGAACACAAATCTCTTCCTGGATTAATCTCTTTGCCAGAAAGTTTTCAATGTGCTTCTCCCCTTAATGTGAATGCAAGCCATTTTCAGTTTCTGAAAACCTTTTAAAAATGTATCTCACGAATCCAATTTAATAAAAGACTCTGAATCCATTAAACTGTTCTCACAGCCCAAGTCCTTATTCACAGGTAATGACAAATATGTGCATGAGAGGGTGATCCTCTACTTTTCAGACTGCAATCTCTAGCTATGAGAAATGCTGAGTAGTGCATCTCAATGTAGAAGCTTTGGAAACTCTCTGACTCTCTCCATCTCCACAGCACTGATGATAGAAGATGAAGGAATTTGTCCTAGAGCCTCCACGCACAGCACAGTGATTTGCCGAAAACTTGAAGCAATCCTGGGCTGGAAGCAATGGTCAGAAAGTTCGAGGTAGCAAGGGGAAGAGACAGAATTAGTATTCGGCTGACAAGTTCTCATCTCTTTCTCCTGATATATTTCAGGTATGTCTCATTTAAGGTCAACGGGGGATATGAGTGCAGAAAAATAAATGGGAAAGCCAAAGGCTAATAGTCCAGGCTGTGGGTCCCCTGGGCTTCCAAACTTGGCTCATTCACTCAGAAATCACCTTTTGCCATGCACTGACACCATTAAAAACCCATAAACAAGCTCAGCAGTTAGTTTAAAATATTATTATTGAAGACATTTTGTACTTCAGAGATGCCAATCAAACTAGCTAGGAAATAGATAAAAATGAGAACAAAATGGTATGTAAAGTCAGCCAGACAACTTCTTCAAGTTACTTCTCATTCATTCTCGGCACTTAAAATCCCCACATTGCTGTCTTTCAAAGGAATATGGTTCTTCCGAGGCCATGTGATGTGGCAATTAAAGATCTTAGGCAATTTTTATAACTGGAACATAAGCCCTTGACATCATCAGTATGATACAGTGCTCCTGCTGAGTAACTTAAATTAAAAAGCACTTGTCATAACTCTGACTAAATTAGTGGAGCTGTCCTAATTACATCCACCAGCAGCTCTGCTTTCCAAAATTCTGAGTACGAAGCGCATTTGCTTCTCAAGCACATGCTTTCTGACAGGGTAAAATGCCTCACACGAGACCTCCTCATTACTGCAGTGAGAATTTGAGTTTATTTTTCAGTGATGGGACAAGAAAACTCACAGCTTCCAATGTTTGCTAGATCCTGAAAATTGCAAATAAACATTCTTGTTACTCTCTTTCTCTATTTGCGTTTCCAGTTTAGAGAGCGGTTTTCCTGTCTCTAGGTGCTACATAAATATTTCTCTGTAAATGTACTCTGGCTTAATCACGATGAGTCAGAAAGGGGTGTTATGCAGGATTGTTCAAACCTTTATCAAAAGAGTTCAGTCAAGTTTAAAAAGAAAGCACTAATAATCCAGGTTTCTCTTCTGGGATTTCAGGCTCTCCTCCCAGAAGTCTGGGTGTCCGTGTCAGTCTCAGAATCAACTTTCAGAATCAAAGGTCTGTGAGGCAAGGCATGAAGCATGCAAGATGGCTGTGAGGCTGCCAGCCTTGACTTTCATACAAACAGAAACCTTGCAAGAAACGAGATCTGTTTACCTCTCTATACTTAAGACAGAAATGTGTACCAAAAACTTAAATGATTCATTGATTTAACTACATCAGATTGGAAGCTAAGGAAGGTTTGCCTGCTAGAAGTATATTTGGTGTTAGTAATCACGTTCACTGGTTTTCATTTCATGAGGAGTGCAGCAGATGATATTTACGGGTTTTTCAAATAACGGTCACATATTGAACACCAAAGTAGTTTCATGACTTCTGAAGATTTTGTTTCTCTCAAAGGTAGTGACCAGGCAGAAAGAACACACATCCACACAATCAGCCTTTTCTTATTAAATAAAAAAGAGAAGATGAAACACAAATGGATCACAGAACATGGGCAAAATATATCAACTGGAACTGGTCTGAGGACTTCCTCCTTGATGGATAGCTTACACTGTACCAAAGAATACCGTAGAAGCTGTTGGGAGAGAGAAATAGTCACAAGTCCCGTCAATGGTATAAGATCTGTAAGTTGCAATACAAATCACCATGGCAACAGCTGACCACCAGGGTAACAGTGGCATGAGCACCAAGGAGAAAACCAAGTTTTCTGACAGGATCCATTCTGACCTGCTTGTCAGAATGGTACACATCCCTGTTACTATAAACTAAAACAAGAACCTAAAAAAGGGAAGTAAATACAACAATAAGAAAGGTAGCCAATAAACTTATGGTAAGAAGACAGAACATCAAGCTGCAGTATAGGTAGTTGTTAATATACCCATAGAATGGGAACTTAAGAGTAGACCTTTGGGTCTAAAGCTGGATGAGTGAAGGGAAATGCACATACTAGTGGGGTGGCTTGAAGAGAGGTAACTTGATGTACTACAGAGGCCTGAACCCCCACAGGCGTAGACAAGCCAGAGTGAACCTTGGAGCCCATAGAAGCACACAGGCTGCAGGGTGCGTGAGAGTGGGAGGGAATAATGAAGAGAAGGGACGTGCTGCGCGGGAGCCAGGAAGGAGGGAAGCTGGGATGAAGACTCAATATCCTTGCAAAAGTAGAAAAATAAATGATTGAAAAGTGCAAAAAAACTGAATAAATCTAATTAAATTAATTAAATTAATCTAATTGAAACTAATTAGATTATTAAGCTAACATTATAAAAAGAAACACATCACACTGAATTGGCAAAACATCGATGAGTAGATTATGAGCTTCAAGCTCAGATGATCACTCACAGGAATGACACAGCTCAGTGAGAGGACTTCAGTGTTCTCAATGAAGGGAAGCAGAATTGTGTGTTGTTGAGTCATGCTAACATGAGTTGAGATAGAAAATACTGAATTCAATAAGAACCTTTTGGAGACACTGGCCACTACCCTCCCCCACACACACCCACACACACCCACATACACACACATACACACGCACATACACACGCATACACACGCACACACACACTCACACACACATACACACACACACACACACATACACACGCACACACTCTCACACACCCATACACACATACACACACTCACACACACTCACACACTCACACACTCACACACACTCACACACACACTCACACACATACAGACACATACACACACTCACACATACACACACTCACGCATACACACACACCCTCACACACACTCACACATACACACACCCACACATACACACACACATACACACAGGCACACTCACATACACCCTCACACATACTCACACACACTCACACATACACACACCCACACATACACACACACATACACACACGCACCCTCACACACACCCTCACACACACACACACACACACACACACACATACACACACTCACACATACATACATACACACACGCACACTCACACATATACACACTCACACACATACACACACATACACACACTCACACACACTCACATACACACACACCCGCACACACACATACACACACCCTCACACACGCACACACATACACACATACACACACATACACATACACACCCTCACACACATGCATACATATGCACATACTCACACACACACACATACTCACATACACACACTCACACACATACACACACACATGCACACACATACTCTCACACACACACGCACCCATGCACACACGCACACACATACTCTCACACACACACGCACTCACATACTAACTCACACACATACTCACACTCACAAACACACACACACATACACACACACCCTCACACACGCACATACACACACATACACACACCCTCACAAACGTACAAACGCACACACACACTCACACACTTAAATACTCTCACACACCCACACACACTCACATACACACCCTCACACACACGCATACACTCACATACACACACGCACCCTCACACATGCACACACATGCACATACTCACACATACACACACTCACATACTCACATTCACTCACTCACACTCATACACTCACATACTCACACTCATACACATACACACTCACACACCCTCACACACATGCACACACACTCACATATACACACACCCTCACACACACGCACACACATGTACATACTCTCACACACTCACATACACACACTCACATACTCACACACACATACACATAAACAGCCTGCATGGTGATGCTGCCCTTAGCTTCTGTCCCATAAGAATCAAGACCATTAGCCAGTTTGTATTTCTTCTGCTTTCTGATATTATTAACCATTTATCTGTTGCTGTAAAATTCCTCCTTTGATCTTCCTCATCTCTGCTTTTGCATAAAACAACGGTACAAACTAAGCTCATAACTGGAGTACTTGAAGAGGCTTTAAGTTCTTCTTCCTCCACTGTAATTGGTGTCTGAAAAACTACTTCACTGTTATTCCTGCAAGAAAGGTATTCACACGCTTCCTCTGAAAGAGGTCTTTGGTTTCCAAGACATTAGAATTAAAACTAGAGCTGGAAAAACATGGTCAAGTTAAAGAACTGGAAACTTGGACAGGCATTCGGGGGAACACCAAACATTAGAATCAAAGATGTTAGGGCTCCCTCGTTATGATTCTCAAAAATTCTACAGTGATTTCTTTTTTACTAAAACATTTTATTCTTTCCCTCAAAACTGCAAGATATTTTCACAACTTATGCTGAATATCCTGGCATATGTTAAGTTCCTTTTTATAGATTTGCCAACATTAAATTCATACATAGGCAAGTTGATAGAATTGGTACATTTACTTCAATACAGCATTTGCAGAATATGCTATTTTTGTTGTGTCCAACATTAAATGATGGTTTCTGAGAAAATATGGTAGTGGGGAGTTTCTCCACAAAAAATAAAATAAAAATTATTGTTTACTGGCAAGTAAACTTGTTTTTAATGAAGGGTTATATTGCTTCCCTCAATACTCAATTTTGGGTGGAATTCAATATAGAACTTGTGCTAATCAGTTTTCTATAACTACAATAAAATACTTGAGCTGAACCATGTAAGTATTAGAGAAAACTTTGCTTTGGTTCCCACAGCATTGTTTTTGAAGCTTTTGGCCACAATGGCAGGGAGCTGTGGCTAAACTAACTGGTTAAGCTTCTCTTCTAAGCCAGGAAGCGCAGGAAAGAGCCAGGTTTCAATGTGCCCTTCTGGCCATGCCCACAGGGACCTAATGACATCTGGACCTCACCTGGGAAAGGTCCCATCACCTCCTACAGCACCGTGCTGAGGAACCTGTCAAGTACATGGATGGAGGACATCAGCATGCAAACACTTACACACTTTCCTTTCCTCCCTTCCCCCTTATGACTTGCCTTCTTCCTTAAATATTTATTGAGGACCACTAAGTTGTCCGCAGTCTTCTCGTTGCCAGAAATTGAGAAGCAAGCAAATTTATAGGAAAAAAAAACTACTATGCTAGCAAGTTTAAAAACTAAATCTGTATAGATGTGTCTTACTTGTGGCCATGGGTCATCTTACCAAACATGGCAACAATGTGTCCTAACCCAAAATCCTAAACCTATGCAAAGCCCTTGGATTCTGTGTTGTTACTGTTGCTTCTTTCATTCCAGAAATTTGATTTCAGGGTTCTTGAGTGCGAACTTGGCAGATGGCAACATCATGTTGCAACTTCAATGGCATTGGCTTTCCTTATGAATGTGACAGGAAACACGAGAAGACAGCTGGCAAATTGGCATCAAGTGACACATAATTTCACAGGATTCATCTAGGTGTAAGTTGAAAACAGAGCAAAGAGGGGAAAGGGACAAACTGGAAAGCTAGAGAAATGGTCCGGGCATTGAGCACTCATGGTTTGGATTAATACGATGGCAATGAAAATGGAGAAAGTATTTGGACTCTTGGCTAATCTCATGGAATTAAAGAAGCTGTATTTGGGCTAGGGAGATAACTCAGAGGTTAAAGCTGTTTCTTCACAAGCAAAAGGGCCTGAATTCAGATCTCAACATCCCATGTAAAAATGTCTGGAATTCTGGCCCTGGAAGGAAGAGTCTGGAAAACCCCAGAGCAAAGTAATAAGAGAAGCAATCCAGGATGAAACCCAATATCACCCTTGGGCCTCTATGAACACACACATTCAAGTGCATTCTTGTACACATCTGCACACACATATATACCTACCACATATGAGCACATGCACATGTGCAAATATACATATATATACATATATATATATATATACACACACACACACACACACACACACACACTCATAATCACTCAAAAAATGGGTCTGAGGCTAGGTTAAGTATAGGATGCAATACCTGCAGGGAAAGACTCTGAAACTGAGGGGAAAGTAAACGAAGAATGGAGATTCTACTGGCTGCCACAAAAGAACCATAGCAAGCAAAACCGGGCTACACAAAAGACTTTTTTGTAATTTTATTGGGAACAGAGGAAAAATCCCTTTGGTCAATACTTTTGTTAAATCAAGAATTCAGGGTCTCGCTACTTTGCAAATCAGAAAAATATTAAGCTAAAAAATAAGGGAAAAAATACCAGTGTGGAACTACATGTTTTCCTGTGGTACAAAAAATAGCTTTTAAAAAATCATCTTACCCATCAATAAACAAAAAATTTCTGTTTTCAGAGCATAGCCTGGGGACACTGTATTGATCATTTCAAGTTGTATAAATGTCTAGAAATTTTTAAACCATGCTTTACCTATTTGTTTATTTGAAGGAGAGGAGAGAGAGAAAAGAGAGAGACAGACAGACAGACAAATAAATGTTCATGGTACAGAGGTGGAGGTCAGAGGGAAATTTTCTGAAGTCAGATCTTTCCTTTCACCATGTGTACTTCAGGAAAATAACTTCTGAACTATTTTTCAGGGCCTTCGAAGTCATTTATTTGTAGGTTTGTTTGCTTCTAGTGTTCTGTGACTTCTGGATGAGGCATCAGATTGAGTCTATGTATTTTACTCTTATTCTTCCTTAAATTGAAAGCAAGTAAGGAAATAAAGATGGAACTAAACATACTCATTACCCCAGGATATTCCACTAAGGACCACTACAGGAGACCTGTCATTAGCTTCTTTCCAATTTTGTTGACACCAACTTACAGGAAATGCAACATCCCTTATTTCAACAAGGCTTTGCAATGCATATGAGATGCATCTAGGGAGATTAAGGGCTCCTTCCCATGAAAATAGTGCCATTCCCTCCCACCCTCTGTAGTAATTAGCAAATGGCACTCAATATCTGGGGAAACATAAATGACAATTGACCAAATTATCAAGTTTACAAAAATCAAATGTTGCATTTCGTTGAAAGATTTGGCCATTGACTTGCTATTAGCATAATTTGTCTTGCAGTAGTTTACTTTATGCTAATTAACTTACACTCATATTGTTGATTTTATGGATTATCCACATGGATCAGCCCCGATCCGTGATGCACGTTATCTATTTGAAATATTCTTTGCGAATGTGGTCAAAGTTTGGTCCATTTTACAGGAACTCATTGCTCATTTCTCTGCTTACAAAGTGACAATCAGATAGTACATAGAAAGACCACAGTAATAATCTATCTGTGGATTTTCTCATGCTTTAAAGAGGCAGGCAGACTCTACTTGTAACATACGATTCCTTGTGTTAACATTCTACAAGATGGTCCTCAGGGCCCACCTCCACGCATTTCATGCTATCTCCTTCACTTCCATGTGAAGGGCAGGAAGTAGAAGGGCAGGAAGTAGAAAACATCTTGTCTGTCTTTGTGCTATTTACTGGAGCTTTCTTCTTTATTTTTTTTAATATATTTTTTTATTTATTCAACTGTGCGTATGTGCATGTGTATGTGCGCACGTGTGTGTATGTCTGTGTGTGTCTGTCTGTGTATGTGTAGAACCACGGACGAATTCGCGAACCACCATGGACGCCTCCACCTCCTTCTGCCCCGGGATTCACAGGCTCCGCCCTACCAGGACCAGAAACGCAGGCCGCCCCCGCTTCCGCCTGGCGTCTATACGTGGGATCTGGGATCCGAACTTAGGACCTTCCACCTGCAAGGCGGAGGCTTAACCCCTGAGCCACCTCTCCAGCCCCGCTTTCTTCTTTATTAACTTGGCTCATCCTCTTCCTCCTCCTCCTCCTCCTCCTCCTCCTCCTCCTCCTCCTCCTCCTCCTCTTCTTCTTCCTCTTCTTCTTCTTCTTCATCTTCTTCTCTTCCATGTCTCCCTCCTTCTTCTTCTCTCTTTTCTTCTTTTTGTTGTCCATTATTATTTTATCTTGTGTCCTGGTGTCTTGAGAAAACATGAAAGTGAGGCATGAGAGCTACAGTGTTCAGAAGTCAGAGGACCACTGACCAGTGAAGTCAGTTCACTGTTTCCACCCATTGAATGCCAGGAAAAAAATCTCAGCTCCTGTGGTCAGACTAGATGGCAAGCACCTTTACCTACAAAGCAATCTCAGTAGGCCTTCAGTCTGTTTCTTAATGAGAAAGGAAGAGTTAAACTAATGACCCAGCATCCCCTCATTGGTTGATGCTCAGAGGAAGGCAGGGACATAAAATCAGCAGAATCCTCTTTTGCAGACCCTGCCAGGCATGGTGACTACTAATTGACAGGATCCAGGCTGGAAGGGAAGCGATCTCACACGCCTAGCTCCACGGAGAGCCTGGGGACTTCTGAAGAGCACATACTTGCTGTGATTTCTTATGAAAAGCCTCAAATCTAACCAAAGCAGTGTCAGTCATGGTCTGTGAAAGGTTGGAGGCGCTGAGAATTTTTCAGTTCATTGCCTGTGCAAGTGGCAGTCTTTTCTGCCCGCAGTTTACCAATGTTGATAATTAACATTTTGGCTACAGTTAATTAAAAAGATTGACCAGAAAATGAAAAATTGATTACCATAGTACAAGTAGAGCAGTATGTTTCTGAAGGCAGAAAATTTGGTTGAATCTCTTTGGACCAAGAAAGGAAGATGTTTCCAGATTTTACAATGACACTAAGAATAACATGTGTGGATGCAGGTACGAAGGTGCGATAAAATTGGAATTTTACACACTTTCACACAAACGTCTCAAAGGCCACTTAGAGCATAAACTAAATTTCATGGCTTTCTTCCAAGGATGTATTTGCTGTTGTTTATAGAGGCAGAGAAAGAAATTGAGACATAAAGTGGTAGGGAGCCCAAAAGTAGTTAGGTTGAGGGAAAGCATGTGCTAAGTACCAATCCACATCAATACCTTATATTGTGGAAAGATAAAGGGAAAATACACAAAAACCAGTCTATATATTCTTCTAGGAAGATGAAAGCATGAAATGTCAGAGTTCATCATGGTAAATATTGGTAATACATAAAACAAAATCAAGCAAATGCATCTATTTTGTATGGTTATGATAATGTTTTTATCTACTGAACCTTCTCTTTCTTTTCAGCACTAATAAACTAAGCTGGGACCAGAGGAGAGGCCCTGAAACGGTGACCACGTACAGCAGACAGCCCGGTGCCCCCAGGAAGCCTTTACTTGAACTGATCAGCCGGGGCGAGATGTGTCTGATGGGCGGTACCAAGGTAGGCCCTGTGAAAAAAGGGTCGCATGAACTGAGGAGACTTAGAACACATTTTGGTTTTCTTTAGTTCTTTTTAAGTATATTTCTCCACATGTATATAGCTTTCTTATGTGGCCCAGCAGAGCTCTCATGTGATCTAGTCGGAGTGGCCATTAGCTCTAACTATAGACAGGCTGGGAGTTTGGAATGTGGCCCCATGTCCCTAGCTGAGGACGTGAAAAGAGCAACGTTTCTGCTTCACTGGAGTGGCCCACCCCCTGCTCCTCCCCTTACCTAGAAGTCCATGGGCTGCCCCAAGGCAGCAGGCCTGGGCACCAGCCAATCAGAGGCCAGCAACCAATTGTCCCAGAAGAACCGGAAATCCCAGGTGTTGTGGGTAATGCAGGTTGCAACTCAAACTGCTCATGGATGGGGGGGGGGATCCAATCTCTGCGTGCACCCTAAAACTGTTGGCTCTCAAGCAATCATGTAACTACCAAGTTGGAAACCCCCTCCCCTTGCCAGGAAGCTATAAAAACTTCGCCCAGACAAAGGGCCACGCTTTTGTCCCAATACCACTGCCTTGGTGTCAATTGGTGGTGAGCCCATGTTCCAGTCTGCAATAAAAGGCCCTCCCTCAGCCATCCGTGGTGGTTCCTGAATTCATCCGTGGTTCTACACACACACACATACATACACATATGCGCACACACATACATGCACAATTGAATAAATAAATAATAATAAAATTTTTTAAAAAATTTAAAAAAAAGGCCCTCCCTCATGTGATTGCATCGGTGTCGATTCCATGGTCTCTTGGGATTCAGAAATCTGGGCACAAGAGAACAGGGTCTTCAGAGCTTGAATAAAGACAGACAAGGAAGGTTACAATGAAAGAGCAAACTCTTGGGACAGGTAAAAATATACAATGAATGTCAATGAGACTAAGTCTAAATTGACTGAGCCAGTTTGAAATCTGATTAAAGAAGCCAACAATGCCAACTCATGTTACAAAAATACATTTTTCTACCTATCTTATTCACAAACACATCAACTATTTAATTTCCAAAGACATAAAAGCTAGTGTTTTCTTTTACATCTTTCTATTTTTGAAGTCAAATTAATATCATAGGTCAATCATTACTGTATTAGTCAAGGTTCTCTAGAGTCACAAAGTCAAAAGAATGAATATATAAAAAGGGAATTTATTGAGTTGGCTTACGAGATATGGCCCAGACAGTCCAACAATGGTAGTCCAGTAGTCCAGTGGGTGACCACTGAAAACTGGAGGATTCCTGGAGAGTCTTTAATCATGTTGAAGATTTAGAGGATTGGAGAAACAAAGAAACCAGAAGGCAGGAGGGAAGAGCATTTTCACAAAGTCTCTCCTCTCCCCAGTCTTCTGTTCTGTGGTTCCTTTTATCTGATCTATGGAGGTTCTAATCAGTCTAGGACTGGTCTTTGTATTGTGAATGTATTGATCCAGATAATCTCTTCAGGTGGTCTCAACTGATCTTTGTTAATGTCAGGTATAGCCAAGTTGACACCCAAGATTAACTATCACAATTCCTTTCGTATTTTCATAAGAAACATCATTTTTCAGACCAATGGTTTTTTGCCATGGTGTTGGGGTTCTTGTAATGAGATGAGCCAGCTCCTTTCTTATGCCCTGTCACATTGCTTTATGTGAAACAATGCTCACACAAAATTTAAGGGAGAAAAGAAAAGATATATTTGGCTTATGGTTTCAGAGAGTATACAGTCCATTATTCAAGCTCTTACAAACTTGATTTATTTTAAACAGAACTAATTCAACTCTTCAAGCAAATGTATCATTTTTTTTTAAGGTTTCCTGTGATCTCACATTTTGTGTGGTATTGAGACAAGGTCTCTCAAGGCCCAAGTGGGCCAGAAGCTGACTGAGTCAGACTTTAACCTTGAACTCCTGATCTTCCTGCTTTCCCCCATAGAGTGCTGAGATAATGGGCCATGTACACTAGTTTAGGAGCACAGACTTCCGGTCTGCTGACTCAGCCCTCTAACCCTGAGTTACTGCTCCAGCTCACTGAACTTCTGTAAGCTTCCATGTAGCTAAAACTGAGACATGTTTTCCTTTTCTGTAAAAGGTATTTCCCTAAAGGTTGTCTCCTCACTGTTTTTTTCACAACTAAACACTAAGACAAGTATTTTTCTACAAATCAGAGACTCTAGTTGTAGTGGAGGGGAAGACAAAAAAGCAGGTTAGGAAAGATGAAGGAAAAAAATAAACATAATGCATTTGACAAAATGCCTAGACAGTAATGAATCAATATGTGATATCTCTTGTCGTTATTAGGAACATCTCATCACAGACTCTTATGACTCTAAAAAAGCACTCAAAATTCATCTTATTTTTAAAACAAGAAAACTAAAGCTGAGGCCAAATTTAACATGGCCTAAGGAGGAGTAGAGTGTAGCTCAATAGATAGTATGATTGCCTAGTACGCAAAAGTCCTAGTACCATTCCCAGAATCCCATAAAAGGGATGTTTGGTAAACACATCTACAGTCCCAGCACTCCAGGCAGGAGAATCAGAAATTCAAGTTCATCCTCTAAGACATAGAAAACCACATGACAGAGGAAGAAGTGAGGATGACATGACGATCCTTACAACTACCTTGTTTGTGCAATGTGAGAGAATTTAGTAATAAAGTTAATAGAAAATAGCACTGTATTTCAAGGGAACGCTGAGCCAGGAAATCCACTAAATCTCATTTAATCCTTCTAAGCCAATGAACTAAATGTATTCATTCAACATTTTGGAAAATGATTATAGCTAGTTTCAGTAACTTTCCCAAGGTCACACAGCTGGCCAAAAAAAAAAAAAAAAAAAAGCAGAAGCCTGAACCCCTGTCACTCCTCCTGTAGGTGGCAGGGACCTGTGACTACACTACAAGTTCTTTAAGTAAAAAGGCAATTCAGGGGAATCAATAGGAGTCAGCCTTGGACAATCTAGCTGGGAGACCTTCACTTCCTGCATTTACATTTCAAAAGTTGGTAGGATAAAGAAATCATTTGCTATTGCTAGATAAGTGCTTCTTCCAGCAAGAAATTTCGAAGCCATTAAAAGAAAAAAAAAAATTGGAAAAAGAAAGAAAATGCTCCAGCTCTAATTTCCCTTCTAGATTAAACAGCCACAAAAAGACTTTCTGGCATTGAAAGCAGAAAGCAGGCCGCCAAGCACCCAAGCAATCTCCAGCAATTTGCATTTTAAATATAAAGCTTGCCTCTTTGACAGAGATCAAGAAAGTCCCCATATTAAAGAGAGAAGAACCTATTTTATTTGCACTCATATTACTAGTAATTTTCTAGTATACTCTGGAATGTATATATTCCCTTTGGGTCTATTTCCAAACTTTAGTTCATCTCTATTGTGATATCAAGCTTTATTTAGTGTTTAGTATCCATTTGTTTATATGTTTATTTTTGATCTTCAGGATCCTTAGAGTTTCCAAAAGGGAAAAGGATTTTCTATGTATTTGTCTCAACTTATTAATGAGCAGATAAATTAACATGGTTGAAGATGAACTGAAGAAAAATGTACCCCATTTTTTCCTTGGTATGCTTTGCAACTGTTACAAACCAGAAGCCCCCTTCCTCTGAGCCAGCTATCATACCCTCTGATGCACCTGAAATGGTTGTGCTTTCACATCCAGGACAATACAATATTGTTCCAACCATTCCATTTTTCTTAAAATCAGGCAAGCTATACTGATTAAAGAGATCATAACGTCTAGACTGTTGGTCAGGAGGAGGAAAGGATAAAGAGACTGCATGACAATGTGTGAGGTCCACATGCAGGTCTGTTGATAAAGAAGTTAGCACAAGAGAGAGACTTGGTGATAGTTTTATTAGAGCCAAGGGCCTGGTGGCCAAGGTAATCATAGATTATTAGCCTTAAAGTGAAAGGATATTACAACAGAAGAGATAGCTTAAAATCAGAGAGAATAGGAGAAAACCAGCTTGGTGGGGGGGAAAGGAGAGGCGGGCAAGGGGCAGTGTCTATTATATAAAGTCCCTCTTACATAGAGGACGAAAGGGGCTCTCTGTCTTTTATGTCCTTCAAATGTTGCTAAGGAGTTGAAAGAGAAAAAGGTAAGTGCAGGATGGGGAGCAAAGAAAGTCACTAGAATGGGGGGGCGTCTAGGGAGATAAGTTGGATGTGTACTGGTTAGCTCCTGCAGTCACTAGGGTGGAGGTCCGGGGGTCTAGGGAGATAAACTGGATGTGTACAGGTTACCTCCTGCAGTCAGGAATCCAGGAATTGCCGCATTCCAGCCAGGATGGAGGAGAATTACAAATGGCCTGACTCTGGCTAACAGAAACCACATGGAAGAACTAGATAGGATTGAGAAATACCTCCATTTCCTAACCTCCACGGCTTGTAAAGTGCACAGACCTATGTCTGCAATGCCCGTGACCCCCAAGAACCATGATGTCAAGAGGATTGTTTAGTTCTGTTGTTTCCCATGAAAGCCTTTACTGAGGGATATATGGTGCATGCTCGATCTGCTCAGCTGCCAGGCAACTTGATCAATCCCAGGAAATTCATGCCCCTATCCACTGTTATATTCTGAAAAGCATCCAAAATGGTGTTAATGATGTCACAGCTCCCAAAGGCACTTCCTAAAGACAGCTATCATTATCATTTGTGCGACTAGCTTTATTCCTTGTCTCTCTGTTTTCCAAGGGGCTGAACACTAATTGCTGGGGTAACTTAGTCTTTTTCCACACTTGGGGACTTACTATATTTTTTCCATCACATAATTTTGGTTTCATTCTGCTACATAACAACTTCCAGCTTCTTACAAGATTTAGAAAGAAAGTCTCAGGCATTTATTTACCTTCTCTCTTTCCTTCCCTAAGCAACACTAGCTACTAGGACAGCAAAGGTGCTATTAGTTGTCTTAACAAATAAAAATTCAAATTCTGGTGTTTTAGCTTAGTACCGTGGGAATCTAATTTTCATTTACGTAACTATCCAAGGCAGGTCAGGTCAACCAGGCAGGAGTCATTTATCTTCAAATCAATGGTTTTAAGGATGTGGGATCCTCCTAGCTAGAAGGGAACGGCCCTTCTTAGCAAGGTCATGGAGCTGGCACTAAAGAGCCAGAAAAGAAAGACATGGCGAATGAGGCACAGCATGGTGCAGACACGCCTACATCTCCTAAAACCAGATTCCCCCAGTGGGAACCAGTCCTGCTGCCACCAAGGGAGGCAAAGATGGCAGGTGGCAGAGCTGCAGCATTCTTTGATGGAGAACCTACCACCCTGCAAAGCTTCAGAACCAGCAAACTGTGATGACTCATTTTGATTGATGATTACATTGGATTAAGAAACGTCTCCATTTCCTAACCTCCAAGGTTAGTAACATGCACAGACCTGTCTATGATGCTCACCCTCCACACCCTCCCCCCATACATGGCATCAGAAGGGCTCTGAATTAGGGAGTTAATCCTTTGATAAATTCATAATGTAACCAAAACATTGGGAAAAAGTGAAGGGGAAAAGGCGGGATTATTAGAGAAAACAGGTTTTCAGGGATGTGCCCCATCTTTTAATTTTGGCCTGGCTCCTTCTCTCATCCTGTCTCCTACCTTTTCCCTGACTCCTGTCTCTTGTCCGACTTTCTTCCTCATTCTTGCTTGCCACAAAGAAGCTTCTTGGCCACATTCTCACTGATATGATTTTCTGCCTCCCAACAGGCCCAGAATATGGAGCCTGGTGATCATGGGCTGAGCTCTCTGAAATTGTGAGCCAAAACTGTCTTCTATCAAGTTGTTTATACTGCTTGATCACAAAGATGTGAAAACGAATACAAAAGGGCAGATGACTTTTTTTTACTTTATGTTTTGGTGGATGATGTGCTGCAACCTGATCTCCCACTGGGAAGGGCAGCATATGTCTGTTGGAAAATCCCTTGAGCCTAGTCTGGTGCTCTGCTCGCTGTAGGAGCTGTTACCTGGAGTTTTCTTCTCTGTCTGCGATTTGCTAAGCAGTGGAAACTGTTTCCCGGCACCAGCCCACCGCTGTCCACTGGTCCTATGGTCAGCATCCACAAGAGGACAGCAACCAGTTCATCTTGCTTTCCAGGTCAATGCTTGATATTTTTCTCTATTTGGCAGACGCTAGATGCTAGGTGGTAAGTAGATGCTAGATAGATAGGTAGGTAGGTAGGTAGATGGATGGATTCGGAAGATACACGGAAAGAGGATTTATTAAATTGGATTGTGAAATAAAATCTAAGTCCAGTAGTGATTCCCTGTAGTTCAGGAACTGAATACTTCGGTAGTCCCAGTCTGGTGCTGAAGGCTGCTGGAATTCTGGGGGAGTCTCTGAACTTCAGTCACATTGGAATGTTGAAGAAGTTGGGATCTTATGGCAGCAAAGAACGGCAGTAGTAGGGAAAATGAGCTTGCCAGCACAGGGCAAGAGAGACCGTCCAGCTCTTTTCTATTGAGCTTTTTTTAAATCTGATCTGCTACTGTAAAATATCGCCCATTGTGGTCTGGGTCTTCCTCATTAATTAGACAACCACCTGCCGATTTCCCCAAGTACTTGTCTTAATGATCAGTTCTTTACAGCTGGGCCCAAGGCTCAGCCTGCAGTTGTCAACATGACACTTGTTTCTCTAACAATCACACGCTGCAAGACCTGTGTAGCCTCTTCTCCCTCTTGCCTGCTGGAGACACCACATTTCTTGCAGGAAAACAGAAGGGCAAGTACAATCTTCTTTGTTTCAAAGTCATTTCTGATAGGTTTGCACAGCAACTCTTTTTGATCTACAATAACAATGCTTAAACTGAATATAGACTGAATATAATCCTACTCCTCCTCCTGACAGACGATTCCTCAAGTGCAAGATGAAAGTGTTAATTTTACACTCTGTTGCACAGAACTAATCAATATGTCAGGCTATTAGTTTACCAATAAAATAGATTGGACAGATGTCCTGATGGTCTGTGGTTATGTGAACAGTAAGACATTCATCAAGAGAGGTAAAGAAGGGAATAGTGTGTTTGTTTTATTATGATTGTAATTTTCAAACATAAACCCAAATAATTCAACAACTATACAGTTAATCGACTTTCATTATGTCTTATATCCAACATATTTAGGATATTACTAGATAAAAACATTATATTATGATGTTTTGAGAGATCCTAAAGTTTTAGACAGTAATAAAATTTTGTACTGTCTATTTAGCAGGACACATTCAGGATGTAAAGGCCAGTGTGACTAAATCATGAAGGCCAAATGGATTCACCTTGATTTTCTAAAGTTAGTTACTAAAATATAATGCTGAAAAATGTATCCCTTGACCCCATTTTCTATGTTTAAGACTTTCACCTAAGTGTGGTCAGCTGTGTAGAGCCAGAGGTACAGTCCGCAGCCTGGCATAGAAGGAAGAATTGATGTCAAATGTGGTTTTGCACCCTACTTCTAAAACTGGATAACTCCTCCTTCCTTTGCAAACACTGAAAGCAGCGTCTTCCCATTCCAAGTTGTTTAAGGACAAGCACGGTGGCACACACCACTCACGTCAGGATATGAAAGTTCTGAGGATCACAGCTTTGAGGCCAGCCTGGACTACATCGTGACTACCTGAGTCAGGCGCATCAGCTCCAGTGGAGGCCCTAGCAGTTCTAGACCTGGAGGCCAGAGTAGGAAGGAAATGCCACAGCTGAGGGACGAAGCAGCACGACCAGGAATAAGGGAGATCAGTTTGAGCATAAGCGTGTCTTCTGCTTAAAACTTCCCCTGAATCTCTCACAAATCAAATGGCATGTGGTTGAACTTAAATCACCCTGCCAACACCTATCCCAAGAAGACTGATCACCGGACAAGACATTCTTACCTACAAGGACCTGCAGTGTGGACAGGCAATACAAGGAGAAGGAAGAGAGGCGCATTTGAGTTTCAGAAAACAGTCACTTCTTGGGTAACAGAATCAACTTGGTTTCATCATTATCATCGCTAATATGAGTTTGTGATTCAAACAATTTACAGAAGCAAAGGGTTCTATTTGTGCTCATGGCTTTAGGCTATAATCTGATATGATGGTGTGGTAATAAAGGTCATCTCGATTTCAGAAGACAAAGATGCCACATCCATAGGAGGGGCAGACTTACCAGTCTGTCAAGAACCTATCAGTTATCTCTTTTTTAAATAACTTCTTGAGGAATGGACCCAGCCACTATGTGCTGGGCCTTCCCACATCAAGCGGTGAGAGCTGGGGCTTTACTGTTAGTCGTTAGAGGGAGAATCTATTGCAAAGTACAGGGACCAACTGTGTTCTCAAGAGTAGTTACAAGAGAATCCACATCTTGTTTCCTTTCTCTGCTTCCCACAGGGCTTTGGAGAAGGGAGTAGGTGGGCATAGAACATGAACTCTCTCTTTCTCTCTCTCTCTCTCTCTCTCTCTCTCTCTCTCTCTCTCTCTCTGTCTTGAGGTCTACCAGTGGTGTCTGTAACTCAGCCACTCCATGAGGACATGAAGGATTGTTTCAGATAAAGTAAGATGGAAATGCTTTGTGCTGGTAGCTAATATTGCAGAAGTTGCTGATTTCACAAGTAAATAATGCACTCTTCAAAACCCAAAGACACAGTTATATTTTCAAGTGAAAACAAGAAAAAAAATAAAAGAACACTTTTTGTGGGAAAAATGAATCATTTTGCTTTCATAAACATGTGTTTATGCTTAAGCACAGGAAAAGCAAATCAAGAACTGAAGAAACAAGTACAAGAGGTTCAATAAAATCAGATGTAAAGGACCGAATGAAATTGAGGCATTGTGGCTTATACCTTTAGAAATTGTTTTGATATTTGAATTTTGCTTTAAATATTCAGAAATACAAACTAGAAAAATGAAAAAGAAGCTTCTAGGTCTACAAATCAAAATAAGAGAATCTGTAGTATATCAAAATGCTGGCATGAAAAAAATGAAACGAAAAAGAACCAAGCAATGTCAGACAATATGTCTATTTTATATCCCAAGTAGATTATTTGATTCATTGAAATAATTTTAGTGTGGTCAGGATATCAAGCAATATTATTCAATTATTTTAATTTCCATAGTCTAATAAAATTTTCAAAATAAGGTAAGTACATGTGGTGATGAATATGTTAATTAACTGAATTGTGGAGATCATTTCACAATGTATACATGCATCAATTCACATACCTATTATATACACAATTTTATTTGCAAGTGATATGTCAATAAAACAGAGGAACTATACACAGAAAGAGTAAATTATGTGTCCTTATATCAATTAGTGTATATACATGCTTAACATATTCATATTATTAGTACATATATGTGAAATGGGTAATATCAGCATCTTATTCAAAGGAGATAATGGCCTACAACCCAAGTGAATGATCATGATTATGGGTAGTGTAACATTAGTGGATTATTACCCATTTCCCAATAGTTCCCTTCTGACTTGTGAACACAGTTTTTATTTCCTTCCTATTGATCAGCATTCTGACCTTCCAAACCCTACAAAATTGGTATATTATACTTTATTTACAGTATTCTAGGACTTCTAAAGCACACGGTTTCAAACTTTTTGAAATTACTTCCACCCACCAGCTCCAAAGGCATATAAACTGCATGCTCAGATAATCAGAGCAAAAACTCCACTTCTGGCACTAATTTTCTATATTCACTATTTGTCTCACTATTTGATAACTTATGGAAGAAAAGTGTTTGTATATATTTATTTTGCTTTACAGTTTGATGTACAATGCCTCAGTGCATGTAAGGCATGATGGTGAGAGGCTCTAGCTGTGCTAAAAGAATCATGAGGCAGAGATAAGTACTGGCAATCATCAAGCACTCACCTATTTCTCCCTTTTGTCAATGAGTGTCCCAAGCTCATATTTTGCCATCTACTGAGTGATTGAATTTTCCATTCTCAGTTAAACTTCCCTGGAAAGGAAACATCCTCAAAAATTGCCTAGAAATGTGTCTCCCAGGGAATCTAAATCTAGTTAAGTTAGTGACCAAGTGACCCTAAGAAAGGACATTTCAGACTCAAACAGTAACATTTTTTCTTCAGTCTCCTCAGTAATCACAGGCATCTCAAAATGCAATATGCTTTCAGTCCAGCTTCAAGAGACACCACAACCTCAGAAGTCTGAAAAATTTTTGAAAGCTCAGAAGTCTGAAAAATTTTTGAAAGCTCAGAGTCTCTTCTAAAAGTCAAAGCAAGCTATTAGCTGTGAGCCTCTATAAAATAAATAAGTTATATGTTTCTAGCATACGATGACCAAAAAAAAAAAAAAAAATCATTCCCATTCCAGAAGTGAAAAGTGAGAGGAAAACAAGGCAACACCAGGCCAGAGAAAATCTGAAACATAGCAGAGAAAATATTGAGCTCAGAAGTTTCATCCCCACATAGAACATGTAGCATCTTTAATACAACTCCACCTTCAGTGAGCACAGGGATCCACTCACTGTGCCATAGCCCCGGCATATGTAGCACACTGCCACTATCTAAAGGTGGTTCAACCAAGTAGTTGAACCTTCCTTTAGTAGACATGTCATGGTCCTAGTACCCACAACATTCTGGATCTCCTTTACACTTCATATAAAGTCCACAGAAAGGCTCCATGCAGTGAATCCTACCCAGCTACAATTCACCTGACCTCATTAGCTTTTACATGAACCTTTACCACAAGACTTTAGGATCCTCTCACTCTTTCATTATGAATGACTCCAAAACCAGGACCATTTAGACAATGCTGAGTTCCTCTTAGAGCTCCATACTTAGCAGGTCACTGACCACAATTTCAGAGGCCTGTGAGTGTTCCTTTGATTTTACTTGGGAAAACATTTCTACATGCAATCATTTTCTAGCATGACCCCTTATAGTTGTATCTTTGCAGACATTTTCTTCTTAATGGAAACATTTTCAATGGTATTAACATTTTTTAAGCTCTGAAATGTTCAATAGAAAGGGATTCTCCCAAAAGATACCATTCTTAGTTTTCTAGCATAAAGTACTCAAAATCTCTTTATGGATCTTAATATCTTAAAAACTTTGGCAGTTTGTTAACAATTGCCTTGCCAATAAATTTAAATGAGATCATGCTCTTTTCCTCGCCAAATTGCATACTATTCATATCATTCTGTTTTGTTTGTTACTCTTTTGTTCTATAAATCTGGCTAAATGTAGTGAGTGATAACCATGTCACAGTCTGTCTTATATGCTGTCTAGAAATTTCTTCCACCAAGGTGGTAAGTCAACTTATTTTTAAATTAGACTCACTGAAAATATCATAACATAGACAAAAGTAACCAGATGCTTTGCTAGGATATAATGGACTCTAATTCAGTTTTGGATTGAGTTCTTTGTCATATCTGAAACCCCAGGAATACGATTTTTACTGTTCTCATTTCTGCTAGCATTCTGGTATGATACAATTTCATCTAATGTCCCAGCAAGTTCTGCTTTTCTACTTTCAGCTCCTAACTCTTACATATTCTTCCCCCCCCTTAAAAAATTAAGCAATTTCAGTTGCCCATTTAATACATGGTCAGGCTTATCATAGCAATGATCCCACTATCACTACCAACTCTCGGTATTAATTTACTTTTCTTGTCACTGAGACAAAATACCTGATAGAAATAACTAAAAAGGGGAGAGGTTTATTTTGCTCACAATTTCAGAAGTTGTGTATAATAGCAAGAATGGCATGGTGCGGCTGCTCCATCAGCAGTGCAGCGGCTCCATCATCAGCAGTGCAGTGGCTCCATCATCAGGGTGCAGCAGCTCCATCATCAGG
Organism: Typhlomys cinereus; assembly: GCA_023101885.1. Taxonomy (NCBI): domain Eukaryota; kingdom Metazoa; phylum Chordata; class Mammalia; order Rodentia; family Platacanthomyidae; genus Typhlomys; species Typhlomys cinereus. Next base: position 1,574,944 of record JALPQD010000301.1, on the reverse strand, counting down.
GGTGCAATGGCTCCATCATCAGGGGTGCAGTGGCTCCATCATCAGAGTGCAGCGGCTCCTTCATCAGGGTGCAGCAGCTCCATCATCAGAGTGCAGCGGCTCCATCATCAGGGGTGCAGCAGCTCTATCATCAGTGGTGCAGCAGCTCTATCATCAGGGTGCAGCAGCTCTATCATCAGGGTGCAGCAGCTCCATCATCAGGGTGCAGCAGCTCCATCCGTGGTCAGTAACTCCATCAGTGATGCAGCAGCTTGATCATCAGTGATGACAAAACAGGAGGAAGTGTCACTAACATGATGTGGAATAGGAAGCAGAGAAAGCAACCTACAGAAAACTGAATCTGGGAAAGATCAAAATCAGGACAGGAACTACATTAAAACTTTGTCTTTTAGTGCCTCATTTGGAACTTTCTGGTGACATCATCAGAATTTTGGGAGGATTCTTTTCCCTGTCACTTTAAATATCTTTAACATGTATGATCAAAATTGCATGTAAAAGATATAGGGAATTTGATAGACAATAATTAAAAATATTTCTACTCAACAAATATTTTCAACTTTGTTATTTTTCTTAAGAAAAATACCAAAAGACAGGCCTGGTAGTACATATCTACAATCATAACTACCTGTGATCTGAAGATTGCAAATCCAAAGCCTGCCTGGGTAACGGACTGAATTCAAGTGCATTCTGGGCAAGAGAGTGAGATCTTGTTACAAAATTAAGAACACAAATAATTAAGAAATAGTTCTGGACGTTGCTCAGTGGTAGATTATTTTCCAGATACGTGAGGTCCTGGATTCAATACCCAGTGAGACCCCCACACATACACCCTGTATAAATACAAAATCAAATAAATAAAAACAAATCAGAGTGATTATGACCAAAAGTCAACAAACAGATAAGAAAGAACCAAGAAATAGTAAATCTATCATCCAAAGCATAGAATTAGCTTTGAATTATTGGTCTGTAGGGAAGATTGAAAGTTTACTGGATAGCAGAGTGAAGGGATAAGCAAGATAAAAGACAAAGTCAAGAGATTAGTTCTTTTATCTCAAGAAAAGCAATAAAATAAATTATTTCACTCATAATTTCTAAGGAAATTACAGTAGCTCATCACCTTGTTAAATATATTGAAATCATATATCATTTGTATAAAATGCACGTAACTGTTTGATCTTACAATTCACTTATATAATAAATTTTCATGCAACATTTACATTAATAGCACAGTAATTACAAATTTAATAGAGATTAAATAATATTTTGCTTCAATTTTTATTTGATTCAATGATCAAATAAATGTATCACCATAGACACATTCTTTAATCTGTCAGTCAGGCTATGTATTTTTACTTTTTTACTATATCAGCATAAAATATCACCAATACTGAAATTATGTTATGAAGTCATTAGTTACAAGCTCATGCCAGGTTTACATTTTTCTTGTATAACCCCTACCTTAGGAACAAATAATCATATGTACTAAAGGTAAAGCTAGGAACATGCTACGTTGGAATGCACAAAAACAAAATTACTTCTGCATCTTACTTTTCCCAAGTCAAATGTACCAAAAATTTAATGGAAAAGTATTCTATGTGCTTACGTCAGATGATATCTTAAACCCTTTAAGAGCCGACAGTCATCACAGGCAATATTTCATCCTATATTTGAAGATATAAAATGCTTTGGTATACACCATTACATAAACAGAAAACCATCATCCAGAAAAAACCACACCCTGAGACTAACTGATTTCCAGTGGGAAAAGACAACACTGGTGAGCTGCTTGTACTAATGAGGCCTTGGGGTTGCTAAGAGAAAGTAAACAGCACTCACAATCCTGGCTGAGAAGAATTAGCACACGCTGTAGAGCTGCATGTCTACACAACAAATAAGGAAGGTCGTCTTGAAATTTCAAGTAATTTCTGGAAACCTTTTAGACTATTGGTGGACAACCTCCTTTAAAGTTAAAAACAAAATTTGCAAACTGTATTGTGAGATAATGCATAGGCAGATCTTGGAAATTTCCCTGAATTTCTTCTAAGAACACAGATGCCAAGGTTTGACAGTCATAGAATATCTCAGTGAAAGAGAAGTCATGCAGAAAATATTACTAGAAATTGAACCATTTCAAAAGCACACATGCTGTGTTAGGCAAGGACTGACACGCCTCAATCTCGACCTAAGGATTTTTACAATTATTGAAAAGGTGGCTTTGAGTAATATCGCTAGGTTTCTGGCTTTGTTGATATCCTCATCTATTATTTTGTGTCTATATCTCTGTTGGCAATTGTTTGATATATCTTGTATAAAATATTAAAAAATTGAAACTGAAAATATCTAATAAATACATGCAACACTTGTTTGGAATTTATAAAAATGAATATGTAGTTCCTAAATATGCAAAGATGGTTCAACAGTAGAAAATGAGTTGACATAATAAATAATTAACATTAACAGACTAAAATAATCAACACTTCAAATAAATAAATTTTTAAAAACTTGAAATAATCTAACATGCATTCTTAATTTACTTTTAAATCTCAAATAAGGAATAAAGAGCATTTCTAGAATTTATAAAGAACAATCTCAAAAAGCCCACGTATTTCAGTGAGAATAGCAAGATCTATTTACTCAGGTTAGGAATAAAACAAGAATGTTCTCTCTTACCGATGCTTTCCAAAATGTACTCTAGATCCTACTAAATGTAATAAGACAAAGAAATGTTCAAGGTATGTAGATTGTGAAAGAAGACCTTGATCTGTCTTTCCTTCAGATAATCAGTCTATATAAAAAAATTATAAATCCAAGTGTAATTCAAAGCAAGGAAACATGAATAAGGGAGGGGAACTTTTGAGGAAGGGAGATGTTGGCTGGGAGACAGGAAAGGGTAGAAGAGAAATCAAAATTGTATGTACTTTATACATGTATGAAATTGTCAAAGAGCAAAATATGTCAATAAAGAAAAGTGCAAAAATAAAGAAAAGCACCTCAAAAAGAAAAGTTGCTGGTGCTTGGTATCTGGACCAGGTTCTTAGTCTTTTATTCAAGAATAAAATAAAAGATCACAGAGCTTTGCAAAGTAATGAAGAAACTTTTATTCAGAGGAAATCAATAATAAAGTTAGGGTACACTGCCATAAAGTAGCAGGTACATGACTAAAGAGACTCAAGGATATTGGGTTGTTTTCTAGGGTTTTTTCTATGAGATCTAAAGAAGGAGTGAGGCTCTCCTTTGACTGATAGATTAAGTCATCTAGTTATTTTTCCTATTGTGCATGTGCCTCCAATAATGTGTCTGACTTACTCATATGGACGCCCCGTTAGCCATAAGCATAAGACAGTAAATAAGGTAATTTGCCCTCAAAGGGGTACATTCTAGCATTATTGCACATGCCATGAAACCAACTCAGGTCATATTAGCTTCTCTATTGTTTATGTCTGAATGAATTGAGAACACACTTAATTAGAAATTATCTAAGCTTGGTAGCTATGAAGGGAGAAGAAACTCATCCCATTGCCTAAGAAGGAAGGGGTTTATGCATATGTATGCATATGTAGTGTGATGAAAATGAGGTCCTGGGTTGTTAGGTGCAATGTCCAGAGAAAGGTGTGCATTCATAACAGTTTCAGATAAAGAACTGGCAGAAGCATGTGGGGTGTTTAGACCAAGGCAAATGGTAATCCCAGACTCCTAAGCTATTTCTTGTACTTAGAAATACAAAATAAAGCATCCATTTTGGAAAAAGAGCTTGGTTGCTTCCAAAGATAAATATATAGACTTAAAATATGACAGACCAATCATATCTCTTGACCCAAATAATGATGTCGATGTATACTTGTTGTTTGCAACAAATATATTACTGTTATGTTTAATCTGTACACTTGTGAGAGCTGGTATCAAAGAAGACATGACTCTATGTGGGTTTGAGAGGCATTTTTAGGAAGGATTAACTGAGAGAAAATGCCCCTTCCCCAGTGTGGGCATCACCTTCTGACAGATGAACCAAGGAAGCAGCAGCGTTGTGGGCTTACCTGCCTTTGTTTCTTGCCGGAAAGTGGGTTTACCCTCGACAAAGTTACTGCTGCTGCTGCTGCCACTTGTTGAAATGAGACCGTAGCTGCTTCAGTCTTTCAGTGTGAAATGAAGACCAAGGGCTCTCCAAGAATCCCTCAAGTTTTCAATGCTAGATTGGGAAAGCTTCATGGACTAAGCACTGTTCACATAAATGGACATTGTTTGAGTATTATCCCTATCATGTGAACCAATTGAGTAAGTCCATCTTATAATATCTGTACATTTGGATAGTTCTCTCCTCTAGACAACATAATTCAGTGCAGCATTCTACAGGATGTTAATAATGAAGGATGCTGGCATTAGGTGATGCATGGGAAGTCTATGCAATACATGTTTACTTTTTGTGTGTGCTATAAACTATTCTGAAAAATCAATTATTAATTATTTTTTAAAGACTGGGAAGGAAAATAGTATTAAACAATGGTTAGGATCATATGCTATGCATGGAATGGTATAATGTTAATAAAAAATAGAACATAAAAATTTAAATAAAGCCATTAGAAAAAAAAATTCAGACATAGAGTGAAGCCAAGGGAGATAAAAGAAGAATCATAAAAGTAGTTGACTGACCATAAGATTGTGGGAAGTAACCCCAAAGGAATATCCTGTGCTAGTAAAGAAAGGAACAAAAATTGGCAGTTCCTATGCAGAGAAGCAAAGAATTATGAAAATAGAAGGAAAAACAAAAGAGCCTTCAGTGGATCCACTAGAACCCAATGACAAAATTATACTAGAAGTAACAGGAATGTGGCACTTCCTGATAAAATATTGGTCAGAGAGGCCTCAAAGGCCCCTAAACATTATAAGCTTTTGCCATTGCTCTTGATTGCTCTCCAGAAACTGTCACTAGTCCCCTAGTACTGAAGATGGCTCACAGCACGTGGGCAGCATGTGTCAACTGGAACTGCTCTGAGGACTTTGTCCTTGCTGGGCAGCTTACACGGAACCAAGAAATACTGCAGAAGCTGCTGGGGGAGAGAAACAACCACAAGCCCCATCAACAGCATGAGGTCTGAAAATTGCAATCTAAGTCACCATGGCGACAGGTAACCTTCAGTACAATGGCATGAATATCAAGGAGGCAACCAACAGCTTTCTGATTGGACTCAAGACCTGCTTGTCAGAATGGTACCCATCCCTGTTACTGGAAACTAGAACAAGAACCTAAAAAAAGGCGGAGGAAAGAGATCAATAGGGAAAACAGCCAATGAACCTATAGGTAGGAAGACAGTATATCAAACTGATCTACAAATAGCTGTTATTATACCCACAGATTGGAAGAACATTCAGTCTAGAAGCCTTTCTTCTACTATAGACATAGAGGAACTCAGTACCCTAACAGGTTGCAGCCTAAAGCAAAGTAAGAACTCTGAAGGGAATAGCAAAGGCCAGCCATAATGCAGAATATTAGCGACTGAGCAAGGCTCACCCAGAATAAGCCCAAATGATCTCTCCCCAGCCTAGGGCTTTGAGAACCTTGCAGAAGAGGGGGACGGTGAGATTATAATAACCTAAAGGTGGGAAGGTGCACCGTTAGACAAGACATCCCACTCAAGGCAGGATTACTGTACCTAGGAACGCACTACAGTGAGACTTGCCCTTCTCAGACATGCATAATAACCGACATACCGACATGCCCCATAGACTACTTAGGAGCTCAGGAAAGATAAGAACATACAGTGGAAACCATTGGGTCTAAAGCTGGATGAGTGAAGGGAAATGCCCATATCAGTGAGTGGCCTGAAGAGAGGTAACCTTATATACTCTTAGAGACCTAAAACCCCACAAGAGTAGACAAGCCAGAGTGAACCCTGGAGTCATACAGGCAGGATGGTAGGAGGGAGAGAAAGAGACTGATGAAGGGAAAGGAGGAGGTGGGAGGGAGAGGGATGGAGGGAAGTAGGGATAAACACCCAATACGCTTCTAAAGGTAGAAGAATAAAAAAGCTTTAAAAAAAAAAAAAAAAGGAGTTGACTGGTCCACAATAACACAGGAAAAAGCAGAAAGTAAAAAAAAAGTTGATACATGAAAATGGGACAACTGGAAATAAATAATAAATAAATAAATAAATATAAATAAATAAGAAAAGCATAAATTAAACACAACCACCATGACAAACACAGTAAGTGAAAAATCTTTAAACTTCTAATTTGAAAAGAAATGTGCCAGAGTGGGTGAAAATGCTCCAACTGCAGATGACTTTCAGAAATTCACTGAAAAGTAGGCAAAAAGTGAAAGGAAGGAAAAGGCACAGCACTAACATCACTCAGAATAAAGCAGGGTTGATTCATTAACAGCAGAACGGATTTTGGAGTCTAAGCTATTATTTTTTTTATTTTTTTATTATTTATTCAATTGTGCACGTGTATGTGTGTGCGCGTGTATGTGTGTATGTGTGTGTAGACCCACGGACGAATTCGGGAACCACCATGGACGCCTCCTCCTTGTTTACTCTGCCCCGGGATTCACAGGCTCCGCCCTACCAGAAACGGAGGCCGCCCCGGCTTCCGCCCGGCGTCTATACGTGGGGTTTAGTATCCCAACTCAGGACCTTCCGCCTGCAAAGCAGAGGCTTAACCCCTGAGCCACCTCTCCAGCCCCAGTCTAAGCTATTATTAATGATGAAAAGAAGTAAGTCTTATGAAGCAGTGTGATCCCAAGAATGTTTGCTCTTCCTTCAGGATATCCAAGTATTTGAAGAAAACCTGACCGGTGGAGGGAAATGCAAATCCATATACGCAGAATAAGGCTGGAACAACACTCTAACAGGAGATAGAACTAAAGGAAAAACAACTAGAACACTCTAGACTTAAAATCAACTATCAAGTAATTCATGCTTTTCAATTACCTCATTTAATAAGAAACATTTTATTTTCAAGAATGAGATCAGCAAACATCCAATAAATCTCAAGAAATATTTAAAGTATCCATATTCTAACCCAAATAAATATTTAGAATTTGTTAACTAAACTTCATCTGGAAACTCTAAAATAAGTTAAAACTAATAATGAACTGGGAATAGATCAAGGATAAAAGCAGAACTAGAAATAATTCTGTGATTTCAATGTTTCAAATTGGTGTTTCATGTCAAAAAGTTTGAGATAAAAAACAAGTGATGGTGCACATGTCAAATCCTAGATCTTAGGAAGCTGAAAGAGGACTGTGAACTTCCAGCCAGCTCAGGCTGCATAGCAATTCCACACTAGCCTGTGGTACATAAAGAGACCTTCATCTCAAAACACACACAGAAAAAAAGGGACTGGTCAATTAAAAAAGAAAAAGTGGAATGAAACTTAAGAGGTTTTTACAGGAATGTCTGTAGCCTTACTATAAAAGAGAAAATCAGGAATTATGCCTTAAACTAGGAGAATGCCAATTAAACCTAAAGTAAATAGAAGGTGGCAAATTTTGTGTTGTAATGGAAATAAAAGATAGAAAGCATAAAACAGAGAACAAATTAAACAAAATCCAGTCTTCTGAGAATAAGAGAAAAAACTATAAGGTCTAAACAAATTGAAGAGAAAAAAATTATAAGGACAAATTTCTAATACAATTACAATATAGATGATACTCTTAACCATTCTACAAAGAGAAATAATATAATGAACTATTTTAATACAATAAATATAGCATGAACAGATTGTTTAAAATAGCTAACGAACTCATGAATAAATAGCACAATAACATATCTGCATGAAAGAATTAAATTTGTATTTACAGTTAAAATCTTTAGTGAATACTATTCACAAAGGGCATATTGGAAAAAATATGTGATCATCAAAAATTGATTTTTGGCTCCAGAATGAAAGATCAGTATGTAAAAAGTATCAGCTGTGTTTCTGCAAAACAGCAATTTCAACCACAAACATCCAAAAATAATAACATAAAACATGAATTATTTTATACACATAAAATATATGAAAATGGTATGTTAAACCTATGATTCATGTCTGAAGTTAAAATATGAAATGGAGTGTTACACCATGTTCTTAGATGAGAAAAAAACATGGTTATCAACACTACATAATTTGATTCATAGATATCAGGTAATCTCAAAATCCTAAAATGTTGAGCAAAACTTACAATTCACTTGAAAATGTACTGATCTTAGTATAGTCAATCCTTTAGAGGAAATTTAAGGGCATAGGGTTATTCACTAACCTATTGTAAAACTACAGCAAATAAGATACCACCTCTAGCATCATGCTATTAGTGGATGAACACAAAACATCGAAGAGTACACACTCAGAAGCATACACGTATAGCTAAGGTACACACATGGACGCCCACACACATAGCTAACATACACACACAGAAGCCTACATGCATAGCTAAAGTACAAAGGTAGGAAAAAGTAGACTCCTCAAAAATTGAGCTGGAGCAGTGGATATCCATATGAAGAAAGAAGGAAAAGAAGGGATTCAGATAGCTCAGTGTGTAAATCACCTAGTCACAAACCTGACAACCTGAATTTGACTCCAAGAAGTCCACATGGTGCAAGAAAAGAATGGACTGGTCAAAGTTGTCCTCTGACCTTAAACCTATCTGCTACAACATGGATGTGTGTGCCTCTTTCTAATAAATAAATATTTTTTTAAAAAAGGGATAAGAAAGAAGGAGGAAAAGGAAGACGGGAAAAATGAAATAGAAAAGTGGGAAGGAAAGGGAAAAGGAAATATCTCATAAAATATTGATGAATACGTAAATTCATAGACTTATGTGTCAAACTAAAGATCAAAAAATATGGATGAAAGCACAATATAAATGCTATAAGATCTTGTCATAGTTAAGCACAGGTGTCAACTTGATTCTTGAGGGTTTGAGCTCTGGGCACAGGTATAGAGAGTTGATGGTTGAGTTAAGCCCAGAGCAAACCTGAAGGAGATTGTCTGGCTGCTGGGGAAGACCCAGCTCATGGTGGGTGGGATTAGGCCCTGGATAAATCACAGAGAGCTGGTTGAGAGAGTTGGCATCCTTCTGTATACTTGGCCAGACATGCTGGTCTGGCAAGTAAGGATTGTCTATCTCTCAGCCGTTATGGTGGCCAGTTCCCTCAGCCCTGGTGTTGGTGTGTGCTTTCCCGTCAAGCTGGACTATGAACTGTAACCGGACTGTCGTAAGAAAGTAAACTCCTTGTTCCCTTAAGCTGTGTTCTGGTCATTTATCAGCAACCATGCAGGTGGACTGCAACAGAATTCGGTACCCAGGAAGTGGGGTGTTGCTGATAAATCTGACTATGTGGGTTTTGTGGCTTTTGAACGGTTCTGCTGGACAAAATTAGAAATTCTTGAAAATTTTCACTTTGTGGATTTACAAATACCGTTCTTCAGCGTTTAGTGGGCCAAATGCTGAGAGAGATTGTTCGGGCCCAATTTGTGATGAGGGAAACAAAGACTTTGGTAAAACTGAATATAAGGACGATGGACTGTTTTGCTTGACAGAGGAGAGCTGTGTTGGCAACCTTGGAGGTTTGGATGTGCAAAGGGTAGGCTGTTGGACAAATGAGTATCAGTGAAGGAAAACCTAGTGACTTGCATTGAGACGGTGGAGGACGTGGAAACCACCGTATGGCAAGTTCGTGGTTTGGAAGCTCAGATTCCTTCAGGGGGGGCGAAAGCCCAAGTTCAAGCTGTTTCTTGCCCTTTGCAAGTTTGGTTGCCTAGAAGAGAGGCTTTTCCAGCGTCAGCGCATTGAAGTTGGTGTAGCTGTGGCTCCAGTGGACTAAGCTGCGTTTCAACCTCGCTTTGGAATCTGGCAGCGTCCCTCAGGTGATACTGGTTTTGGTGTACTAATGAAGGGTTCATGGAGAGCAGCAAAAGCTTGGCACCAAGTAGCAGGCGTAGAGTTCCTGCAAGAGATGGTGAAGCTTAAAGCTGCAGAGGAGAACCCAGAGTTGTGTTTGAGATGCCAGAACTGTGGGACTGCCGCTGAGGACTACTGCGAGTAGAGATTCAGCCTGGTTCAGAGGAACTCTGCTCTTACAACTTCGAGCTGCAGACAGGGACTGGGAATGCTTCGAATCTTTGAGCCGCCTTGACTACGTGATGAGCAGCAGAAGATGGACATTGAAGTACAAGATGCGGTGATTTTCTAATGTTTTCTTATTAAGATCCTTCTCTTTTAATGTTTTATTTGTTTTAAAGTATTTAATTTATTCTGATTTAAGAGTTTTAAGGTTAAGAAACTTTGAACTTTTAAAATATTGGAACTGAAGTTTTAATGAAAGAACATTTTAAATTTGTCCATGGAATGTATTTATATTTTAACATCTGTGGGGACAAGGAAAGGTTACAGTTTAAAAGTACTATTGTTTTTGTGTCAAGTTGACAAGGGGTGGAATGTCATAGTTAAGCACAGGTGTCAACTTGATTCTTGAGGGTTTAAGCTCTGGGCACAGGTGTAGAGAGTTGATGGTTGAGTTAAGCCCAGAGCAAACCTGAAGGAGATTGTCTGGCTGCTGGGGAAGACCCAGCCCATGGTGGGTGGGATTAGGCCCTAGATAAATCACAGAGAGCTGGTTGAGAGAGTTGGCATCCTTCTGTATACTTGGCCAGACATGCTGGTCTGGCAAGTAAGGATTGTCCATCTCTCAGCTGTTATGGTGGCCAGTTCCCTCAGTCCTGGTGTTGGTGTGTGCTCTCCTGTCAAGCTGAACTATGAACTGTAACCAGACTGTCATAAGAAAGTAAACTCCTTGTTCCCTTAAGTTGTGTTCTGGTCATTTATCAGCAACCATGCAGGTGGACTGCAACAGATCTGTATTAGACAGATCTTAGATGATATAGTAAAAACATGACCCACAAAAAAGCATAATGAATTCAACTTCATCAGAATTAAAAACTCTGATCTTTGATATTATAGATACCACTTAGAGATTCCACACAGAACACCGGAAGACAAGCCACAGACTCGAAGGGAAATATTTAAAAACCGCAAATCTGGTAACATGAATGTGCATGAAATGAACAGAATGTAAGAGAAAATATTTAGAAAAGTTAGGAAAGAAACTCACGTTACATCAAGTTGAACCTTAAAGCTATTATGTTAAGTCAAAGAAATTTTATGAAGAACAGTCAAGTACCCAGAATGTTCAAATCCCTGGAAACAGAAGGAAGACTGGTAGATGCTGGAGATGAGGTGAGTGACGAAGCAGATATGACCTCCTTACTTAGCTTCTCTCTAGGACGCTGGGAAAGTTCTACAGAAGACAGTGCCAGTCATTGTATACTATGTATGTCCTAAAACCACTGAATCATTCACCCTGAAATCAGGGATTTTATGTCATATGGATTATGTTTCATTATAAAAACTGTAGAATAAAATAAAATTCTCTAGAAAGAAAGAAGCAGTCCAATTTTTTAAAAAATAGACAGTGTTTGAAGATTTTCCTTCCAAGAAACATAGTTGACTTTTCATCTATATAATCTTACATGTATGATGACATATGATGTGTAACTCCTTTTGTCCCTGCTCCTTTCATTCATATAATCATCTTCAAATTCACTCACTGTGTTAGTTGTTTATAGCTTTATAATTATCAGAGTTATAAGGGACATGAGGGAAATTCTGTGGGCAATGCTCTTGAGTATTGTCTTCTTTGTGCTGAGATGACATGTATGTGCCACCTCATCCAGCCGCAGAGCTTGTCTTGAGCTTACCATGCTCTTCCTATGGTGCATGGATGACATCACAAATGCCAGGAATTCATAGTTTAATAGTAGTCATGTGTGTGTGTGTGCGTGTGCGTGTGTGTGTGTCTGTGTGTGTGTGTTATTCTTTTTATTCAATTGTCTGTTAATGGATACACAATACTCCTCAACCAACCAAAATAGTTTCAAGGAAAGAGAACAAACCTGAGGAAGCCATTCTGCTGTGCTTCAAAATGAAAGGTGGAATGATCAGGGCAGCATTGCCTGGCGTCAAGGAGACACTAGGAAAAATTGAACAGAATTAAAACCTAACAGTAACTCCATGTATTCCAACAAAATGAGTTTTGTCCAAGTGAGAACAAACAGGAAAGAAGGCTTCTTAATGGGCAGAATTGTGAAAACTGTATGTTCTCTCACCAGGAAGAAATATCAACTCAAGATGTCTAGGGATTTGAGGCCCGTTTAGATAAATTTGATTCCTGAGATCACTTCTTTTACTCGCATTTCCTCAATTGGTGTTTCTATTGAACACAAATTATAAACCCCTGAAAAGTCATTTTCAATTAAATATTGTATCCTTTTAAGAGCAGAGGAGTTTTTTTTTAAAAAAGAAAAAGCAAACAAACAAACAAATGAAGAAGCAAAAAAAGTTTTCTGGTGTTGCTACAGAAAGAGAGGGAAAAAGGAGGGAAGCAGGGAAAGAAAGAGACAGGAGGGAGTGTGAGAATCCTTTTATGATCAATACATCAATAGTTTCGTTTGAGTCCCTTAAGAAATCTTTAACTCTGAAACTAGAATTTCAGACATAATAGTTTATTTATAAGGCAGTCTGAGCTCTGGACATAAAAATTCTACATAGAAGATACAATTCTGACATGTATATTGTGTGTGTGTGTGTGTGTGTGTGTGTGTGTGTGTGTGTGTGTATTAGCCTAATTTTTATTATGAAAAAGTAGTTCAGCTTAATAAGGAGAAAAAGTAAAGGAGAATAAGTAAAAAGAGAAAACATGCAAAGCCACAAGCTTCATCTAAATATTTACGGACAAGCACAGCTCAGCAGGTAAGGTGTCTACTCACATGCCTGCTGACCTGTTTGATCCCTGGAAGCCCATGAGTGGAAGGAAAGAACTGAGAACTTGCTTGTGACTCACCTGTATGGCAAGCCATGTGTTTTCTCTCTCTCTCTCTCTCTCTCTCTCTCCCTCCCTCTCTCATTTTCTTTCACTCTCCCTTTCAAAATAAGTAATAAATGTTTAAATATTTAGATGTAGAAATGTTGAAGTCAAACTCAATTCTTTTTTAAATTGAGCAAAGTTGGCAGTTTCAGGTGTTCTTCAGTGGAGATGGAAAAAGAGAGAAGTGCAGAGAAGCTTATGCAAGGTCCTGTAAATGCCACCATTACAAGTTTGAGAGCTTTTAATATTCTTTAGATTGAGATGGAGAAGACTAGCGGTGAGAATAAGCTGACTTTGAATTCTGGAACAGCCATTTGATGGACAGGGCATTAAATGTGTCTGATCTCATCCCTGGGCTTTACTAAGGTCAGTTTGTAAAGCTTGAAGAGAGAGACCTGGGTGTGACATAAAAGGAGACCCTTCCGTGGTCATAATTCTTCCAAGATAGAACTGGCCCGTGGTTTCCTATTTTCACAATCCCTGAGGTTATCTGAGCACAATCTGGGAAAACGCAAGTCAGAGAAATGATGCGGAGGCTCAGTCTGGTTGAAGAGATTAAAGACCCTCTGGGCTCCTTTCCAGCTCTGAGGTTACAAGACTGTGAGCTCAGAAGTTTCCAAGAGAGCTTTAAACTTATTATGACATGGAAAGCACGTCTATAAAAAGAGATTCGTTTTTATTAAATTTGGTTCATATTACACAGCAGAAAGCAAAATGAAAAGGAAGTCTGGAGACATGGTTCTGCTCCAGTCTTTCCAATAAATTCATTCATTCATAAATTCAGAATTTATTGAGCCTCTCCTATGTGTCAGGAACTTATATTTTAAAAAGAGGAGAGAAAAGCCAGAGTCTCTGCAGTTTGTGTTCTAAAAGATGAGGAAACAATTTTAGTGAACTGTTGAAATGCGGCACAAGATTGAACAGAGATACATGCTGCTTGGTGCTTCTGCACAAATCGGGAAGGATCTCGCCAAAGATTGCCAAAGTACGCATGGGTAGAGGTAAGCACATGAAACAAGCAGAGGTTTGAAAAATTGTAAACTATATTGTTCAAGCCTAGACTCCAAATAGCAGAAGATTACACTAGAGATATCCAAGTTGGGGAACAATGATTTCAAGTACCATCCAAAAATGATCAGTACTTCTTCGTGGGCAAATAGAAGCCAATGAAGAAGATTTCACTAGGAATCAAAGTCATTGACAACCACTGGTTCCACATCTGTACATTAGACCAACCATGATCCAAAACCTGCATTTGTGCTCAACGTGTACAGCATTTTTTCCTCGTTAATATTCCATAAAGAATGCAATTATTGTTACATAGACTAGTAATGACTTAGGTATTATAGATAGCATAAGTGTAATTAAAATGTAAAGTGAAGGCAAGAATGTCCAGAGGATAAAGACACCTACATGCAAACTTGGCCACATGCGTTTGATTCTTGGATTCCATATGAAAGGAGAGAATCTGCTTTCTAAAATGTCCTGCTAAGTCGACATGTGTATTATGGCACATGCTAAGCCTACACATGTGTCGTGGCACATGCTAAGCCTACACATGTGTCGTGGCACATGCTAAGCATACACATGTGTCGTGGCATGTGCTAAGCATACACATGTGTCGTGGCAGATGCATTCCTGTTCCTCACACTCACTCCTCCATCCCTCAAATAAATAAATAGGCAAAACAATAGTTAAGCTTTACTTCACAGGCAAAAAGATCTGAGTTGGATCCCCAGACCCACACAAAAATGCCAGGCAGAAATACAGGCAGCCTGCACTTCCAGCCCTGGAAGGCAGAGCTTGGGAATCCCCAGATCAAAGCAATAAAGATGTGGAGCATCTTTATTGGCACGGGCACTGAAGTGTCCTCTGGCAACACAGACCCACACATACACACACTCACACAAAGCATAAGAGGAGAATGTGCAGATTACATGTTTAAGGTATATAATAACCTTAGGTATCCATAGATTTTATTAGCTGTGTGTGTCAGGGTGGTGGTAGTAGGGGAGAATCCTAAGCAATCCCCTGTGAATAGTAAGAGGCAAGTTGTCTTTGGAAACAATCATCTCTAGGCCTTAAGGAGGAAGGCATGACAGAAATTTAAATAAGAAAAAGGCACCCAGTTAACAGAATGGAATGTATTTTTTAAAAAATGTCTAAAGGATGAAGGAGAAAAGGTGAAGAAAGGAAAGCCAAGTAGAAGCTAAAGCTAACAGGATGGTGTGAAGGTTATGCAGAACCACAGGACTGCCATGAATCTAGTTTATAGACCAGGTTAGATTAACAAGAGCCAGGAAATAGAAAGAAAACTCATTCAGAACAACAATTACATAGCCTCAAAACTTCTCATATCTGAAGTCATCAACAGGAATAAGTAAATGATTCCTAGAATTCACTCAATTCAAAGGCTGAACTAGAGACACATGATGCAGGAGCCACTTAATAATCCATAGGCATAAAGGATGAATTTCCAGAAAAGAGGATGCATGAAAAGGGAAACAAAGACAGAAACTAGTAGACCTCTATCTGTCAGCTAGCAGGGTCAACCTGCCCATTGTATAACAATGGGTAAATCATGAAGGTGTTGCTAAGGACTTCAAAAGAGCCCAAAGAATGTCAAAATTTTATCAGATAAAAGAAATTGATAGTGAGGATCTAAATGGCAAATAGAAAAATTGAAAACATGTCACACCAAGTGTCTTCGCCTAAGTTGTGCAAGATCGTACCTGGTGCTCATGTGCAATCACGTTATAGAGGCAAATGCATACATAGGGTCAGCCCAAGCTATCAGTAGGCAGTGCACAGGACCATGACCTCTGAAGTAATCTACCTCAGAATAAAGAAGGAATAAGAATTAGGCCCCCAAAAAAATAACAGAGAGAAAAAGAGAGAGAGAAAGAGAAGATGAGAGACAGAGAGAGAAAAGCATCAAACACTACTCCTCTGTGTAGGAAATAAAAGTAAAAGCAAGGTCTCCCTTAAAAATGTGTGAGTTCAGGCCAGGCCTTCCTTGTAATGCCTAGGAACTCCAGACAAATTCACCTTGAGAATTTGGTTATAAGTAGTCCCTATTCCCAGAGGACTGAAAAAAACAAAAGAGAAAATCTTCCTTAGTGTAACCTATTCATCCAGGCTTAAACAACAGTTACTTGCAACCTGGTGTGAACATTATATAGTATATATCTACATTAACTACTAAGGCACTCTATCACTAAAGAAACATTTTATATATTTTCACATATCAACCAAGAAGATAAATTTAAAGTTGAATGTAGTGACATATACTTATAGTCCTAGCATTTGGGAAACTATGATTTCAAGGCCAACTTGAGATGCATAATGAGAACCTTGCCTATAATATAAATAAATGAATAGTAAAATGTTTAAACAAACAAAATTGGTGTTATTAGATATAATAAAAGAGCGAAATTTTAGAACAGCCAGCTATGTCTGAAAACAAACCAAATATTTAACATGAAAGAAATTCATGTGAACATTGAATGGAGGAGGTCAAGTAAGTCAGTACACCCAACCTCTTCTCATTCAGAAACCTTATGATCAGGCCCAGAAACTACAATGACAGCCAGAAGCAAAGAAGAAATGGCATAGAGATTTCGAAAGTTAGAAAATAGGTAAGTAAAGACAAAGAATGAAGCCAAGAGAGCAAATCATTCAACCAAAAATGGAAGGTCAGCAAACAAATCCATTTTATGCCTCAGAATTCTCAAGGTTTCCTAGAATTAGTTATTCCAGTTATTCACTGAGGTAGGATAGCAGGAAATGCACAATGAAACTTCCTGGATTTCAGGGCTTACTCTATATCGTTCCCTTTCTTTATAAAAATGCCAAATCTCCCTTGACTCTAGACACAGTTGAAAACCACAAAAACTAATATGTGTAAAGTGCTACATGTGAAGAGAGCCCTTCTCTGTTCAATCTTATCCACAGTCCTCTGTCTGGCTTTGACCACTCACTCTTTAAGACATCTGGAAAATGGCAACCTCAAGTTAAAGCTCTAATATTGCACATGAAGACCCTATCCGTGTCACCCTCGGAGAAGCCCACAATGAACAGTACTTAGAAGCTGTTCTTTTTTAAATGTTATGCAGAAGAATAAAAATGAGGTCATCTCTTGGGAAAGCCTCAGCACAAGAGGAAGAAATGAAAGCACACGGAGTAGGAGCAAATTCTTCAAAAGATTCGGAGAGGATGTACAGGGAAAAAAAAATCATAATATGATAATTGGTGTCCTTAAAGAAACAGGAAAGATGGCATGCCATAAAAACATTAATGAGGCTCCATAAAAAGGAATGTTTAAGGGAATAAAAGGAGGATATCATTGAATAAAAGTCTAATAGCCGTAATGAAAATCTTTGGACGTCTAAGAGGTAGAGTCAAGGAAAAGTCCCAAAAGCAGAGGCAAGAGCCAGTGCAAGAAGCAAAACGGGAACTTCCAGATAGAAGTTCTGGAAAGAGTGAAGAGGGAACGGTAGAGGAATTATGGAAGGGTCATTCCCAAACAGGACCTACAGCAGAAGCTCAGGAGTTTACACAGTAGAGATTTTTAAGAGTTAAATTCTGGTTGTTGTCAGAAGTCAAGAATAATTCTCTTAAAACTGATTTATGAGGATGTATTCCATTCCTAATACTAGGAGGCACAGAGACAATGTCAAAAACAGCCAGAGGAAAAGAATTCAACATGAATATTGCTGATCAGGAGGAAGAAAAAGGGAGACGCCCTAGGAAGTGGAAGGGGAAGAGCCTTAGAAAGCTGAAAGGAAGCTCTAGGAAGAGAAGCCCTAGGAGGTAAAGAGGAAGGAGTCAAGGAAGTGGATGGGAGGAGCCCCAGGGAGTAACGAGAGGAGCCCTAGGAGCTGCCATTTCTTCATCACTTGTAGAAACGTTTGATTATTACATTTATGAATTAAACAATGCAACTGCAGAATAGCCCGGATGAAGAGGTTTCATGGATGACTCAACCAGTGCACGTTAAAAAGTAGAGCTAATTATTTGGAAAACAGCTGAAGGGCTGAATCAGAATGCATCCTGGAGGGATAAAGTGTGTGAGCAGAGAGACCAGTGGGAAAGTGTCTGCATGGCTCGCTATAGCCTTGGAAGATAAGCAGAGTCGTAATAAAGGGGAAGCAACCTTAAAGTTTTTTTGCTAGAACTTGCCCAAAGATCTTTCAATAAACTTCAGAAATCCAAGAGCAGCTCCAAGAGAAGCCAGAAGGTCAGGATGTCATGGATCCTAAAGGAAAACCCATTTTAGAGGATAAGCCGTGGGCGCACAGTGTGGCGTATGTTTTCATCCTCCTAGTGCTTGCTAAGATGTATAAACACATTTGATGAAATGCACATGCTAAGACCGAGACACACAAGTTGTCATCCTTAGAGAAAAGACTTCTCTGCAGGGAGTTCAGTCAAGTGATGACGCAGGAAGTTCAATCAAGTGATGACGCAGGAAGTTCAATCAAGTGATGACGCAGATTTTCAGGTACCGACATTGATGCACAGTCATTGAGAAAAGAATTTTCCCCTTTAGAAAATCTCCCTCAGAATTGCTGCAGAGTGGCCTGTACTTTCTGGCTCTGGTGGGTGGAGCCTGGAAAATCCCAGAGCAAAGAAAAAGTAGGTAGAAGCAATCCAGGATGATTCCTGATGTCACCCTTGGTCCTCCACAGGGACACACAGTGCCCTCTGATACACACACACACACAACACACACACATGCACACGTAAATAAATAGTTTGAAAAAAAGATTTATTGCTAATCAAAGATAAGTCCACTGGAAGCACTTTTGCTACATATACCGCACAAGGTGCTGAGGCACTAAGGCCTCAGGGAAACAGCCTGTTGTTGTCTTTACATGAGGAGAATCCATCTAAAGCAACCAACACATTAAATTAGTTATTTCAGTATCATGTAGACAAAATTCTTTGTTATCTAATTAAGAAGCTAATTTCCTGCTTCTGCTCCTTAGCTGCCTGGGTTCTGCTTGTTCATTATCATTATCATTAGTTTCTACGTGGATAAGCAGTTAAAATGGAGGCAGCATGTTCGATATTTTGAGAGGGTTAACCTTGCATGCTACTGTAATTAAACTATTTTGCTCTCAAGATTTTATACGGTGGGAGAATTTAACGAGTGTGGCAATTAGAATTATGCGACAGGTACTGGCAACAAAGAAACAGGTCTTCCTTTTTCAGAAAAAAAATGGATTCATGTCTTTGTTAGATAATTGAAACCAGTTGTCTGGTGGTTGCCACATGTGAATAAAGCATCGCTTTAATTGACAGTAAACACTTCTCATTAAAACCAGCAAGGCATGGCGGAAGACAAAGCTCAAGAATGCATAACAGAGAAGCTGTAGGAAAGGTAGGGGGCACCGCAGGAAGGGGGAGCAGGGATCCAGAGCCAATGACAAAGCTTTCTTCTAAAGGAGTTGTATTTAAACACATTAGTCTATTCTTAACCGTATGGTAGTTTGGCTAAAATTGCCCTAGGGAACATTTCCGAGAGGCTAAGAACTGAGCATGTGACTGTATTTCACCACATCTAAGTCATCGCATGCAGTTGAGGGAATAAAAACTTGTTTGCAAAAGAATACCATCATCTACTTTCTCCTGTAAGCATTCTGCTGAGTCATCCTAGGTAATTACATACGCATTTCCTAAGTATACTGCAGTGGATATTGCATCTTCTTTTCTTTTCAGATTCTATGAGAAACATATGATTATCTTCTTGGGTCTCTTTGTGTATTTCTCAGTCTTCAAATAAACATGTGAAAGGTGAATGGAAGAAGCAAAACACTTGATTTCTTTTTGTCAAGCTAAATTTCAGTTTGCTACAGCAGGGTTAAATAATTTCCAATTAAAATCAAGGAACCAAGCTTTCTGTCCCTGAGGACAGAGCAATAGGCAGTTGAAGTAAATGGATTGTTAATGACTTTTACTATTTATCTTTGTTTTTTTTTTCACCTAAATCAATGGAAATCAGCAGTCAAGATGATCAGCACTGGGTCCTGGTAGATACTATTAAAAAATGTAATTGAAGCATTCCGCTCATCTTAGAGTATATTGGAATCCAAAAACACAAGGATATTTGCTTTCATTAGTTAAGACAGCCATAATTCAAAATGTTGCTAGAAAAGAAGGAGTGTTTAATTGTTCATCAATAGGCTATTATTTAATGTTTTTGGCTCAGATCAAACTCGCTCAAAGACAAATGCTCATGTTTTTATTACAGAATGACATGACATTCTAATAAACTAAGGAGCAATAAATCAAATTGAAGACATTTGAACCAGAACATGTACTCTTTGGGGGCATCCGTAAGATATGAATGATTACTTTTTATTAAACCCTCAATAAATAAAATTATATTTTTGAAGTCATGAAAATAAATGATCTACTGTTTCTCTGAATATATAACCATTCAAGATAATCTTTGTTTGTGGAAAACTCCAGTTTTACTCCCATAATTTCTAATCATTATACATCTTAGGTGGTATATTATAATTACATGTATGTTTGTCACACAAACTCTTCCTCTATCTACCTTATCTTTAGATTCTCCATCAAAAGCAGTTGCCCCTAATGTGTTATGTGTGTGAATGAGTGATAGGTGGGAGGCCAGGTGGATAGAAGGTTGAATATATTTGCTCCTAATGGGTCATACCTGTGAGTGTATGGTGAGTGGTCACCACATGGAAGACTGAGAGTTAGTTTGTGGTACACAGCCCTTTTCTTGACCACTGATACACACCTTATCCTATCCTCATTTAGAGGCTCTTTACCTCTTAATTTCTTCAGACAAACAAGAAATTCATGGAGTATCTGTTTTGTGTATGAGGCAGTAAGTAATTTTACTCATGGCTGCTTCCTTGATATACTTCCTCTCAAGTATGGAAAAATAACACAATAGAAATAAGAACAACTTGAACTAAAATATTCTCTCCTCCGAGAGACGCAAACCAATACCCAAAGCATCCCCATCCTTTCAATGGTATCATCAATTGATCACATTTAATTCATTCTCAAATAATACTGATTTTCAAAGCACATTAATTTAAGGATAGCATTTTAAGAAAAGACATCATGTTGCAATGGAGATACTTTAAAACTGTCATGTGTCGTGTTATTCATCAGTATCAGCATTTGTGTCATTCACTTGTCCTCTACTGTGAGGATCCCTAAAATAATGAAGGAGGATAGATTTGTTTGGCTCATGATTTCAGAGGTTTTGACACTGATTCTGTGCCCATGAAGAGCATGGCAGAGAACGTGGGTAAAGCAAAGAAGTTCATCACACAGCACAGGACACAGAGAGAAAGGGCAGCCTGTATCCTCCTTGAGCATTCTCTATGACCTATTCCCTCCAGGCTTATATGCCATTAAGTTATCAACTTATCAGTGAATTAATCCATTGATACAGCCAGTTCCTCATGGTCCATTCACCTCTCAATAGCACAGTCAAGTCTTTAATGCGTGAGTCTTTGGATAGGGGTGGCATTCACAGTCACCATGAGGGCATCTTGGCTATGACAAATTCCAAGCCTATGTATATTTTCTCATCAGTGCTGAATGCTCTGGTGAAGAAAGCCATCAAAGTGCTCACCAGCATTCATAATCCTGCTTTCCTTAGCAATTTTTGTAGCAACTGCTCAATCAGATTCTACTAGAGTTCCTCAACACTGTTATGTAAATTCTAGTTACCATTTAGTTAGAGCTGTGAATGAGATCAGGGACAATCAATTTGTCAGGGCTCAAAAACTGGAGTCAGGAATCTCACGTGGCTTTGAAAAGTCTGTAATATGTTTTCAGAGGCTTGGCCACTCCTAACCTGACTGTGTTGTTCTTCAGGGACAAGTGATTAGCTTCACAACAACTTTCAATTCCCCTATCCCCTAGCATATCACTTTCTTGGAGGACTTTCTGAATCACCTTCCCAGTTTCAGAAAAGAAAATTTGGTGCTCAAAGTTTATTGATTTAAGGAGACCATCTTTTCTCTTCTTTTTTCATTTGCCGAAAATTCCTGGACATACTTAGATAGTGGAGTTATACCTCTGAGTTTCTATTACTGATACATGTGCAGAATTTGTTCTACAAATATCATTGGAAATCATTATGGAAGATCTCCCAGAGTTGTTTGAGATGCTTAGTCTGAGTTGTTTTTGCCTATATAAATATGCAGATTAGAATTATACAGAAATAAGTGTAACTTTCGCATTGCTCAATCTTATAAACAGTCTTTTACTTATGTTCACATTTTCTCTGACCTCAAGTTCTAAGTATGAAAGAAAGGAAAAAATAGAGGTGAAAGCAAATAGTTTGGGAACAGGTGAGTGGACTTGAGGGATGGCACAGACATAAAGAAAAGTATTGCAAGTGATTAGCACTTCCAGGGCCTGGAAAACAGAGTCCTATTATTGCATTTATAATTACATGTATATGTAATTATATGTATATATAATTTAAAAATATGTATATGTTATATACATAATTTAAAAGTGCAATAGGTCTTATTGTTACATATTGGATTGTTGATATTTCTAATAGAATAGAAATATTTAAAATCATGAAGAATTAACTGTTACTGAAAAATAGTCATTAAAATTCAATTATACCTGTGTTTAAATTTAATGCATTTTTCAAATTCACCTACCATCAAGTTCTCTATTACATGTTGGCAGCTGGAATGCTGCTGTGTGACTAGGCTCTGCCTGCTTCATGTGGAAGCTTAGAACACATCCCAGTGAGTCCCATCACCTGGGTCTTGATTTGGACCACTAGGTACCATCTATGTAAAACCTCACAGACTAGCTCCCCTCTCAGAAGCCTCTTCCCACAGGACGCACCTCTCCACTTACATCTCTAACTCTAATTTCTATTTCAGAAGCTATAGACTCTTTAGCAGGAGTGAATGAAGATCTCATATCAAGAGCTATTCTGGGAATCCTGTCTCCTTACAGTATCATTCCAGTCTTTTCTGGGCACTGCCCTTTTCTCTGTTAGAAAAACAAAGTCCATGTCTACTGACTTAATAGATAATTATTTGACATACAAAAAAGGCCCATATATAGTCATTTAATAAGAGATGATGATTTTTTATAAGAAAGCTTTATTGGGGGGCTGGAAAGTTGGCTCAGAGGTTAAAACTTTTTCCTCTTAAGCAGAAGGACTTGAGTTCAGATTCCCACATGAAAAAGCTGGGCAAAAATGGTGGCAGCCTACATTTCTGACCTGCCTGGGAAATCCCTAAGCAAAGCAATAAAGAAGTAGTACAATCTAGGATGAATCCCGATTCACCCATGGGCCTCTACACACATACAAGGTGCATTTTTCTATAAACACACAATAAAAAAAGAAGAAAGAATTAATAGAAGTTATTGAGATTTGGATGTGAATTGCCCTCAAATATCTAAAAGGCTTCTAATCTATGATGCTAGTGGAAGGAAGAATCTCACTGAAGGAAATAAGGCTGCTGAGGGACTGCTATTGAATGGAACATTGAGAGCTTAGCTATTCCCCTTCAGCTATCTGCTTGATACAACCAGGCCAATAAACTGTGGACTGAGACTTTAGAAGCCAAAACCTAAAATAACCAACACCTTCCTCCCATAAAGTGATTATGCAAAGTATTTCAATACAGTGATGGGATACTGAACAATTCAAAACTGTAATAGGCTTAGAATGAAAATAGTCAATTTCAGCATTTCATCTTTTATCATCTATTGTATCAACAAAAATTCATTTTTGAAAAATTTGAAGCCATAAAACTTGTCAAACTTTAGGTAAGCATACATGTAATACAGACACTTAAGAGACTAAGGCAAAACAAATCCAAACCCAAATCCTATCTTTAAAAAGTAAATAAGACTACTGGGAATTATCCCCCATAATGCAGAAATTCACTACCGTGACACAAGCACAACCATGTTCATTACAGCACTATTCATAAGAGCGAAGTCATGGAATCAGTCCAAAAGCCTAACAGTTGACAAATGGATAATGAAAACGTGGTACATTTATACAATGGAATACTACTCAGCCATCAAAAAAAACGAATTAATGAAATTTGCCAGGAAATGGATGGAATTAGAAAAAAATTATATTGAGTGAGGTATCCCAGACACAGAAAGTTAGATACCTATGTACTCCCAGTAGTGGATCTTAGTTCCAAACCCCCTTAATGACATATTCAAAGGTAAATCTCTGTAATACCTACTGTAATCGCAAAGAATTATAAACAGGAGAGAAGGGGAAGGAGTGGGGATCATGCTTCAGTAGAGAAAATAGGCCACAGTCAAGTATTGTATGTAAGTAGTAAGACTTCTGGTGCAGCTCACTCTCACTTCCCTTCCTGGTCACTTAGGACTGAACAGGGTTGATCTCACCAATCAGGGAGGATAAAGGGGATGGCAGATAGACAGTAATCATCTGGCTAATGGGACACTGACCCCCCTTCTCCCCCACTGCTGTGTCCTACTCCTATTCTTCTATCTACCTTTGAGTTTCCTCTTATATTAAAATCTTCATTTAAACAGTCTTTTATCTTTGGTTAGGAGGTGACTTTCGACATCAATCAGGATGCAGCCAAGGGTGGTATAGGAAAAGCAAAACTGAAATCAACAACAAACCATAATTCAGAATACCAAAAGCCCTACATTAGTCACTTGGAATGAGACCAGCCAAATCTCTTCCCATCCTAAAGCTCAGGGAACCTTTCAAAAGAGAGGAGGCAAGATTGTAAGAGCCTAATGATGGAGAAGACCAATGATATGCAAGATACTCCACACAAGTTAGAGCTGCAGCAGGCAGAATTGGACTTTGCCTGACCTGCACAATGGCTGACATGCCAACAACTCCCCAAAATTTAGAGTGAATCATGGGAGAAGGCTCCAGGCAATAGGATCCTTAGAGACAAAGGATTAAACAGTCACAATAGAGTTCCCATATTAATGGGGAGCCCAAGAAGGAGCTCCCAGGTTCTGAACCCTCACTAGGGTGGAGGACTCAGAGGGAGGTTTGGCATCCACACAAAAAGATGCTCCAGGGAATGGGAGGGAAGAAGGTGCTTCCCAAGAAGCACTGGGAAAGGGGAAGGGGGGGTGAAAGGAAGGGAAGAAAGGAGGAGAGTGCAAAGGGGGATGACTGGAGAGGGGAGGAGGGAGGGAGAGGACAGGGGTACCTATTGAGCTTGTACAATTAGGAAAAAAATAAAATGTGAAAGAAAAAATGTAAACAAGAAAGATAAAAACAACTGAGAGAGAGAGAGAAGAGAGCAGAAGATAGAAAAAGAGGAGAGAGGACAGCAGAGGGGAAGAGAGGGGAGGGGAGGGGAAAGGGGAGGGGAGGGGAGAGGGGAGGAATGTAGAGGAAGGGAGTGAAGGGGAAGGGAAGGAAAAAGAGGAGAGGAGAGGGAGGGGAAGGGAGGGGGGAGGGGAGGGGAGGAGTCCTCTAACCACAGCATTCTGGAGGTTCAGGTAGGAGGATCACCACAGGGATGGAGTGCTATCTAAGCTACATAGTGAGATGAGAATCAGTGTGAGCTACAGTGAGACCTTGTCTCAAAAATAAGCAAGAATATTACCTGCTACCATCAAATTAAATCAAAAGTGTACATGAAAAAGTACATTTACTCTGATAGTGATGACACATGAAACAATCCATTAAACTAAAATTTATATTTCATTAAGCTTATTAAACTGTGTGCATATATACATAGAAGATATGATTACTTAGAAACCAATATACACGAAATGCTGTAGGGAAATCGCAAGGGTAAGCAGGACATTAAAGGCATTTATCCAGAAAATTGCTTTAGTTGTGCTAGCACAATGCTCTCTGGGTGTTTACCCAACACTCAGGTTCCTGAACAAAGTAAAAGAAGAACCTTTTGGACAGCCCTGTGCATTTTTTTCCTTTCTCTCATACTGATAACAGGTCTCTATGTTTTTTATTAGAAGGTCGCAATTAGAAACATACACAGACATATAATGGCTGTTGTATTATAAGTCTTGGTTCATTTCAACCTTAGAAATTTCTGTCCTCACTTGCAGACAGCCATTAGCTGTTTGTACTGCAAACCATCTGTCGCAAAATAAGTAAAATATTCATAAAATAGCATTTAGAAAGAAATATTTTTAAGAACAAATCCTATGTAAATTTAGTGTTTTGATTATTTTGGATTCCAAAGTATTAGAATAAAACAAGTGTCTCTTTCCATTATAAAAAAAAAACTATCTTTAGTTTGACATTTCCAGCATAACTAATAACCAACTCCAACAAACTCTCAACAAAACATTGCTGTGAATCTTCGACTTCCAAGTTGTAAAAAACAAAATAAATCTTTAATGGAAAAAATTCTCTCCATTCATTGAAACTCTTATAATGCAAATGTTGCTTATATGACATCTATTAGCATTACTTCTATTCACAATAACATTTGTAAAAAATGCAAACGTATGTGGTAATTTTTTACCAGACTCATAATTTGGATAAATATAACGAAAATGGGATTGAATATTTCACTTTGGCCTCAGAATGATCTCATGTAAAATAAAATTTTGAGACAAAATTAGGAGACTCGCTGATAGCATCTTCCACGAGATAGCAGAGTACCAGTGGTCTAGATGGAGTTTACCCGCAGCTTCATCTGTGCTCAGTGCCAGCTGCCAGACCCCTGGACATTCAGGAAGCCCATCATATACTTGTCAATACCTATGACACATACCTATGACATACCTATGACAGAGAGACAGACAGAAAAAGATGACCCAAACGTTTCTGTCATTTAGCAGCAGGTCTATACCCTCTTGACTTTCACTTCACCAGGTCACCCCTCGCGTGCTCTTACCAGATGACCAAAGCATCTCCCGCCCTTGTTCCTCTGATTTGTTTCCCATTATATAACTGCAAACTTCTGCAAGGCAGAAAGTGACATTTTGCTGTTTTCATCAAATAAATTAATAACTTGTTATTAGGGATTGGAAAAGGGAAATATCATATGCATATGTATATGCATGGTCTTCATCTCTAGCCTCATGGAAAAGGAACCTATACTATATCATGAAGAAAACTAAGATCCCACCCATTTAGGCAGATAGAAGTAATGATATCATGTATATATGTATGTGTACATTTATACATACATATAATACTTCATATATACATTTCATACACACACACACATATATGAAAAATAGGCCTATAGGAGAGGTAATAGCTCAGCAGGCCAAGAAAGAAGAGAGGGCATGCTTAGCGAGGAGACGCAGAATAACTAGGCAGAGAGGCCATCCAGATGCATGTGTTCTGGACTGCTCTGGCTGAGGTGAGAACTGAACACCAAGCAAACCCCACTTCCACAGCAAAAGTAGATTTGATAACTGCTTCCTGATTTTCCATATGAAACCACGTCATAATCATTACCATTTCACAAATGCATGTCGTTTCCCTGAATGTCTGAGAAACACAAATCGGTACAGGAGTTGGGACTTGAGCTGAAGTAGAGCTCTTATTCCCAAAACGATGTGCTATAAAACACATAACCAGCACACTCTAAGACTTTGCCCAGATGAGTTGATGAAGATACATCACAGGAGATTTGCTGGATTCCTAGACTTAGGAGTTCACTTACATATTCCTCCAACTGTGGGTGCTTTTGCAGGGTGAATTGGATAGGAAATGGCTGAATACTAGAGCTGAAGTTCAGCTGTGTTCACCAGCTGTTGGGAATTGTGTTACTGCAACTGGAAACACCACCTTGCTCAGAGGACAACTGCTACTAGGAAAGCCCTACAGGAAGGGCTGCCTGCCCAGCCTGCGTAGAGGGTGAGTTTAGATTTCACTGTTTCCTCTAGCTCTGGCATGCAGTGAAAATAGAACTAGATTCATTTTGATTATCCAAGTTTATTGACTCTTGTGTGATTGTGCATACGTTCCAAAAATTTTCCAGGGATGTTTTGATTTGTTTTTGCTGGTTTTGGTCAACTAGCTTTGAAAGTAATGCCAGAGCCATTTTGGATAATAATTTTATTATTGGAATTCCTGAGAAAATTTAATTTGGTTATTATTGCTGTGATATTATCTACACCCTCCCTTTTCCACCAAAGTATTTATGACTCAACTTCTGGAAATATGAGTTTTCTTAGTAATATTACCACTGTTAATAGAAAAGAGGTTTGACTTCAACCCTGTGTGATGAAGCATTACTGGTTTCTGGTGACTGCTATGTCAGGAACCACAAATTAGATTACACACACTTGGGAGAAGCTTGGCAGTAAAGCTGAGAAAGGAAGCGGGAGCTTCATGGGGATCAGTCGAAGATGCCCGTGTTTGGATCCAGTAGCACTGGAGAGAGTGGTCATATTAATAACCTCAGCCATAGGCACAGGACAAATGTGAACCAACAATGTCAACAGAGCACGTAAGGAAATACACGTTGTAGAGGCAAAATTCTCCTGTTGTGAAACTTACTATCTGAAACAGAGTCATTTGTCACATTAAATCACTTGCTTCTCCAAGGTTACATATCCCTAAGAAATTACTTATGATGAACAAGGAAAATCAACCTGTTAATGATTAAGCCTTTCCCATACATGCCCTGGTTCCTCTGTGTTTTTGATGGATCTGCAGCTAATCCCATGAATGGACAATTATGTTCACCACCTTTGAGAATATTCCATAGTTAAATGAATGTGCTGTTTGCTGTGTTACCATAGGATTTAACCATTAGGAACAAAATATGAAAGAAGTTCTAAAATTTAGCTTAGAACTTGCCTGTTTATTATAAATCTCTTTACTTCTTCCATTTATATTAATCTCCTCAAGTATATTTTCAGTAATTAAAATTATAAGCATTAGACCTCAGATATTAATCCTAACAGATTGTCTAACAGGCATGGTTCTTTGAAAATTAAAAATAGTTATCTATTATATTCACAATAAATCAGAGATAAATTCTTCATTAATCACAAGCTGGCCATTGCTTTAATGTCTGATTACTAATCCTTTTCATAACATGAAAAAAAATCAGACCTATTTATATACAAATGTACTTTTGATAGTTTTCTAGTGTAACTGACAAATTTTAGATTAGTCAACTCAACATCTTTAGATAAACAGATATCTAGAAATCTTCGAAAGGTAACAATTAATTGGAACACATCTGAAATTATTATCTCCTGACAAAGTCTTTCAATCTTTTCTGAGTTAGCTTAATGTAAACAGCTTCTGCTAGACATTAAAGGATGCTCTAGGGATGGGAGGGGGAGGCACTAGGGGATTGGGAGGGAAGGGGGAGGGAAGGGGGGCACAGGAGGATGAGGAGTTGGAGGGAGGGGGACCGGTGTACCTGTTAAGTTTGTATGAGTGGAAATAAAAAAATAAATAAAGAAAAAAGAATAAAATACCCTTTATGTTCTGGGTAAAAAAACAAAACAAACAAACAAAAAAAACAGCTTCTACTAGATCTACAGCTGACATTTCCCTAGGAGATGACTTATAGAATCACTGGTATATTTTCTGTATTTATTTTAAATGGTACATTTTAATTCTTAAATCTTAGTACAATTCTTTCAACTTGGTAGGGTTTTCTCTTTTTTTTTTAATCAAAGTGGGAGTAAATTGAATTACTATGAAAAGCTTTAGCTAAAACCATTTGATGACATTTTAATATATGTGTAGATAGCTTTTTCTTATTATCTTGGTTCTTTCCCTTTTAACTATATCCACATCACAGTTTCCACGGAGAACACATGTGGAGGACCAAGTCTGTCCCTTGCACCTGTGCTCAATTATGTGAATGGAGTGGCCACAAGTGCAATGTCTCCTCTGGCAGTTCCTTATCGATTCTCAGGTTATTTATAGGACCAAAACAACAACACAGACATGAGAGGAATATCTCTGAAGAACAAAAAGTTGATGTGAAAATAAGAAAGTGGGTAAGTACTCTTATGAGCATCACACCAAATGATAGGCCAAGGATGAACCTCAGCTACAAATATGACTTCCATAACATAAGAAAAAATGGAATGGTTCTAAAGAATCTACATATTGCAATGAAATCAAGCTAATATGATAAGGATCATCATGAATACAATTTAGTCCTAAACATTTGCTTCCATGGGACAAATCAGTGTGCTCGTTGTTCTGGACTGCTACTAAGCCTACTTGGAAACAACTGGTTGCTATCTGTCTGCTGTCGTGCCTTCCCTTAAATCAAACTAACACTTAAGAAATGCCCTTCACATTTCACAACATCGCATAGGAAGCAAAATTCTAAAACCATAAACGAATATGCAATGTTACAGTGCACTACACAGCACACAACAACAGAAATATAAAGGGAACAACATCCATCCACATCCACAGTTTCTGGCCGTAATGACCGTGCCACCACACATATGTAACAGTTGGCAGTACTTCTGAAGCAACTATACACAATATCAAATCCTTGTCCAGATTTTCTGCAATCACACAAATATGCCCTATCATATCTTTGAATACCACATCAAAGAATTTGTCAGCTCATACAAACATCTCAGGCCCATAAGTAGCTGTAATAAACTAAGCATATACAGTAAGCTCCATAATCAAATCAGAGTTCCAAGCCAAATGCTCTAGACAAGAGTTTAATGCTAACATGTAGACATAAGAGAGAACATGTGTTTTTGTCTTTATGTGTCTATCATAACTCATGTAATATTTTCTAGTTCCATCTATTTATCAGTAGATTCTATAATCTCATCCTTATTGATAGCTATATAATATTTCACTGCATATATGTACCATAGTTTCATTAACAATTCCTCTGTTAATGGGCCTGTTGGTTGATTCCATTTTCTTGTCATTGTAAATATAGCTACAATGAACATGGATGAACAAATGTCTTTGTAGTAAGATATAAAGTCCCCTGGGAACATTCTAGGAATTGGTATAGTTGGGTTATATGGTAGTTCCACTTTTAGCTTTCTGAGGAACCTTCATATTGATTTCCAAAGTGACTGCACCAGTCCCTTTTCTTCACATCCTCATCAATAGTCATTGTTATTTGTGTTTTTGATATTAGCCAATCTAACTATGGGATCACAAGGAAGTTTTAATTTGCATTTCCCTGATGATCAGGGAAGGTGATCATTTTTAAAGATATTTGCTTAGCATTTGAATTCTTTTTATGAAAAATCCCTTTTTGCTTCAGGGCCCATTTTTCAATTGCATTGTTGGCTTTCATGTCAATTTTCTAAGTTTTTTTTGTACACTCCGGAGATTAATCCTTTGTCAGATTCAAAGCTAGCAAAGATTTTTATTCCCATTCTGTGGGTTTTCTTTTTGCCCAATTGACAGTTTCTTTTGCAGAACAGAAGCTTTTAATTTCATACTTGTTGATTATTGGTCTTGGTTCCTGGGCATTTGGGATCCTGTTCACACATTATTTACCTAGTGCTGTGGTTTGAATGGAAGTTTTCCCCCATAGGTTCATGTGTTTTAATCTTTAATTGATATTTGGGAAGGTAATGGCACTGTTGGGAGGTGAAACCTTGCTGAAAGAAGGCACAGGGGATGGACCTCGATGTTAGTTAGTCCTTCCCTACTTCTAAGAGGAGTCAGCTTTTGCAGTTTGCAATTTGAGCTCTCTCAACTTCCATGACTTAAGCTACCTCCAGCTTCTATCACCTACCATGTCTTTTCTGCCATAATGGACAGTATCTTCTCTTTGAACCATAAGATAAATCTCCCTTTCTCCCTTAAGCTATTTGAGTCTGAGTAGTGTCTCATAGCATCGGAGGAAGTAACCACTACACTTAGCTTATCAATTCAATGTATTTACCACTCTCTCTAAGTTTAAAAGTTTCTGGTCTAATGCTGAGGTCCCTGATACATTTGAATTTAATTTTTGTGCAAGATGAGAGGCAACAGTCAACATTCATTGTTCAGCATGTAGATATCCAATTTTCCCAGCACTGCTTATTGAAGATACATCATTTCCCAGTATGTTTGCTTAGCACCTTTGTCAAAAATCAAATGTTTATAGGTAAGTGAGCTTATATGTGGGTTTTCCATTTAGTACCATGTTATCTTTATTCCTATGGCTGTGTAGTCTAGCTTGAAAACTGGTATGGAGATACTTCCAACAATGTTTTCCTTTCAGGATTGTTTTGGCTGTTTGGGGCCTTTTATCACTCTGTATGAATTTTAAGATTACTTTTTCTACTTCTATGATGAATTACATTGGGATTTTCCTTGGGATTGTGTTGAATCTGTATATTGCCTTTAATAGGATGGTCATTTTCACAATAGTAATCCATGAGCATGGACATTATTTCTACCTTCTAGTATCTTCTTTAATTTCTCTCAGTAGTGTTTTATACTTTTCATTGTACAGGCCTTTTGCTTCCTTAGTTACATTTATTCTAAGGTATTTCTTTTTTCTTTCTTTTTTTTTCTTTTGAAGCTATGGAAAGTAAAATTCTTTCACTTCTTTCTGGGCTTGTTTGTCTATAGTATATGGGAACCCTTTGGTATGTTGATTTTATATCCTGCCACTTAATTAAAATTATTAATTTATTCAAGTAGTTTCTTGGTGGAATTATATGGCTCTCTCAAGTATAAAATCATATCATCTGCAAATAGGGGTACTTTAACTTTTATTGATGTGACTCTGTAGTCTAGCTTGAAAACTGGTATGGAGATACTTCCAACAGTGTTTTTATGAGTATCTCTCTCTTGCCTTACTGCTCAGCCTTAAGCACGATGTTAGACAGCACTTACTGATTTATGTGTGTTTAAGCCATCCTTCTATTTATGGAGTCAATATGACTTTTTGATCTATTTCACTTTGAGCCAATCTAGAGAATGTCTGACGACAATAGCATAATTTCCAGAAATAGGCTTGTTTTGTCCTCTGTATAATTCTGTTTCTCTTTCTCACTCTGTACTCAGACCTAACATGCTGTGGTGGGACGAGATTGATACTCCGTTCTGGGTCCGAATGGGAAAAGCAACCCTATATAAAGTGACAGCATACTGGAAGCATCAGGTACCGCTCATGATGCCTGAAGCAAACATAGCTCTGCTCCTGATGCCTTCCTACCTACTGCTCCGTGGAGCAGCACATAACGCTGTCAGGAATCATGACCTAAATTCCTGGACATGTTTATTCAGCTATTTCTTAAGAAACTGTTTCACATTAACATATTTCTCATACATAAAATCTATGAGATGGAAAGGTTAATTAAAAATATAATAAAAAGGTCGAATTTCAGAAAATGTTTGTAAATTCAAATATAAAAACTAAAATAAGAATCCAAGGCATGTTAAGTGGTATCTAAGTATTCCATATCATTTTGCTTGATGAATGTTTTTGTACAATGATTTTAGATTCATATAAGCATCCCAACACAGTAAAGATTTTAAATTCTTTTGTATTCTGTATAATGTGGAAGTACATTTACAGAATTATGTCTACCTTGATTAACAGAGAAGCTACCATGATGGGAATACAACAATCTGAAGATTTTAAGAATGCTTACAAAATGATGACAATATTTGTCACATAAAAACTTGAAATGCATAATTAGAACATGGAATAAAAAGGACTATGATTATAAATCAAATAGTTTTTAAAAAATCATAAAGACTACATATATGGCTATATATACAGCAATATATATGTCAATTTAGACTAAAAGGAGAATATCTTGGAAACTTAATACAAATATAGACACAAGAAGAAAGAGACTATTTGAATTCACTTAGAACCATTTAGTTTTATTTAAAATACATTCCTTATGAATATACAAGACACATTAAGATAGTCAAAAGGCCAGCATTAGAGACTCAGTGTGAAAAGTCAAGCTGCAAAGTAAAAGATACAAAATAAGGAATTCAAGCTGAATGTGTATTTGTGTGTTCAGTTTTGTATTTCTACAATTACTTGAAAGGAAAGTCAAAACAATCAATGGAAAAATATGCAAAATGCTTGAGGGAAAAGTTCAGAACAGGATAGCCAAAGAGGCAATAAATAACAAACATATAAAATAATTTCAGATTCTCCAGTTATATGGGAAATATAAGAGTAAAGCTTTCAAGGAAAACTAATATTCACTCAGTAAGATGGCTGCAATGAAGACTGACAATAATGACCATTGACAAGAAAGAGAATCAACTAGTCCTCAACACTAGTGATAGGAAGATAGATTGGTGTAAATGTCACAGAAACTTGGCAGTATCCATTAAAGCTATTGTATTTATTTCCTGTGATTCAACAATTCTATTTTAAACTGGTTTGTGTTTATATGTATGTATGCTGAAATACTAAAAGTCTGTAGTAGACTATTTATAAAAAAGGACTTCAACATTCCAAACATCCACTAACAATGACAGAGATGAATAAACTAAAGGCCAATTGCATAAGAGAATGCCACACCCAATAAGAATGAAAATTGATCATTCAGGAAATAACAAACATGAATCCTATAAATGCAATATTGAGGTATAAGAAGCCTGAAAAAATGACATATAATGTGCATACATGTGGCTGTTTAGTGTAAAATAGTTGAAATTGAGAGGGGAAAAAATAAGCAAATATGCAAAATACTTGAGTGAGAAATTCAGAAGAGGATGTGCAGAAGAGACTCTATTGTGGGATATGGATTCATTTAACCAAAGTGCAAGACTGATACATAGTGCTTGAAGGACAATTCTGCTCAGTCTTAAGCATGCATAGCCTCCTGTGAATTCTGAGCAACCTGTATCTTCTGGAATTTTGTGCAAATCCTTTCAGATGCCTTTGGAACCAAACAGTGAAGTCAACCCTGATACCAGCTTCTCTTAAGGAACAGTCGACAGTCCACCTTCTAAACTAAATGCATAAATGCAAAATGTGCCTAGCTATATGTACACACACACACACACACACACACACACACACACACACACACACTGATCAAACCCATTTGATTGCTGAATGCAATTCTGAAACTGAATTGAGAAACACTAGCCTGGCACACAAACAAAGGAGCTTTATGGCATTTAGTGATCCTGGCTTCTCATAAAAAGCCAAAGAAGTTAAGATATGAGCAGAGAGCAAGCGATCTTTGAGATGCTAGGAATGTTCTATTTTTTGATCCATGGCAGTGATATAATTGCACTAATTCTGGGTAAATATGTCAAGAGAAACCCCTAAGAGTTCAGTATATCATTCAAGAAACTTATTTTTGGGGAACAAAATATCGTAGCATACTAAAATGTTTATAATACCTGTCAGCCAAATGGTTCAGGAGATACATATAATCACTCACTGTTCAAGTCCAGAGCACACATGATTGAAAGTGACTCTCAAAAGCTGTCCTGCATTCATGTGAACACACACACACACACACACACACACACACACACACACACAAGCAATATGGTTTTCAAAAGCTTAGCACAAATGTTTTCAAAAGTTTAGCACAATTAATGAAACAAAACAATGTCCTGTCCCTGGAAGCACATGGAATGAAGTTGATTTTTTCCAGTAATTTTGAAGAAACAGATTAAAAGCAAGGTTCCTAAGCTTGTTACAGAGACTAGAAATATGAAGACTCTTCTGTACACATATTTTTCATGGCAATACAGCCTTGGCGGAACTACTCTGCTGCACAAGAGGAGACAATGATAGAATCTCACATTTGAATGCCTCCCAAATCCTTTTTACAAAACTAAACTTAGCACCAAACCAAGGAAAGCAGAAATGCTTAGGGAGCAGAGCAAGCTATAAATAAAATTCATGCAGCCAAAATCAAGATTTACAACCAGGATATTTTATAGAAAGGCTCTGTGCCAACCTCATAGAATTTAGGTATTCAGGCTGGAATTTCAGAAATATTGAGGAAACACATAAATCTTGTACAGCACATTTTAAGGAAGAAAAGAAATCTGATTTTATCATTATCAGATTAGCCATCTCCCTAGGAATCCTCAAGGATTTAAAGCTCCAAAGGGGTAAGGGGGTCCCCTCAGGCTCAGTTTTCTCCATAGACAGGACCCTGTAGCTGCCCTTCAAACACAGTACTTGTGAACACCAGGCACAGTGGCGTGTACAGCCTGGTTTCAGACCACAGGGACAGCACTGGAGAATCTACTAGAAAAGGGATACAGTGCAAGTCCATGCCAGAAATGAGAACTCTGGGTGGGCTTCCCAGGTAGACTAACTTTGCTCTGCCTCCAGGGACCCTGAGACACTTCAACTGGACAAATCTGCCCTGAGGAATTATCTGCCCTGCGCAAGGAAGCGCTTGTGCAGAGCTGCCTGCTGCTTTTTTGTTAGACCACGAAAAAGCATGAGAAAGCTGGGCTGAAATGTGTCCTATTACGATGCAACAGAACATGCTAAACACAAAGATTACTGAGCTCCAGGTTTAATTTTTCCAAGTAGTTAAGGGTATCATGAGGTACAAAAACAACTTGTGAAACATTCATTCTGTGTTATTGAGCTGAAGCTTCTTCAATCTCAGCTTCTATTATTTTTTAATCACATAACCACAGACACCAATTATAGACAAATGAGATAAAACAGAAAAGCACTAAGAAAGAAAGAAATTAAGTCCATAATCTCATGATCCACAGGCAATCAATCTTTTTTAAAGACTTATAAATTAATTCAATAATAGTTTAATAACTCAAAGTGTGTTCTATGTCACTATTTACTTGCCTTTATAATTTCCCATCTTTAATTATTGCATTAATTTTATACATCTTTCCAGATTTTAAAGAAAAAGGTTAACATATTTGCATATAATTTTGTAATGTGTATTTTATGCAAAAGACAAGTTTATAAAACCTGACTTCTATTTCTTTTTATCTCAACACATTTTCTTCTGTACCTTTTTAAATATTTCATGTCATTCTTAATTCTCAATCACATTAGAATCCTAATCTTCTCTTGCTGAATTTGATTGCTGAATTTCTCCTGCCTCCATCTCCCCAATGTTTGGATTATAGTTTTTGCCACAATACTTGACTTCTGTACTACTGGGACTTGAACCCAGGACTTGGTGTGTGCGAACCAATCTTCTGACAAATTCATAATGCAATTTTCATTGTTTATCTTGCTTTCTGTGAGTTTTCCAAGTGTGACTTCAGCAGCCATCAACAGAGAGTGTCTTTCCTTCATTCTCAATTCGTACATTTTACTCTTTTCTTTTGCGTCTGATCATCTCCCCTGGAACCTCTATCAACAAGTTAAATTTAAAGAAGCATTGAAGTAATATTTTGTCTATATATACTGATTTCTCCATTAATAAAGTGCACTACCACACTTGAATAGAAAAGAAGTGACTACAGGGAGTAAACTCAGCTTAATCATCTCTCTTCCAGCAAGATCTCCAGAAAGGCCTCCTCACCTTTCCCTTCTAAGTCTCCAGAAAGGAAGCAGAGGACCACACAGGAAATGGGGAGTTCTGGCTGGACTGACTGCTTCCACTCAGCCATTGGCTTGCTCTCTTCCAGTCACAGTTCCAGTCAGCTCTGGAACTTTCTGGAGACACCCCCACCAAGTAAAATCTCCCTGCTGCCCCTGTGGCAGGCAGAGTCCCGTATCTCTACGTAGTCTTCTTCTGTTTGGCTCTCACCCTCATTTATCGTCCAGGGAACCCCCTGAGTGTCCCTCCCCAGTCCAGGCTAGATACCTCCCACATGGTCTGATCATCACAGGAAACACCCATGCTGTCATCATACCTTCGTCTGTGGAAGGACACCCATCTTTAAAGGACTCATTTTTTTTCTTGGTCTACCATCAAAACACAGCAACCTTGCGTTTCAGAATTTTAAAGCTCTGGGTCTAGTGTTGGCATCTAAACCTTACCAGTTCCAGAGGACACAGACCCAGAGTCTGAGCACATTCGGTGGAGTCCTTCACTCTCAGACGCACAGCAGTGAACGCAGAAGATTCTACAGTAACCTGGATACTGCCCAAAGGCATTTGCTGTCCATCTCTCAGTTCAAATGTGTGTGAGATGATCATTCCCAGCCAGTTTCCACGCTCTGCTTCAGACGTCTTGAATCTTCCCTTGGAAATCATGTGCCTTTCCAAAAATCTAGTGGAAACAGAAGCCAAAGGACTCTTCTTTTGCTATAGGATTCAGGGCACATGTTCATTTATTAATCCATGTAAACACTGAGAATTACAAAAACTCAGGAAGTAACATTGATAACAGCCATATAGATTTAAAAAAGACTTTCATTTGGAACTATGTACTAAACAATTACATGACTTGAATTTATAAAATAAAATTATTAGATAGTATATATTGCCTTCATATTCCAGCATGATTAACATGGTCCCATGGAGCTTAATTCTTTGAGATTACTTGAGTGCTAATGTACATTTCTAAATGTTTGACTACCTGTCTCTAGGTAGAGTGAGGTGTGTACTATACACTAGTATTTAATCTAATCACTGCTTAAAATGCCTCAGTTCCTAGCCAATGATTGCAGTGCTGGGACCTCATCTACCATGAAACAGTACAGTACTCATTAAAAGATTATTGTGAGTGAGGAAAAGAAATGTACAAGATTCTAGTCCTTTTGGCCCATCTGGTAAGCTTAGAAGAAGTTTGGGAAATAAGCAAACAATACCTCTGTAGCATGATAATATTCTTATTTGAGAGTCCTAGGCTGCACACTGATATTCAATTAGCTCTTCTAATGTCGAACCGAAAACAACTCAGCACGTCCTTCTGAACAGAGAGCACAAACTTCTTCCTTAAATGAGTCCTTTATCTTCCAGCTAGAGAAAATGTAAGAAATCTCACTAGGGAAGTCTTCAGTAGGGGGTGGAGCAGTAAATCTTCTATCCTGTGCTTATTACCTTTTAAAATATGCACTAAAAGAACAGAATGACCTCTTAAGTCGTCTTTTTTTATCCATTTGGCTTCCTTACACCCTAATTAGGTCAATCCTCTGATGGTAGAAGGACTTAAAAATACTGCTCACCTTCTTCTATCTACTTCTATTATTTTTAGGAAAGGTCATTTTCCAAATTGCACTTGCGTAAAGACTGGGCGAGACTTCATCCATCTTAGTTGTCTAAATTTCTCATTTAGGACACTGATGACTTTTGGGTCAAGGGGAAAAAAAAAAGCCAGAACTGTTCTTCCTTTGTTGAAATCACACTTTCAAAAATATAAAGAATAAAATAGCGCCCTGAGAAAGCACACTTTCTGGGTTAGCAATCTCACAGTTCTCTCGGAATTCCTGACATAAGGGTTTCAGTGGAGGAAGTTTTGTTTTTCTCAGTTTGGAGGATTCATTCCAACATTGCTTGACCCATGTATTGGGCATTTGATCAGGCCTCTGGCAGACACTGGGGGAGGAGCTCACTCATCTTAGGGGCACAGGAAACAGTGAGGCAAGGTTCAGATGTGCCCCCAGAACCAACATGGTGGAATGCTCAAGTGTCTGCCCCCTCCCCAAAACAGAGTCAGTAGCTGGAGAGAAGCATCTACCATGTGACCCCTTGATGGCAGCACACATTCATACCAAGGCGGTTCAAAGATCCACCTTTCCATTCAGAGTTCTGCTATTTGAACAGCAATTCCTGCTTACAGTTCTCTCTGTGTCTCTCACCCTCAGAGTTCTTCCTAACCATGCCCTCCCCTCATCAACCCAAGGACCCTATCAATGTCTCCCAGAGTTTTTTCTCCAGGTCAGAGGATTTGTCTGAGTGCCAGGCATGTATATGTGAGTCACAGCCTCTATCTCTTCTTGACCAAAAGCCCTGTTTGGCTGCTCTGAGCTGGGTGTCCTCTGGATTTCTGTACTCGGCAAGAAGCTGAGGCATCCTCACTACGTCTGCTTCTCTCCTCTGTGCACATCATCCCCTCCTCGGCAACGTAAAATCTGTCCACTCGCCTCTACGAAGTACACGGCCATCCAGCCTCAGGTCTTCCATTCTTGTTAGTGGATTATTAATGTGAGACCCTCCAAACAGCCCATACCACTGCCTTGTTCTACAGGTGACAACCACCCATTGACATGTATTGATTCATTTTCTTAATGTGGGTGAACATACATGTGTGAAAATGTGTGAAGGTCAGTGGACAACTTAGGGAGTCGGTTTTCTCATTCTACCATGTGGACTCCGGGGACTGAACTAAGTCTTCAGGCTAGTTGACAAGGGTTTGTTCATCCCTGTTGTTGACAGTTTGAATTTCTATGTAGCCTGTCTCCTCTTCGGCTATTTAAGTGCCTCCTAGGTTTCCCATTATTCCTCTAGTAAAGGATGTAGCTACATTCCTTTTGTGCTGACTCTGTCAGTCTTTACTTAATAGATTGTTGAGACTACATGCGTCTATGTAGTCCTGGATGCCTTAGTTCTCACTATGTACACAAAGTGTGTCAAGATATTGCACCGATCTTTCAGTTTCTACCTCCTGAGTGCAGTGATTCCATGTGTCCCCATGCCCACCCGGCTTCCTTTGCTGCCTCTGAGAACATCCCAATCCCAACTGCACCCCAGTTCTCTCACTCAGCCTTCTCCCTTCATTTGGTAGTGCCTACGCCTAACTGCAGTCCTTCAAGGTGACACGGAGATGCCACCTTGTAGCCTGTCTCGTGCCCTCAGGATTTTGTGTCCTGGCAGCCCCAAGTACTGTGGCCATGCAACTTCACCTGTATGCCCTTCTGAGTGCCTCAGCCACAGGGGGTACCTTGCCCGAGGTCCCGTCACCCTCTAGAGATCCCTAGCCAAGGTCTGACTGAGGTAAAGTGAGCTGTTGGGTCAGCTGCTCCAGGTAAGCCTGCACTGTGGCCCCCTTTCTCACTTTGCTGAGTCCCATTCCTCTTCCATCCTTCTTCGGGTATGATGTGGAAGGTTTTCCAGGAAAGCATTCTACTTCCTTAGGAGGTCGGCTTAGATGTCAATTCCTCAAGAATCCTCCAGTTACAAACTTTATAAGCTATAGCCACCTGGGTACATTATCTTTTACTCCTGGAGGCTAGAAGTGTGAAATCTGCGTGATAAAGGTGACGGCAAGAAACCATCGAGCTTCTCATGACTGCTGGGGTCTCTGTTCTCTAAAGGCTTGACAACTGCCTCCATCTTTAGGTGGGCTCTTCCCTCTGTGTCTGTCTCTCCGTCTACAGTGCCCTCTTCTTCTGGGGGCCCAAGTGATGCTGGTATACAGTCTGCCCTCACCGGCGAAACTGAAGTTAGGACAACTGCAGTCCATCTGCAAAGATTCAAGTTCTCAATAGAGTTGCATTTACAGTTTCCAGGGGTGAGGGATTCGGGGAGACATGATTCAACCCAAAAGTGGCAATCCTGAAGAGATTGTGGGTATAAGGAACATAAGTCATTGTAAATGTTTCTGATCTTCCAGTGAGTAAATATTTCTCTGCTATTGAAGATATTTTCCTCACCATTAAAATCCAACATTTGTTTTCCCTGTCTGCTTTGCTGTCAGATGAATGCAGATAACTACCATCATCAACAACACTTCTGCCAACCAAAAAATTGGAAGTCAGTGGTGCAAAAAAGCAGTGTGAGGAAGCTACTCACAGGCCTGTCAGAATTGGGACAACCTCAGGGTCTGCAGGGCCAAGAATGGCAGCCACGCTGTCTTGTGCAGACCTGAAGTGATGGCTGTGGTTTGGGGCACTGATGCTGGTTGGATGTGCAGCTTCTGAGTTTGAATCGCTGGCAGGAAAACAGTATCTTTTCTAAACTGTCTTTATTTTTCAACTAAAGAGTTACATCTTGTCAGCTAAGTCCCTGACCTCGACAAAAGTCCAACTGGTTAGTCAAGACAGAAGAGAAGACAGTGATGAAGGTAAGCGGTGGGCCCTGTGGGCAGCTCCAGGGTGGCTGGGGTGGAAATGATCTCGAGTGACTCCACCTTCACAGGGGGTCATGCCGAGGTACCCGTCTGCTTCCCCTCTCTTTTTCTAGGGTACGTGTTTCTTCAATACATCTCTGCTCTCCTAAAAGAATCTCAGCCTCCTCTTTAAAGAATGAGAAGTAAATCTCTGAAAAACAAAAGAGCCAAATCCACCCAGCCTTGGAG
This sequence comes from Typhlomys cinereus, assembly GCA_023101885.1. Taxonomy (NCBI): domain Eukaryota; kingdom Metazoa; phylum Chordata; class Mammalia; order Rodentia; family Platacanthomyidae; genus Typhlomys; species Typhlomys cinereus. The sequence goes on along the minus strand of JALPQD010000301.1, from coordinate 1,532,984 downwards.
TTGGAAATGGCAAATCACAGATAATGTCAGGAATAGAAGAAGCGTTTCATCTTACTAATGTTGCCTCCTTCTGCACTGCTTTGTTCTATTAATCCTCACATATGATTCTCAGTATATTGGAAGGTAGAAGACCATTAGGAATTAAGATAAATTAATTCAGAAAAATATAAGCATGAGTTTCCATTTCTCTTCAAAAAGCAATCAGTTGGTAATGTGCAATCTCGAAATAGAATGCCCATAAAAATTTTCATGACAAGCAAGTTGAAAGATAAAACTGGCCTGCACGAAAATATTACCTCTTACAATCTGATAATGAGAATGCAGTTTTTTTTTTCCAAACTAACGCATCCTCATTCCTTGTGAAGGAACTAGCAGTGTATCAATAGGTCAACTGTTAGTCTTAAGCAGTGGTCTTTATGAAACCTATCAAGCCTGAGCCCTGGGCAGAGACCTTGTGCCTTATGAAAACAGAGCAGAGCAGAACAGAAGAGCACACACATGTACACCCACACACATGTTCATACATAGGCACATATACACACACACACATACATAAAGATATACACAAATATATAAATATGAACTTACATACATGTACTCAGTGTGTAGGTATACACATATACTTACATATACACACACAGACATCATCATGGAGATGCACAGATATACACATAAACACACACATGTATATACATATACATGCACACATAAATATACATATAGTAGACATAAATACAATCACTCACATAAACACATTCACACATACACAGTCACATACTAACATATATATATACACATACATGTATATTGTGTACACATAAATAATTCACAGATACACATACCCACATATATATTCTTACACACACCCATGATCACACAAACATAAACACACAAACACACACATATGCCATATACACACTCACACACATACATACATAGACACACATATAGACATGCATATACATATTCATGCATTCACACACACACATAATTCACATGTACATACATTCTCTCACACATACACATTCACACTCACACACACATACAAACTCACACATATATTTATACACACATACACAGGTATATGCACACATACACATACACATACTCGTATTTCACCCACCCACATTCACACACACACTTACACACATTCACATGCACTAAAACACACTCACCCACAGACACATTCTCTCTCATACACACTCATACATACTCTTATACCCAAAAGCAAAAATAAACAAACTCAAAAATACAAACCGAATTCCTTCCCAGGATTTTTTTTCTCTGAAAAGGAAATGGTTAGTAAGCCAGTTTGTTTATATAAGAACTAAACTGGCCCCCCGCCCGGACGACCCCAGCCCCCTCCACGCGCCGCCCTGCCCCCGCCCAAGATGAGTGAGAGAGAGAGAGAGAGAGAGAGAGAGAGAGAGAGCCCAGCCCAGCCCCCACCCACCCCGGAACCCCCACGCGTCCCAGCGGCGAGCACCCAGGCCGACTGCAGCTTAGCCTGGGCCCCGCCCCGGAGCCAAGCCCCTCGCACCCTCCTGCCCCGTGCGCCTAGCCACCCCCCTGGATCCCAGGTGAAGAATTCTGCCATTGAGCCAGGGAGCGAAAGAGCCCCGCCCCGCCTCGCCCCGCCCCGCCCCCCACCCAGGAGCCGCCAGGCCAGCAGCACCGCACTGCATGCAGCCGGCTTTGCCCCGGGCCCCGCCCCTCTCCGCGCCCACCTTCCCAGATCGCAGGTGAAGAACTCTGCCATCAACATCAGACCCTCTGCCTCTCTGGCCCACCGGGGACCTATGCACGTGGTCCACGGAAGACACACTGCTACTCAGAATTCAATAGAGTCCAAAGGAAACTCAAGCAAAATCCTAAGGAACAAAGGGAACACAGGCCATACATCTGGACTCCACTACAATCATTATATCACGTGGGCGAGTTTCTTCTCATCCAGCCCAAAGAGAAGTAAACTTTTTCTTTTCACCTTACTGATCCTTTAAAGTATCAATGCTGTAGATCAACTTTCTCATACAGCCACCCCACAACATACAACTCCAGGGAGTACACCACTCACCCCCACATTTCATCAAGAAACTAAATCGTAAAAGTGCACTACCAAACTAATACTCACCCCCTGGTAACGTAACCTGACTTAACTGACGTACTAACAGCCTAGTAGCCTCATCTAGGATATAATACTAACAATACACAGACATACCCAATCCAAGGCAAGCACTAGTAATAACTGGCAAGCGTAACAATACTAACTACGTGGATTCAGTGAAAAACAAACTGAAAGGTCCTAAAAAACAAAACAACAATGTACAAGTCAAAGTTCAGATCCACGAGAAACAAAACCCAAGAAGACCAAAAGAATCTCCTGCCAAAAGAATCAATCCCATAATGAGGGATTCCGACCAGAACAAATCCACAGAAAATCGCCATGAAAGCGAGACCCAACATAACGACTTTCAGAGTATGATCCTTGCCATGATTAATACTATGAAAGAGGAAATCCGAGAAGAGTTAAACAACCGAATCAACCACTTTGAACAGGAACACAACAGGCACTTGGAGGAGTTGAGAAAAACAGTTCAAGAAACAAAAATAGATATGGAGCAATTAAAACAGTCTCAGGCAGAGTTTAAAATTGAACTAAAAGACAAGTTATCTTCAACCCAAAACTCAACAGAGTCTTATCAGCAGAACAAATGAGGCAGAAAATAGAATTTCAGATCTTGAAGACAAAGTGGGAGAATTAACCAGCTCAATGGAAGAGATTGTTAAAGCCAAAAAGATACTTGAGAGGAACATTCAAGAGATATGGGACACCCTGAAGAAGCCTAACATGCGTATTCATGGAATACCAGAACAAGAATCCCAAAATACCACACCTGAGGAAATATTTCAATTCATCATAAATGAAAACTTCCCACAATTAAAGAATGAGAGGCCTATCCAAATACAAGAGGCATTTCGCACTCCAAACAGATACGACCAAAATAGAAAATCGCCACGGGAAATAATAGTCAAAACACTCCACATTCAAGTCAAAGAAAAGGTGCTAAGAGCTTCAAGAGAAAAAAAGCAACTCACTTTTAAAGGCAAACCTATTAGAATAACAAATGACTACTCAATGGAAACAGTAAAAGCAAGAAGAGCTTGGAGAGACATACTTCAAGTATTAAATGAGCAAAAATGCCAACCCAGATTGATATACCCCGCAAAACTATCTGTCATGATTAAGGGAGAAAGAAAAGTTTTCCAGCACAAAGACAACTTGAAGGGATACATGTCTACCAAACCAGGCCTTCAAAAAATCCTAGAACTGATACTCAAGCTTGAAGAAAAGAACAAGCGTATCCAGGAGGGCAGAAGGGAAGTATAATACCACCGAAACATAAACATCAAACAACATGCTTACAAAATCTACTAAACATAAAAAATGTACAGAATTAAAAATAATTTCTCCATTATAACATTAAATGTCAATGGTATTAATTCACCGATTAAGAGACATAGATTACAAACTTGGATTAAAAACCACAATCCAACAATCTGCTGCCTTCAGGAAACTCATCTCACCACAAAAGATAGGCACATCCTAAGAATGAAAGGCTGGTCCAAAATCTTACAAGTTAATGGAACCAGGAAACAGGCAGGGGTAGCAATTATGCTTTCAGACAAAGTGGACTTCAAACCAAAGAAAATCATAAGAGACACAGATGGATACTACATTTTAGTCACAGCTACAATTCACCAGGAAGACTTCACAATCCTGAACATTTATGCACCCAATACGGGCCCCTCCACATTCATTAAGGAAACCCTACAGCGCCTAAAGCAAGAAATCAACCCCCAAATGATAATTCTTGGGGACTTCAACACCGCCCTCTCAACATGGGATAGATCAACAGGTCAAAAGCTTAACAGAGACACTTTGGAACTTAATCAAACCCTTAAAGAAATGGACCTTACAGATCTCTATTGAACTTTTCACCCACGCACAAAAGAATACACATTTTTCTCAGCAGCACACGGAACTTTTTCCAAAATAGATCACATATTGGGCCACAAAACGAATCTACACATATACAAAAAAGTTGAAATTCTAACCTGTGCCCTATCAGACCATCACAGCCTAAAGCTGGACATCCACAACACAACAAACAAGAGAAAATACACTAACTCCTGGAAACTTAACAATATGATGCTGAATGAGAACTGGATTCAGGAAGAACTTAAAAAGGAAATTCAAGATTTCCTGAAAGTGAACGATAATGAAAATACAACTTACCAAAATCTCTGGGACACAATGAAAGCTGTCCTAAGAGGTAAGTTCATAGCTCTTAATGCCTACATCAAAAAAATGGAAACATCAGAAATAAATAACTTAACGATGCAGCTTAAGGCTTTAGAGAAACTTGAGCAATCTGATCCCAAAAGTAGTAGAAGAGACGAGATTAGCAAAATAAGGGGAGAAATATCTGAAATCGAGATTAAGAAAACGATAGAAAAAATCAACCAGTCAAAAAGCTGGTTCTTTGAAAAAATCAATAAGATTGATACACCCCTAGCTAAATTAACCAAAACAAGAGAGAGAAAACCCAAATTAACAAAATTAGAAATGAACATGGAGTAATCACTACTGATAACCAAGAAATCCAGAGAATTATAACATCATATTTCAAAAACTTATACTCAGTGAAGTTTGACAACACAGAAGAGATGGATGAATTTCTAAGTAAACACATCCTACCTAAATTGGATCAGGAAGTTGTGAATTACTTAAATGGCCCTATAACATATAAGGAAATTGAAGAAGTAATCTTGAATCTTCCCACCAAAAAATGTCCTGGACCAGATGGATTCAGCACAGAATTCTACCAGACATTTAAGGAGTCAATAACACCAATACTCCTTAAACTGTTCCATCAAATAGCAAAGGAAGGAACACTACCAAATTCCTTCTATGAAGCTAATATCGTCTTAATCCCAAAACCTAATAAAGATTCACTTAAAAAAGAAAACTATAGGCCGATCTCCCTGATGAACACAGACGCAAAGATTCTCAACAAAGTCTTAGCAAATCGGATTCAAAAACATATCAAAAAGATCATTCACAGGGACCAAGTAGGCTTCATCCCCGGCACACAAGGTTGGTTCAACATACGAAAATCAATAAATGTAATTCATCATGTAAACCAGTCCAAAGTCCAAGACCACATGATACTCTCGATAGACGCAGAAAAAGCCTTTGACAAGATCCAACAGCCTTTTATGATCAAAACGCTAGAGACAGCAGGAATGGAAGGAACCTTTATCAATATAATAAAAGCTGTATACAACAAGCCCACAGCAAGGATTATGCTCAATGTAGAACAATTGGAAGCATTCCCACTTCGATCAGGAACTAGACAAGGCTGTCCACTCTCACCACTTCTATTCAATATTGCACTTGAAGTCTTAGCTGAAGCCATAAGACAAGAAAGGGACATAAAAGGGATTCAAATCGGCAAGGAAGAAGTCAAGCTATCCCTATTTGCAGATGACATGATCTTATACCTGAGGGATTCCAAAAACTCCACCAGGAAGCTCCTGGAACTAATTGAGAAGTTCAGCAGGGTGGCAGGATACAAAATAAATGTGCAAAAATCAGAGACCTTCCTAATGCCCAGAATGAAAGAAGTGAAAAAGCCTTGAGAGAAACAATCCCATTTACTGTAGCCCCTAAAAAAATGAAATACCTTGGTATAAACCTAACCAAGGATGTAAAAGACCTTTACAATGAAAACTTTAAAACCCTAAAGAAAGAAATTGCTGAAGACATCAGAAGGTGGAAAGACCTCCCATGTTCCTGGATTGGCAGAATCAACATCGTAAAAATGACCATCCTACCTAAGGCAATATACAAATTCAATGCTATACCAATTAAAATCCCAAAGCAATTCTTTAAAGAAGTGGACCAATTAATCTCAAAATTCATATGGAGGCACAAAAGACCCAGAATAGCAAAGACAATCCTGAGTCACAAAAACACTGCTGGAGGTATTACCATACCGAACCTTAGTCTATACTACAAATCCATAGTTATAAAAACAGCCTGGTACTGGCTCCAAAATAGACACACAGACCAATGGATAAGGGTTGAGGACCCAGATATAAGCTCACAAAAATACAGCCATTTGATCTTTGACAAAGGGGCCCAAAGAATCCAATGGAAAAAGAACAACATCTTCAACAAATGGTGCTGGCAAAACTGGATCTCCACATGCAGAAAATTAAAGCTGGACCCGTACTTGTCACCATGTACAAGACTTAATTCCAAATGGATCAAGGACCTTGATATCAGGCCAGAGACTATAAAAATCATAACTGAACGGATAGGGAGCTCCCTTGAGCTGATTGGGCTTGGCCAACATTTCCTAAACAGACATCCAATGGCACAGTCACTGCTACCAACTCTCAACAGTTGGGATCTTGTGAAATTAAAGAGCTTCTGTTCAGATAAAGAGATTATCATAGGAGCTCAAAGGCAACCCACGGAATGGGAGAAAATCTTCACTAACCACATATCTGATAGAGCTCTACTGTCCAGAGTGCACAAAGAACTTAGAAAATTAAACACCAAGGAAACCAATGGCCCAATTAAAAAATGGGCCCTGGAACTTAAAAGAAATTTTACCAGAGATGAAATTAAAATGTCTAACAAATATCTTAAAAAATGCTCCACTTCTTTAGCTATCAGGGAAATGCAAATCAAAACTTCCCTGAGATACCATCTCACCCCGGTCAGGATGGCAAAAATCCACAATACAAACAACAACAAGTGCTGGAGAGGATGTGGAGAGAGGGGAACCCTGCTACATTGCTGGTGGGAATGCAGACTCATACAGCCATTCTGGCGAGCTGTCTGGAGATTCTTAAAGAAATTAAAGATTGAAATGCCATATGACCCTGCTATTCCACTTTTGGGAATAACCCCCCATGCAGCAGAGGTTCGCCTCGATAGCACCAGCACGACTATGTTCATAGCAGCACTGTTTACAATAGCAAAGTCATGGAATCAACCTAAATGTCCAACAGTTGACGAGTGGATAAGGAAACTGTGGTACATCTATACAATGGAGTACTACTCAGCCATCAAAAATGATGAATTACTGGAATTTGCTGGGAAATGGATGTCATTAGAAAGAATTATATTAAGTGAAGTATCCCAATCCCAGAAAGTTAAGCGCTGTATGTACTCCCTAATAGGTGGCTCCTAGTACCAAACTCACCCAGCCCACATTGAGACACTCAAGGGTAAATCTATGTAATATGGTAATTGCAAGGATTGTGAACAGGAGGGATGGAGTTGGAGAGCCACACCAGACACAAGGAGAGAGGGGAACATGTTACAGCAGAGAAAATCGACCTCCAAGGAATGCAAGTAAGTAATGTGACACCTGGTTAAGTTCACAGACATTCGTTCCTGATCATGTACAACTGAGGGGGTATGATCTCACCAGAAGGAGAGGGCATCTAGTCTGGCAGATGAAAAGTGATCATTTTGCAAATGGATGACTGATCCCTCCCTCAACGAGGTTTCCTGCTTTTATTACATCTATCCTTGAATGTGCTATTATACCAAGACTCCAGTTTAACAGTTTTTTGTATCTGACCAGGGGGTGACATACAGTGCCCATCAGGATGGAGTGAAGGACATAACAGGAGCAGCAAAACTGCAAAAGAAAATCAACCACAATCCAGAACTTCAGAGACTCTATATCATCCACATAGAACTAAGCCAGCCTAATCTCAGGGACATCCTGAAGCTCGGGGACATCTGCAGAAGAGGGGGCGGTAAGATTGTAAGAGCAAAAGGATGGGGGGAGCAATGATTTGAAGAGTCTCCGCACTAGATAGGGCTGAAGCAATCATAATAGGACTTTGCATGCCCTGCGCCATGTCCGTCACACTATTGACCTCACAAAGTCTAACATCGGCTAAAAGCACCAAGATCCTTGGAGGCAAGGGATTGATGGCCACAGTAGTGTTCCTATGCTTAAGGGGAACATGAGAAAGGGTTCAGGGAAATGCCACTGGGTCCCTTTACGTCATCAGAAAGGAGGACCAAGAGGAGAGTTAGGCATACACAATAAAGGACTCTCTGGGAATTGGGGGGGAGAGGTACTGGGAGATGGGGAGGGAAGGAGGGGGTGCAGGGGGTTCGGGGGGAGGAGGGGGGGAGGGAACTGGTCTACCTATTAAGTTTGTATGAGTGGAAATAATAATAAAAATGGTATAAAAAAAAGAACTAAACTACAGGAGCTGTTTAACTACTCTGTGATTCTGCAATAGTGTAGCTTTCTCTTTTCCATCTGAAGGATGGAGATAATAGATGTGCCCAGATCTAGAAGCTGGTTCAGTCACTGCTTGTGGACTTTCATTACAGGGAACTGAAGAGGCATTGGGGTTCGTCTAGGGCAGTACCATCTCTTCTTTCTGCTATTTCCCTCTTTCAAAGACTATATTGTGCCCTATGAGAGTATAGTTTTGTCAGAGAATGTGTTAGGAAATGATAATTTCTGATCTACCTACTACATCATTATGTGATTCAATTTCTCAAACAAATCCATAACACACATATTATTTCTCTCATCAGGTTACTACACTGTGAACATTAAAAAGACAAGCGCATTACAGTTGTTCAGTTGAGCTTTTTTGAAAAATAATAGCTCTGTAAATTTCATTGGAAAGATGAAAAAACTCTTATTTAACACATTATCTAACTCTATAATGACTGCTTCTTATTGCCAGCATCTTCAACTACATGGCTAGGAATTAATTTCCACTCTTGTGTTTAGAAAAGGGAGTCGCTCCATCTGAAATATCATGCATTCATCTATTTCTTCGTCTTTTCCGTGTATTCATCAAGATATCGACAATGGTGGCACATATAACATGTCAGCACAGTTAGGGAACCATTTACATCCCTGGTTCTCATTCTCACTGATTGCTCATACATATTTACTTTTCACCTCAAATTTGTCTCCCCAAAGATGTCCCCTTAATCATATTTCAAAGATAGCACATTCTTTTTGTCCATGCCACTTGCTGTACTAATTGTCCCAAGCAAGTCATGTTAGCTGCAACATTTATTCATTGGCTTGTAGACTACTGTCCAGATTATTATGAATAAAGTTAAAAGACAGGTTCATAGAAATGAAGGTGCAGAAAAGACCAGAGCAACAAAATTGATAATGACTTAGGAAATGAAAGTCTCCAAGATTTGATGATGCCTTGCATACAAAATATAACAAGTAATTCATAGATTTCTGCTCCCCACAACTGTAGCAATGATGCACAGTAAAGGTGGAGAATAGAAGACCAAGTTCAATGAGTGAAAAGCTTTATACATTTGTTCTTTGTTTCCATGCAGAATTTGAGACAGGCATCTTAGACTCCTCTGAAGCATGATTTGGAATCACTAGTTCAATGGCAAAAGCTGAGCTAGAGACTCAGATTAAGGTCAGCAGAGATCCATGGAAAAGGGCTTGGGACATTCAACATGTAAACACTGGGTAGGATAAGATGAGTCACAGCTGAAGGTGAGAAAGAGCAGCTGCACGGGTGAGAACAGAGGGTCGGGGAAGAGTTTGCTTAAGAAGAAAATGTCCCTTCGGTACTTGCACTACTGAAACTACATCTAGCTGTTTGAATCTCATCATTGTCGTGGTTTCCATTATCATTGCTATTATTGTGTTGCTTGAGATGTCCTCATTAATATCCAGATCTACTCAACCCTCTGATTTCCTAGATTTTACTTCCTTTCTCCTCATTGATAGCATTCTTCATCATTACAACCACTTCTTACTTATTTCCTACTGCGATACTTCTCTAGGAAAGTTGCTGGAGGGAAGTGAACAAAAGTCTATGCAGTTGTGGTGAGGAACTGACAATAGATCAGAGATGCGATTGCACCGAAGTCTACCTTGGAGAACCGTAAGTTTCTGGGTATTGTGTGCAGGAGCGTGGGGTGCTCAGGCAGCCACATCACAGAGAATTACATGTGAGCAACAGTGATGTCTAACATGAGTTGCACCCTTAGGGCTGTCTGCCCAACAGGAGCTCTCCTCCAGCAGTTGTTTATTCCTTTTAAAAGCTTGGGGAATCCCCCCTCCCCCCTCCCCCGTCCTCGCCTCCCTTCCCCTTCCCCTTCCCCTTCCCCTTCCCCTTCCCCTTCCCCTTCCCCTTTCCCTTCCCTTCCCTCAGAGAGTCTTTTTAAGAATATTTATTCATTTGAAAAAGAACACGGAGGCCACAGCCTCAGCTCTGGTTCCAGTGGTGAAGGTCAGCGCCAAAGGCAGCTGGCGCCTGACAGCATGACCCACCCAGCCAGAGGTTCAACTTCTTTTGCTTGGAAAAATGGATCAAAATTGACTCACTGGTTAAGGTATGGAAAATGTTGGACAGTTTAGCTTTCAAAGTGGACACTTTAGAGGCCACCATGGAGGCGCACAGGACCGGGCCGGGCGGCTGGGCTGAGCGTCCTGCAGTCCCGACTAGGCCGCAGATGACCGCCCGCGCCCAGGCCCGGGGGGCCCTGGAGCGACTGGGGCTGCAGCTCGGGAGGCACCGAGGCGACACCCGCCCGCCAGGCCCAGAGCCGCAGCTTCCTGCTCGCGGGCGCGGAGGCCCGAGCCTGCAATCGGAGGAGCAGCACAGGACCGCGCTGCAGTGCGCGGGCTTCTCGGGCCGCCACCGTCCGCAAGGCCTTGCGCCCGGCCAAGAACCGCATCAAGGAGGCCGTGGCGCTGCTCACCGACGAGCGCCGGTGCCTGGACGACGCGGCTACTGAGCCCAAGGTCAGCGGCAGCGCCCCGGTTCCCGGCTGGACGGCAGCCTGCGGGGCAACGGCGGCGGGGTTGGCGGACCCTCGTGGTGTGGGGGGCGGCAGGAGCTTGACCCACCGCCCGCCTACCACTAACTACCACGAGGTGGTGGACGCCGAGGGGTCACCTGCAGAGGACGACCAAAGAGAGCTGCGCCCATGGGATGCCGGCAGCAGACTTGTGCCTCTTTTCCTTCTAATCACTGGGCCCGGCAGTGGCAGCAGAGTCTGAGGACCAGGCTGGACCGGACCCTCCAAGAAAAAAGCAAACAAGAGGAGAGAGGCTCCAGGATGCCCCAGCCACGTGCAGGTCAGCTGCGACTTAGCCTGCCTGCCAGCCTCAGCCAGCCACGCCACTTCTGCACCTTAAAAGACTATTTCCCCTCTGGAACTGGCATGGCATTCACTACGGGCAGCCGTGTGCCTGCTCGTGCCTCGCCGCTGCAACCCCTGGCCTGGGGACCCCCACCGCCCAAGCCTGCTGAGGAGCGACCGGACCCATGAGGCGCCCGATGGAAAAGGGCAGGACAGACTACCATGTGAGGATGGCGGGGTCGCTGGCAGCCGCCCCGCGGTTGGTCTGGGTGCTGCTGGGAGCCCTGCTGAGATGCCGTCATGGTCGCCAACAACCTGCTCGCCATCCCCTCCTAGGTCTATTTGCTCCTCCCGCAACCTTTCCATCTGCTGGACCGGAATCGCTTCTGGCACCTCGAGGGTCTCATGCACAAGTAACTGTTAGGAGTGGTGGCTTCAGTGGGGCTGGTACGTGGGCTACACGGGGGATCCTGTCTGCAGTGCTGCCTAAGCAAAGATTCTTGTTTGACACCATGATTACAATTCAGATCGCTCTGTTACTGCCGTATTCTGTTGAACGTTGTAAAGTGGAAACCATGTGCTCCAGACAGTGGCAGAGAGGAGGCGAGACTATTTCTATAGTCAGTGTCTGACCAGCGGACAGCTGAATGATCAGTAGCCTTACATGCCAAACTGCCTGCCAGAACCCTGAACTCCATGTGTGTGCTCACGATGCAGGTGGCCTCTCATGGGCTAGGGCTCCATGTGCTCACAAGTGAGATGGTCTCCTTTGGGCCAGGCTCCGTGTGCTCACAATGTGGATGGCCTCCCGTGGGCCGGGGCTCCATGTGTTCACACCATGAACTTAGTCTCACAGAAGATGGACAAAACTGCTCTTTCTCAGCTTTATCATGTATTCTTAACCATGTGGAATAGGAGCTCAATCATAAATATCTGCATCCTTAATATATTTTCTTTTATTGCTTATATATTATTTTATATTGTTCATTTCAAAAATTAGGACATAAAGGCAGAAGGTGGACATGCCAGGGAAATGTGCAGGGGAAGTGGGAGGGAGATAGGGGTAGCTGTGATCAAATGCATTGTCTGCATGTATGAAATTGTAAAAGAGTGAAAAAAAACAATAACATCCTGTGTTCCTGGATGCTGTCCCAAATACATCAGCTGTACAATTCTTTTATTAAACTTCTTTTTGACTGAGTGATCTGGTTAATCTCCTAGGTGTAAAAATCTTGTTGGCAGCTTTGTTCACTTATGATTGTGACATTTACCTGTATTGCAAGCAAATATATATGAAATGAAAGTAGGAAATAAACTATTAACTTTGCTCACAACATAAAAAAAAGCTTGGGGAAGAATCTTGTGATTTTTTTTATATCTTTCTGAACTTCCTGAGAACTGTAAGATATATGAGATTCCTTAATCTTATGATTCTCCTCTTCTCTCCAGGAAAAAAAAATTCATTGCTAAAAGAACAGATACATGATAGCATTTAAAATCTATTGACTAGCAATGCTAGCCAGAAATTCTTCACCTTGCCTCATTCAAATATTTATCCATTTATCTAAAGAAATTAATTTAAAGACCAGTGTTCTATGCTTATCCCAGATTGTCTCACTCAGTGTCTGGAAGGGCCTCTGCCTTAGTTTTAAGACAATCAACAGTTATCTCCACAATTAAATATTGGAATCATGGAAGAGAGAATTTCTGAATGTAGACCCAGAGTCTACAAGTAACTCTTCAAAACAACATGAGACCTACGAGTGTGGGTTTGTTGAACTTGGAAAATTGCTTCAATTTTCTGCATCTGAGCTTCTTCATCTGTGAAGTAGGCTAACACTAATTCCTAACCTCAGAGAATTCATGAATCAGTAAAATTGATCAAGTCTCACAGACATCTAGAAGTCTTATTATAACACACACACACACACAAACAAACAAAAAACTGACATTGCAGGTTTTGTCAAGTCATGCCACAAAAGTGCATATCTAAAAAATTTCCAAATGATATTGGTGATATAGCACAGGACCAAGAATAAAATGTTAGTGAGGCACAGATCAAGTGCATGTGAAGACTTAGGAATTCTCATGACATGTAACAAGTAGCAAACATTCCAAAACTGCTGTCATCTCCGTTTCCTCCCTTTTTCTGAGTCAGAATTAAAATTTTCCTGTATACCCTTTTATTTATTAGCCTTTTCTCTGGAAACTCTGATATCTTGCATTTTGGGTAACCTGGTCTATTGTATTGCCAATAATAATTTCAAGAGAGAAAGAAAGAGAGAGCTCTGTGTGTGTGTGTGTGTGTGTGTGTGTGTGTGTGTGTGTGTGTGTGTGTGATTCCTGCTAAGGTTTGTGTGGAGGTAGCAAACAGTCTTCTGTTGTCATTCTTTATGGTTCCACCTTATTTGATTCCAAGTCTTTTCACTGCTGGTATATAAACCAGGCTAGTTGACCCAACAGATTTAGAGATTCTCACATCTTCACCTCCTATATCCTATAGATCAGCAGGGATTACAGGTGCTTATGCCACTGAGTCCAGCATTTATGGGGATTTGAACTCCCACCTTGTTTGTTCAAGCACTTTCTCTGCTGAGCTATTGTCCCAGATCAATCCATAAATTCTTTATTCTGATTATCTCTCAAATACATTCTTTTTCTCCTTTGCTCCCTCTAAATGCTATTACATTGGCATTGAGATTCAAAGTATAGATTTTAGGAAAAGCAAATGTAACCATAACACATACGTATCAATTGTTGTGATGAAACATTTAAAACTTACTTCTTTGGAAATTTCCCATTATATAACACTTATTAGTGATGGCCAAAAGTCTATGTCAAGTAGCAGAACATTTTTCTTTGTATAAAATGTGCACACATATATTATGTGCACATGCACAGTCTTAAAAAAGGAAAAATGTTCTACTACTAGACATAGATGAATTTGGATGGTATTAAAAGCAAAATAAGACAATTACAGTGTGTAATTACAAGTGTGACATCACCATACATGTATGTAGAGTCTTTAAAGGTTTATTCTTAAAGAGTCAGAGTAGAATGATGGTTGCCAACTAAAGAGATTTTGATCAAAGGAATTGTGCCAGCAGATTAAAAGAGTAAGTTCTACTAGAAGTCTACTGATAGGATTTTGATTTTAGTTAATAACAAGATATTGTGTTATATTTGTTTTCATTAATAGATCTTTATTTCCTGAAGAGTTTGTGCTTTTAGAATGAATAATCTTTGATTCAAGGATTTAGTTATACAAAAATGGAAAAAGTGCTATACATTGGACTGTTATCAAGTAAATTTTCACTCGTTGTTGGGAAAAACCTTAATATTACATTAATATGTATACGAGTAATTATTCTAGACAGTTTTGGATACATAATTGTGTATACACAGTTGTATGTAGCACCTGATCCTCAAGTGCTAGCTGCAGCAGAAAAAAAACCCATTTGCTTTGAACTGACTCAGCTATGTCCCTGCTGCACGACCCTAGTACGAACAAAAGGACTGTAGGATGAATGCATGCTTTTCCTACTGTCTCTTTTCCTAGCTGTGTTGAGAGTCAACTACAGTGCTCTGAGTCTTAGGGTGTGAATCTTACAGAAACATAGATATTGCATATTTAACTTTTCTATGTCATTGAAAATATGGCTTAAAACAGAGAAGAAACCAATTGTTGCTCTCTAAAATACTGATGAACATGGCAACTAACAGGTTTAGAGGGTGAAGTGGAGTTAAAAATATCCAGTAACATACTCACAGGGTAGCCCACCAGGCTCTGACAGATAGTCCCGAGCCAGGGCTCACGCAGGTCATGAATAAACACAGAGGGACACAAGACAAAGCAAAATTAAACAGATCAAAATTCTCATGACTATGCAAATATCTGCAGGGAAGGGAGTGTGGCAGAGCAAAAGGGAGATAGGAAAAGATAGTAGGGAAAGAAACAGTTACTTCAACCTGCTCTTCAGTCTTAAAAATAGCAGATTGCCGAAGAATCAAAACTTACATTTCTTTATTGCTTATGAAGAGGTTAGAGCTGTGAGATCAAATAAAGTTGATCTAGAAGGGCCCCCAGTTGGGATGACTGCAGCAGGAAAAGGGGAGGAATGTTTAGAAACTCAGCAGTATATGAGAACTTTATTTATGAATTCATTAGTATTTTGTCATAAAAATTATAACTAGCCTAAAAATAATCTGTAGACTTACCTGAGCTGGTGAACTTTCCTTTGATATCTTTCCTGCAACCAATGTTAGCAAGGCAGTTATTGAGTGTGTGTGCATGTGCACATGTGTATATGTAGGCATGTGTGTGCATGCTGTGCACATGCGGGTTTGGCTAGTGTGTACATGTGTATAGAAATCACATGTCTATATCAGTGTCCTTCTCTACCACACATTCCCTCTCTTTTTTTTCTTTTTGGACATGACCTCTCAGTGAACCTGGTGCTTCTCAATTTAGCTAGATTACCCAGCCAATGGTCTCCTGGAATCTGGGATCCCCTGTCTCTGCCTCCCAAGCAGCAACACTGCAGGCATATGCTGCCATCCTACCTGTCTTACTTACATGGGTTCTAGGGAATGAACTCGCATCATCACATTTCATTCACTTACTACGTGAGATGAGAAATGAGCTTTATGGATGATCAATATGTCAGTGGATACTAGATTTCACACTATGGAAGCAGGAATTGAACTACCATTGAGAAAATTAACCATGAATTTCAGCAAAGACACTCAATGTAAGCAGAATACAATACAGAAGAAAGGTTTTAATCCTCAAATGGCATCAGGATGCCATATTCATCTAACACAAGTGAACAAATGTGTTTAACTCTATTAATTTACACATAATTAGAGATATATGTCAATTTTTTATTTGACATATAAAAATCAATTATCCTTCAAGGGGAAAAAATAACTTTTCATGTGGCAATGGAGCCCAAGGCCTTGTGCCTACTAGGCAAGCCCTCTACCGTTGAGCAATATCCTCAATTATAACTCTCAAAGAGTATTACAAGGTGAGGTAGCTTTGTGGCTTGTTTCTGGAACTCATAATCATGGACATTGCACTTTTTCCAAGTTCTGAAAAGCACTAAATAGAAAATAACACACTACAAATGACATAAAGGCAAAGCTCTATTATGATGTTGCTCACTCAAAAATATAAACATGCTGTTAACTAATAAAGAACCTCATGATAAAGGGAATCCTACAGCATTTTATAGGAGAATTATTAACCATAACAGGAATGCAAACTTGAACTTCAGTGTACTATCTAAACTTGAAGAAATTAATGAGAAACTAGTGATCTGTTCATAGTGATCCGTTCACCCCCATCAATGCCGGTGGACACTCGTTTTCACGAGCTCACCTGACTCCCTTTAAAGTCTCAGGAAAAAAAAGGAAAATGTAAATATTTTCAATATTTTAAGCATGAAACAGAAATGTGTCAAAGTCAAAGAGTGCCTTTCTGCTTTGTCCACAGAGACCTACAACCTCTACTCATCACTGGGATGAAGATACTATGGAAAAGAAATTAATAACTCATTTGGTATGTCATTTTCACATTGCCTGAAGAATTTTACTTCTGTTCTCTAATACATTAAAAAGAAAATGCATGCATGATAAGGTAATTATTATGATATCACAAGACATAGCTATAAGCCTCAGTCAATCACAAAATTAATATTCAAATTATGTCTGTTCTGGAAAATATATTCATGTTCCCCACCTCTATCAGCACATATGGCTTGATCCAATGGGAGCACTAAGTCCAAAATATATACTAGAAAGGAATTATATAAATCACTTAATTATATAAGTATATATATATAAAGTATATATATATTTATATATTTATATGATAGTTTCTAAATATGGGCCTTTTGAAGGTACATTTTTTTCTTGCCTCAATAATGCCTCTGAAAATTATTGATATACTCTGTATGAAGTCAGGTAGAGTTGGAAAGGCAGCAGCAGCTTCCTTTTGGTTTCAAGATAATGTCATTCACTTACATTGTCACAAAAGCTAACACATTCATTTCCTCTACTTACCTAGCAGGACTCTTATTAAACTTTTTTAATGAACTACAATTATGTTTATCTAATTAAGAAATGTCAACAACCTCAGGACAGTAAAGGAAAATGAAATTGCTTCACATAATTGATCATTTTACCTTTTTACCTAATTTATTTTAATATGATACAATTCTGTTATACACCACTACATTATTTTATGTACCTTTTTTGTTTTAAGACAGTTCTGGTTTGACACAGGAATTTTAGGCTAGTTCAGAGATAACACGTCCAACTTCCCTGCATTGTGTGACTGTCATGTTTGAGCAATGACATATATCAAGTAGACCAAATGCTGTTTCTTTACCTCTAGCAAAGCATACACTTCTCCTTTATGTTCTTTATGTTCCGGGAGATCACATTACATTTAATTATCCTGTCCCCTCAGACTCTTGACATTGATATCTTCTCAGACTTTGTTTTGATGACAATATTTTGAGGAAGTCATAGAGACAAAAATTTATAGAATGTCAAATTCTGCAAGTGGGACTTGTCTAGCAAGGCTTGAGGCTGTAGAGAAGAGAACCACAGAGATAGCTTGTCTTTTCCTCAGATATTTTCATGATATCAAGGATCCACGTCACCAAGGTGGCTTCTCTGCTAACCTCCATCACCTGAAAGGATCTTAACTTAGTATTTATACTTGTTAGGTCAGACAGACAGATGGCTCAGGGGTTAAGTCTCTGCCTTGCAAGCAAAGGACCTGAGTTTAGATCCCAGATCCCACAGTAAAAGTGCCCAGCAGAAAAGGCAGTGGTTTGCATTTCAAACTCTGGAAAACAGAGTCTGGGGAACCCCAGAGTAAAGCAAATAGGAGGTAGAGCAACTTAGGGTGATTCCTGAAGTTACCTTTGGGTCTCCACAAGCACACACAGTGCATTTACACACACACACACACACACACACACACACACACACACACACACACACACTCACACAAATAAAAAAAAAACCTAAAAATAAAATTTAAAAGATTTATGCTGTTGGTTGTGTGAACAGAAAAGTTAAACTGGATGCTCTGGTTTGGAACTTAAATATTCTTCCATGGGACCACATACCAATGACTTAGCTGATAGCTAGAGATTATTGACAAAAACTTTAAGAAGTGTGTTCCTAGTAGAAGGTCTTATTGTCACTGGGATCATGCCCTCAGTGGAGACTATGTGGACCCAATTCTTCTTGCTTTTCACTCTTCACACCCGTCATCAGTAGATCTTCTCTCAGTGCTTCTATCCATGCTGATGTACTGGGTCACCACAGGTCCAAAGCCACAGAAAAACCAACCATCAACTGAATCTTCCTTACCTGTGACCCTTTACCAATTTTGTCTTTATGAGCTGATTATAACAGCTACTTGTTATGATGAAGAAATGACATCTTGGTTTCTTTTCCTGCTGCTGTGGTAAAATAGCCTGACAAAAGTAAAGGAGAAAAGGCTTATTATTGCTCAAAGTTCCAGGCACAGTCCATTAGGATAGGATGGGGATGGCAAAATAGCAGTAGCCTGAAGCAGGTGGTTGTATCATATCTACAATCAGAACGCAAAGAACAAATGAATGCATGCTACTACTCAGCTCCCTCTGTTGCTTATGCAATATGAGATTCCCAAACAGGGAACAATATCATTCACATTTAATGTAATCAAGATAATTCTCCAGAGTCACTCCCAGGTGATCCTAGATTCTGTTAAGTTGACCTTTAATCACTAATCCTCATAGTGACAAGTTCATTATTTCTTTCTTAAATCTTAAACTGAATTAATTGTCTGCCTAATATAATTCATTTTTAAGAGGCAAACTTTTTGCTTTCTTCTATCCATTGCTGTTGAGGCAAGATCTCACTGTGCAATCTAAGCTGGTCTGTAACTCACAATTACCCCAGCCTGTCCTCGGACACCATGTGATCATCCTGCCACTGTCTCACATGTTCGGAGATTACACGAATCTTTTCAGTATCTGCTTGAACATTATGATTTATGGATGACATGAGTGAATTCTTCCCGTGTCCTCTGTAGGTGTAGACTAAGAAAATGCATGCAAATGAAAGACTAAGGAGATATAGCTGTGCTTCAGGGGTAATTATGGAGCTAAGTAAGTACAAAAAGTATATACAAGAGAAATTCTAAAGAATAATAATGGTCTTTCGGGCAAGAAAAACTCCTAATACAAGTCTTAAGAATCAGTTACTCTGGATGCCATTGTGGAAGTTCCTCAGATATCCAAGCAGAGAACAATAATCATGCCCCAGACTTTCCAGTCTTGGATATATTCCCCAAAGACAGCATACGTTATCAAAGAGATACTTGCACATTCGTGTTCATTGATACCCTATTCACAATGATAAGGGTATGGAATCAGCGTAGATGTCTATCAACTGATGAGTTGATAATGAAAATATGGTGCATAAACACAATGGAATATCACTCAAAATGTGGAAGATGAGGAGGTTTGTCCCTCATTCAGCAATTTTTGTAGATATGTTGAGTCCAGTTCTCTTAGTTCCTTATGTAAGAATGAATTAATGAAGAATCATAAGCAAGAATAAAAGCCCTGTGATCCCCTAAATTCTTTGGTATGAATTTATCAGCAACATACAGGCAAACTGCAACATATAGGTATCTGTCTGGTTACACCAGATCTCTTCAGGGTTAATGATTTCCCTTCCACACCTCATCCACGCTGTCCCTTCATCCCTCTCACACCTTTAAACTTTCCTTCCATTAGTTCCCTTTCCCCCTTCACACATCCTCTGCTCTTCTAGCTCCCTCCATTAAGAGTCTTCTCTCCCATCCCAACCTGTTCCATCCCTTTCCAGTTTCTAGACTTTTACAGGTATTCTTACTTAAATACTCAAATGTGAAAGTTCAAATCTAGGATCCACATATAAGAGGAAACATGTCCTGTTTCCTCCTGTATCTGGGCCACTTACATTTTCAGTTTTCTTTTTTTATTTTATTTTATTTTTTTCTCCCATATTTTTTTCTTGATCACACAAGCTTAATTGGTACCCTCATTTTCTTCCTCCCTTTTCCTCTTCCCCATCATCCCCCATTGCACTCTCAATGTTTATGTATTTGTTGTTTTATTTTTCATTCTATTATTTTTAATTTTCTACAATTGTGTTCCTAAAAGCCCTTGGACCCTCATAGATCATTAAACTCAGAGCTCTCCAGTCTGCTAAGTTAATTAGCCAGCTCGCTCTGAGGATTCTGTCTTTGTCTCCCAAATGCAGAATTATAGGTGGCTTCCACACTTGACCAGTTTTTAGGTGGGTTCTGGGAAACCAAACTCCAATCTTCAGCCTTGTGGAACAAGTGTTTATCCACTGAGCCATCTCCCCAGCTCTGGTGTTATTTCTAGGAATATATTTTGATTTGTTATTTTCTGATGTATATCTTCTGTTGCTATTTTTGTGATTATCATAAGACAGATTCATATAAAATAACTTATAAGACTTTTTGTGACTATTTTGTCACAGAAGAAAAACTTAACAGTTAACATTTAGCAGCTGCCAATATTTCACCAAGTCTAGTTCTTTAAAAGATAAAATAGGTACACTTTTTCAAGTAAAGGCAAGTTTTCAAAATCAAATACAATCAGGCAGTGAGTGACCCATCATGCATTTTTTTAAACATTTGGTTTTTCATGAAAAGATCTGTGGTTTTTGAGAGCCAAGATTTGTATGGTGGTATACAGAGACCATTTCCAAGCCTTGACTGTTAAGGTAGAGAATATTTTAATTTCTTATTGGTCACTTTAAAATTAGAATAATAATATCTCATTGATAAGAGTTTAAAAGTATTTAATGTTCCTTTTGTTGTAATAGTCTAGAATTTGATGAAAATTATAGAAAACTTTAAGACATATAATCATTTATCAAATCAACAAAATTATAGTTTCATTAAATTTTTGTTTTTATAATTGACCTGCAAATATCTAGAATGTAAATATTTATAGGAATGGATTCATTCTGTAAAGTTATAAGATAATTATGAGTATCAATGTTGAGGAAATACTGTTATCATGTTCTTGATAGCAATAGAAATCATTTTCACATTCTGTTGTCTAAAATTTTCCTTGCAATTGAATTTTGAAGTCTTGAACGGAATTCATTTATTGTCATTTTTAATGGTAGACTTTTAAACAGATTTCCTCTTTTTGAGTGCATATAATTACAAATTTTTCTAGGAAATTATTCATTCCTTTTATGCTTTGTATTTATTATCATAAAGTAGTCAAAAAGTGCTAAACTTTTTTTTTAGATGTCAATCATAGACATGCAACTTACCTTTTCTGGTATTGTTGAGATGAATTGAATGACTTTAAAAATACTACTAATTTTAAGTTTTTAACATTATTCATCTTATTAATTTCAAGTTTTATCAAGTTACTGAAATATTTCATTGGTTCTTTTGCCAGCTTATTTGGACCAGTAAGCTCATGTTTCCACTTGTGTTTTACCTGGTGCACTTAAGGCCATTTTAGCCTTTCACCTGTTTTTTATCAAATTAAATATTCTAACCTTTATCTTATATTATGAGCCATCCAACCTGAATATATTTTTAGTATTTATTTATTCATTTGTTTGTTTATTTGGCTGGCAGAGATTCATGCCATGGTGCACAGGTGGAGTCAGTTCAGAAGTCAGTTCTCTCAGTCCACCAGTGCGCTTCCCATAGCAAACTCAGGTCACTAGATTTGCAGGCCAACACCTTCATAGCTGAGCTAGCGTAGTCACCCGACTCTGAATCTTTGTCAAATATTTTATTACAGTAGCATATACACAAATCTCTATGCCAAAGAAGTAGGGTCATTGCTGTTGCTATGTCACTACATAGTCCCAAGTGGTTCTTAAGTGCTTGGAAACAGTGTGTGGAATGAGTTTGAAGGTGTGAATTAGAGAAACCACAGAATGTGCACTCTCATCTTCATAGAAATTCTCACGGGAGCCCAGAAGAGCAGAGAGCTGATAAGAACACAGCCAGTGAAAGCCAGGCTTGTGACCTCTCAAGTGGGAATGAGCACCCGGTAGAGAACTGACGAGACGTCACTTACGTTATATTCTGGCAAGGCAAAAAAAAAAAAAAAAAAAAAAAAAAAACTTGTCTGCATTTTGCAGGTATCCTGACACTGTGATTAGTGGAATTTAAATATGATAAACTAAGTGTAATGGACTAATTAATGTGGAGGAGGACATTTGGGAGATTGTATCATTGTAGAGTTTGCATTGTTACTGTAGCTACTTTTAGCAGTTTGTCCTTGTTTCTAGCACAGGGTCTTGTATATTCCATGATCCCCATGCAACTGAGAGTGAAGTTGAACTTCTGAACCTCTTCTCTTCACTTACTGGTACTAGGGCTGTAGGTTTGTGCCCTCGAACCATGCTCACGCAGTCTCGTGAAGTCCAAGGTTTTGTGCATGATAGAGGAACACACTACTAATCCAGCCAATTTCAGCCTCTTTTAATAGGCCGTTTTTTAAATTTTTTTATTATTATTATTTATTCAACTGTGCGCATGTGCGTGTGTATGTGCGCGCGTGTGTGTATGTCTGTGCGTGTGTGTGTCTGTGTGTGTCTGTGCATGTGTAGAACCACGGACGAATTCGCGAACCACCATGGACGCCTCCACCTCCTTCTGTCCCGGGATTCACAGGCTCCGCCCTACCAGGACCAGAAGCGCAGGCCGTCCCCCGCTTCTGCCTGGCGTCTATACGTGGGATCTGGGATCCGAACTCAGGACCTTCCGCCTGCAAAGCGGAGGCTTAACCCCTGAGCCACCTCTCCAGCCCATTAATAGGCCATTTTAAGTTCCTCCATTACATGCAGTAATTATCCTTAGTTAACTAGTTTTAGATTTAGATATCTAGTTAAGTAGTTATCTAGTTTTAGATTGAAGTATTACTCCACTTAAAATTTCCATTATTGAAGTCATTAATCAGGCTCACATGTAATGTGAAAACATGCTTATTTCCTAATATTGTTCAGTATCAGCTGATTTTTGTAATTGTAACGTTTTCCCTTATTTTATATACATTTGTGAGAGTTGGAAGTTTGTAACTTTTGATTCTCATGTGTGTGGTCATTTTTCATTTTTCCAAATTCTTTTATGCCTCCACTTTTTATCATTCCGATTACTTTCTCTTAGCATGGAGTCAATAGGACACATGAACACAGCTTGCCTCCAATCTCTGGCCCTTATTTTGCTGAGATGATTATGGAATTTTAGTTCAACTTTCCTTCTTGGAGTACAGCCCTTTGATGTCAAACTCTATGTGATTATGTGTGTGTGTGAGAGAGAGAGAGAGAGAGAGGAAGAGACAGAGAGAAAGAGATGCTGTGTGAATGTGATTGTTCATGCATCTGTGTGCATGTATGTGGGTTATGTGTGCGTATACATGCACGTGAGTGCAGGTGTGTGGCACATACACGCCATGATGCAAGTTTTTCCTCACCTGTACATGCTGTCTGATACTTTATCTCTTCCCCACTGCTGCATCAGTCAGACATGCCTACCAATGAGCTTCTGCCTCTCATCCTCAGCAGGCAAAGTGGTATGACACATATTTATGCCATCGAGTACAGTACAGGATCTGGGGGCCCAAACTCCTCTGTTCCTCATACTTTCTTAGCAAATGCTTTGCCTATTGAGCCATCTGCTTAGGCTGTGATCTCTGTTTAGCTCTTCGCTTTCATTCTCACAGTTATTCTACCATTGCGTGAGAAGAAACTGCACGTGTTGTAAGATTCTTTGTCTCCCAGTGGTTTCACTTCATCTTTCCTTATATGATGTCTCCATGCTGATTTATTTGTACTATAGTTTTTTCCCAAGTATTTTCTTTAGAAATGATTTTGATGTTATATTCTCAAAATCCTTGCATAATTATGCATCTTTTAACATTATGACTGATGAATGCCATCTTATTAAACCTAATCTTTTCATGGCCATTTTTGCTCTCAGTAGTATACACCCCACCTCTTCTGGCTTATAAACCACACCCTCAGCTACTGTGAATGCAAATACAGTTATCTATTAAGTATTCCCAAATGTCATATGTGCACCACCATGGTCCCCGGGGACGGGGGCAGTACAGGGAACTGCAAACCATCCTCAAAAGGTGGATAAGAGTAGGAAGTCCTTTGGCATCTGGTGGTTTATGGACAGATTTTAGCACCCTGACTCTTCTCCTCTTCTCTTGCTTTGAGCTGCTGGGAAGTCAGGAAACAAACTCTACTTTAATTTACCTTATGGAAATAAAACTAATAAACCTGTGAAACCACCCACTGTCCATCAGTGTTATTGAAGGGTAGAACCCAGGCACTCTGTCCTTGAGGTAGACAAGGCAGTCTTTTTCCCAGAAAAGATAATTGTAGTCAAGCATGTCCTTTCTGAGGTCCTGTCTGGACACCATCATGAAAGTAACTGTGACAATAAGCTGCTTGACAGGTGAATGACCTCCAAAATATGTCTCCACTATCATGTGACACCACTGAGCACATAAACATGCAGAGCTCATGAGAAACATGCAGAGCACATGAGAAACATGCAGAACACGTGAGAAACATACGGAGCACATGAGAAACATGCAGAACACATGAGAAACATACGGAGCACATGAGAAACATACGGAGCACATGAGAAACATACGGAGCACATGAGAAACATGCAGAACACATGAGAAACATACGGAGCACATGAGAAACATGCAGAACACATGAGAAACATGCAGAACACATGAGAAACATACGGAGCACATGAGAAACATGCAGAACACATGAGGGGCCCAAGCTCTTAATCTTTCTTCCAAGAAGCCATTGAAAGGAAGGGAAGAGAAGGCAGCCCCGCATATCTCAATGAGATGGAAGAAAAGAATGCCACAGCTCTCTTTGGGGTCAACACACTGAAATTCAAAGAAAATGTAATCATCTCTCAGTAATTATGTCATTCTCACGCTGTGGAAGTGTTTTGATAGTCTGCATGAATGGACAGGGACACATCAAAATTCAAAACCCCAGACGGAAATGCAGTGCTTAGCAACTTACAGTCGATATTCACATGGTAATTTCCCTGAGTAAGGCTTGGACTCTATTCTGGCTTTGTATAATTTTGGCTATGTATGACTGACTATGCTAATATATATTCAAAAATTTTAAAGGGAAAATTAATTTATGTAAAACAATTCAGTTTTTTATTTTTTACACATGAGTTATCAAATACAAATTAATATGGGTGATTTTTTCCTAATGAGAATTTGAAGTTGTTTTTCTTTCTTTAAAAGTTTAATACTCCTAACAAAGAGTACTAAATTATTCTTAATTCATCAAGTAAGGAAGAAGTATCACTTAGAAATGGAATACTTTTTTTTTTAACCCAACTTGAAGGACCTTTTGTAAAATTTACCAGTGAAATTTTGGCAATGAAATATTCCCTATGTTCTGTTATTTATGCTGTTCCGGAGCTCAAGGAATCTAGAACATGGTGAACAGTAGTAACCAAATAAATCAAGACCAGACCATGGACCTGTAGCATAGCCAAGGTCACCTGGTCAGTAATGCCACACCCAAATCCAAGTACAAAACTCATTTGCATTCCAGTTTTTGCAGATCCCCACTTATAGACGGGAAAATTAATGTCCAGCACACATTTGTCTCATTTCTACCTGTAGTTGGCCGGGTTTCCTTGACTGAAACACAAAACATTATGTAGCAGTCACTCTGCATTTTGCTGATAATCTAAGGGTGAAACGGCTTAAGGGAGAACAAGGGGTTTTATTCTTGTTTTCTGATTGTCCAGTCACAGATATTACTGTAGTTTGGCAGAGCAGTCCACACCAGCACCGGGGGCCATAGGAACAGGCCATACCATAACCACAGGATTTCTGAAAAAGGGGCAAACTTCCTTGCTAGACAACATGTCTGTCCAAGTGGGCTGAAGAATGCCTACTTACTTAACAGCCCCCTCCATTTCATGCATCTGCCCAGGAAGTGGTCCCACTCACCATCGGCTGGGTCTCCCCCCATCAATAGACAGCCCCCTGCAGGCTCGCTTAAAGCTTAACTCAACTGCTAATTCTTAACAAATGTTTCCAGAGCTCCAGCCTCCAATTGCCAAGCGGACATCAGTAGTTATCCACATGTGCTGGTGTTGCAGTTCACCTGCGTGCATAGTTGCTGATAAATGACCATCGAACAGTTTAAGGGAACAAGGGGTTTATTTTCTCTTACGATTACTGGTTACAGTTCTCAGCCCAGCTTGACAGGAGAGCACGCACCAACACCAGAGCCGAGGAACTGGCCACACCGTCTCTACACAACAGCTGAAAGAGGGATGATCCTTACTTGCCAGACCAGCATATCTGGCCAAGTGAACAGAAGGATCCCAACTCTCTCGACCAGCTCTCCATGATTTATCCAGGGTCTAATCCCACCCACCATAGGCTGGGCCTTCCCCATCAGCTAGACAATCTCTTGCAGGTTTGCTCTGGGCTTAACCACTAATTCTCTACAAATGTGGCCAGAGCTCAAACCCTCAACAGTCAAATTAACACCTGTGCCTAACTGTGACAGCTAGCCAGGCAACTAAATTACTAAAATTTTTACAATTTTAAGATGGCTTACATGGAAACATTCATCTGGTATTGAAGCCTTTGCCTCACACACCTTAGTTTGGGTCCCAGGTACCATGTTAGAATGTGAGGTGGAATGGTGGTGGTCTGTATTTGTCCCTGGAAGGCAGAGGCTAAGAAATCCCAAAACAAAGCAATAAGGAGGTAGAACAATCCAGGATGATTCCCATGTCACCCTTGGGCTTCCACAGCCACACACACTCAGTTACTCTTTTGTATACAGACACACACACACACATACACACACACGAGTATACACACCCACACCTCCCCCCCAACCTGGACATAGAAAAAGCTGTGTAGTAATGTTTTTACACAGACATAAGAAGCTGAGGCCCTGAGTGTGATGTAAGTGGGCCCTGTAAGTGGACTGACTAGTCCGTCGACATGACATTTCTATCCAGGGGCCTCCCTGTCATGCCAGTGCTCACTGCAACCCCTTGCAGGAGAGCTCCGCTGTAGTCCCCGAGGCCAGCTGCCTGCTTTTCCTTCCCAGGCAGTGCGGCATTCCAGGCTGCTGGCTTTCCTAGAAGTTGTTTTACCTACTTCAATGTGAAGGCGAGGCCTGCTCTCCCAAGGATGAAACAAATATTCTGGACGGGTCTTTGCTCACTTCTCCAGTCAAGCTTCCAGTACTTCCTTACTGTTAATGCTATTTCAACAATTTCTCTTCTGGAAGCAATTATGCCTCTTCTTTCTTGTGTCAACAGCCTTTGTTTAGTTTAGACTTTCAACTTCAAAAGCAAATTATCCTCTGACCAATGGTGCAGAGACATATGTGTTTCCTACACATCACTGAGTCGACACTCTTTCATCCATGGTCAGGTGAACTGACTCAGCATTTTCTTCTCCAAAATAGTTTCCCTGGCTGAGGAAAAATGTGTTCAGTGAGGTTCAAAAGAGAAGTCTGACTTGAAGGTTAGTCCTTTCATTTCCACTCTAGTCTCCATCTCTGAAGTGTGCCCTTGTGTGTATCTGAAGTGTGTATCCTCATACTTTATATGAAACACAGAAGTTAATTTTTCAACAATTAAAGGACATGGGGCTGATGAGATAGCACAGAAGGTAAGTTATTTGCCTGCTAATCTGATGACCTGAGTTTGATCCCTGGAAGTCCCATGATGAAAGGAGAGAAATGACTTCTAAAATTTGTCCTCTGATCTCCAAGTGTGTGGGTTGGCATGCATATTCTCTCTCTCTCTCTCTCTCTCTCTCTCTCTCAATTTCTCATTTTTCTTTCCCTCTCTCCCAAATAGCTTTTAATATTTAAAAGTAAAAAAAATAAAAGTAAATTGAAGGAAATAAAGTGCAAAAAGAAGCAAGAACACCTGCACCTTTGTTTTATGCATTCGGTCCGGTGACTCGGGGCTTCCAGAAGAGAGCGGAGGGGACGCGTGCGCCAGGTGCCTGTGTGGAACAGCCCACAGTGAAGGCTCAGTGCCATCTGCTCCACCGTCGGTGAAAGCCATTTAGGAACAACCGACTGTTTCCCAGCAGTCCCTTGACCTCAGCCTATGTCTAAACCAAAATGCTAATGTGAGCAGTTGGATTAATACTGCAGAAGCCAGAAGAAACCCCTGCAGTGAGAGTGGAGGCAGGACCACATCTAGAAGTCAGGTTTTTACATCTCTGATCTAACTCACTGCCTGCGTGTCTTTATATATATAATTGCTAAACACAGTAATAGGTCTCCAAAATGGAAATGAGTCTAGAGTAGGAATGAAAGAATTCAGTCACTTAGACAGCCTGTCCTATAAATTGAATAGCAGTTACTGCAGAATCTTTTCACCATGCTTGAAATGCATTTGAAACTCCATCACCATGAGAGAGTCAAGTTTGGAAAAGGGATAAGCCAGTTCAAGGCATATTATTATATTTATTTTGATAAATACCAGGTGCACAGATTTCACTCAGCAGTGTCGTATTTTACATATTTTACAAGTTCCTCATATTAGTAAAAGCTACTTCGTTTTTAGCTTTTATTCTTTATCATCGGCACGTCTCATTTTTTATGAACACCACAATTTCTCAGGAGTGAGTCATTCAGAAATGCAGTGTCTAGTTGGAATTGATCCAGAGATTTCAATTCGTTGTTGCTAAATACTAGTATTAGTTTGAAAATACTAGAATTAGTTTGAAAATACTAGCGTTAGTCTGAAAATGAGTTTGCCAAACAAATGTTCAAAGCCTTCTGGATGACTGAGTCTTGAAACTACCGCCATGGTCTCATCCCATGAGAGGACTTCCTGCTAGAAGCTGGGGACACTGCAATGTGGAGGTCTGCAAGGCAAACGCCGACATGAGTTGAATGAGTTCTTGTAATGCAATAAAGATCCAGAAGATTACATGGCTGTGCAAATTCAAAATAATCATCACACCAGATAAGAGACAATTCTGCGGCATTTGATTCTTTCCTAAAACCCCAAATCAAGGCGCTAGGGTCACTTTCACTTGAAACGTACAGGAGCAGTTCATAATTTTGTAAATGTGTTTCCTGAGAAACTCCTGAAAGTTCTTGACATATAGAAATATCTACAATTTAAGCACAAATTGAAAGCAGCTGTGCTGCTAGTGTTTGCCATCCACATGAAGCCAACTTGCTCGACAGCCCCCACAAATGTAACCCCAGAAGATGAATTCTAAATGAGATGCAGCGGTCCATGCTGTAAGCGTCCCTTTGCTGACTTGCCTTTGGCTGATTAGACCCATTTGCTTCCCTGTTGTCTCTGTCACTTCTGAGTCTCCCCATTATCTCAGTATAGCTCCTTCCTCTGACTGTACCTCACATTGAAAATCTGCATGGTTATTTCACTCGGAGTGAATACGTGTGAAGTAATAATTCAAGACTTCTGACAAATGATAAAGCATGTGCCCTAAACAATGGGAGGAGTTGCTGGTTGTGGACACTTCTACATCCCTGTGCAAGGATGCCTCCCCCCCCCCGAGGTGGGATCCAATCGCACTAGGTAGAAATTCAATTTTTCTCACTCCCTTACCCTATCATTTCAGTTTTGTCCTTGCTCTCCTCTTAACTAATATTTTTGTTGCCTGAAATTTTCGTACACATGGTCAGTGCATCTTGATCAGATTGACTCCTTAATCCCTCCTCCTGCTTCCCGTGGGAACCCCATTTTCCCTTCCACTTTCATGTCCTCGTTTCTGATTATTTTAGGACCACCGAGTCTCATTAGTACTATCGCACATGCATGGCGTGTGGCCATCCACTGAGGCCCCGGCAATCTGCTCACCGTTGTATCTCCGAAGAGAGACATTCTGCTTCCCACAGCAGCGAGAAGAGTCAGGCTCCTCTTTCATTCATGACAGGATGGTGACTGACTGGATCATGTACAGTAGCTACAGCTGCTGTGAACTCGCCACATACTTCTCAACATATTGTCCATCCGATGACTTCTACACTCCTTCTACACCGTCTTCCCTAAGTTTTGTGTGGGGTCAAGGGATAGTTACACAGGTATCTCTGTTAGAACTGAGCACTCAAGGTTTAGTCTCGGCATTATGCCCAGTTTTGAGCGTTCAGCACTGTCCACTGTGGAAAGAAGCTTCTCTGACCGTGGCTGCCAGCAGCAGGAATCCATCACCATTTGCTCGTGGAGTGCTGCAGCCTCGAACACACGGAAGCTGGGCCACAGGCCAGCTCATCCCCACTGCACCAACCCAAGGACAGAGAAAGGAAGAGTAAGAGCAGAAGCTGGGAATTCATGAGTCAAGTCCCTTTTATCATTCATGTTTCTTCAGTAATTCTCCTGCAGGGGAGTGGCCCTCAGTCCATGATTGTTTCCCAATCTCTATTGAGCAGGTAACTGGTTTTCACCTACTGAAATGAAAAAAATGCTCTTCTTGTGACTTACAGATTTTATTATTAAACAATAATTTAGAGTAATTACATCCATCTTTTTTATATTTGATAAAAATGAAATATTTCTGTTATTTTTTCTTTGCTGTTCTTTTTTTAATTTTTTTAAATTATTATTTATTCAATTGTGCACATGTGCGTGTGTATGTGTGCACCCGTGTCTGTCTGTGTGTGTGTAGAACCACGGACGAATTCGCAAACTACCATGGACGCCTCCACCTCCTTCTGCCCCGGGATTCAAAGGCTCCGCCCTACCAGGACCAAAAGCGCAGGCCGCCCCTGCTTCCACCTGGCATCTATACGTGGGATCTAGGATCCGAACTCAGGACTTTCTGCCTGCAAGGCAGAGGCTTAACCCCTGAGCCACCTCTCCAGCCCCCCCTTGCTGTTCTTTAACACTAATATATTTTAAAATACTTTGTGCTATATAGGCTTGTTCTGATAAATACATCAGCACATATAATTTGAATTAAAATCAGAAAGAAAAAATATTTTATTAACTTGATTATGAAACTACTGAAAATGATTAGACATTGACTTTATGAAAAAAAAGAATACTTTTAACATTTACTTAGTGAATAAAACATGCCAGGAAGCATAACAAGTACTTCATTATACATTGACTCATTAAAATTTCACACAAACTGTGCAGATAGGTGTTGTTAACCCCAAGCTTCTCTACTGTAGCCAGAGGACTTTTGCAGTTAACCACAAGCCAGGAAAATGTCTGTTGATCGAATGACCTTAATTTAGAAATGAGACAACTAGATCTTGGAGTTGAAAAATCTGACACACTGGAATAATCTGTTAAGGCAAATCTTACATGATATAGAATTATTTGTATTGTTGAGGAGTGTCAACTATGTGATAAGAAATGTATGTGAATCTTTTCAGTGAACCTCACAACAACCTTCACAACCATTACTCCTGTTTTATACTAAATAAGGTCTCTGGGTAGATGAGTCAGTGTCTCATACCTGGGTTCATACAGCTAAGAAACAGCAGAAAATCCAAATTCTGAACCAGGAATACATGCTAAATAATTTGCATCAAACCACAGAGCATCTTACTACCCAAGTGAAGCCAGGGACTTGATAGTAAACATGGGAAACTCCCACACAGAGACTCATAGTTTTCCAAGCATATGTTGATAGTTACAAGAAATCTTGATGTTTTCCAGCTGTATATCCAAGAAATCAAATGTTTTAATCAACTAATCTTAATATATCATTTTTCTTGATGTGAAAATTCTCTATCAGATATGTGGTTCGTGAAGATTTTCTCCCATTCTGTGGGTTGCCTTTGAGCTCGTGTTACAATCTCTTTATCTGAACAGAAGCTCTTTAATTTCACAAGATCCCAACTGTTGAGAGTTGGTAGCAGTGACTGTGCCATTGGATGTCTGTTTAGGAACTGTTGGCCTAGCCCAATCAGCTCGAGGGAGTTCCCTATCCTTTCAACTATGGTTTTTATAGTCTTTGGCCTGATATCAAGGTCCTTGATCCATTTGGAATTAAGTCTTGTACATGGTGACAAGTACGGGTCCAGCTTTAATCTTCTGCATGTGGAGATCCAGTTTTGCCAGCACCATTTGTTGAAGATGCAGTTCTTTTTCCATTGGATTCTTTGGGTCCCTTTGTCAAAGACCAAATGGCTGTAATTTTGTGGGCTTATATCTGGGTCTTCAATCCTTATCCATTGATCTGTGTGTCTATTTTGGAGCCAGTACCAGGCTGTTTTTATAACTATTTGTAGTATAGACTAAGGTTCGGTATGGTAATACCTCCAGCAGTGTTTTTGTTACTCAGGATTGTTTTTGCTATCCTGGGTCTTTTGTGCCTCCATATGAATTTTGAGATTGTTTGGTCAACTTCTTTAAAGAATTGCTTTGGTATTTTAATTGGTATAGCATTGAATTTGTATATTGCCTTTGGTAGGATGGTCATTTTTACGATGTTCATTCTGCCAATCCAGGAACATGGGAGGTCTTTCCACCTTCTGGTGTCTTCTGCAATTTCTTTCTTTAGGGTTTTAAAGTTTTCATTGTAAATTATATTAAGTGAAGTATCCCAAACCCAGAAAATTAAGTGCCATATGTACTCCCTGATAGGTGGCTCCTAGTACCAAACCCACCCAACCCACCTTGAGACACTCAAAGGTAAATCTATGTAATACCTACAGTAATTGCAAGGATTACGAACAGGAGGGATGGGGTTGGAGGGCCACACCAGACACAAGGAGAGAGGGGGTCATGTTACAGCAGAGAAAATAGGCCTCCATCAAGGACTGCAAGTAAGTAATGTGACACTTGGTTAAGTTCACAGACGTTCGTTCCTGATCATTTTCAACTGAGGGGGTATGATCTCACCAGAAGGGGAGGGCATATAGTCTGGCAGATAAAAAGTAACCATTTTGCAAATGGGTGATTGACCCCTCCCTTATTGAGGTTTCCTACTTTTATTACATCTACCCTTGAATGTGCTCTTATAACAAGACTCCAGTTTAACAGCTTTTTGTCTCTGGCCAGGGGGTGACATACAGTGCCCATCACAATGGAGTGAAGGGCATTGCAGGAGCAACAAAACTGCAAAAGAAAATCAACAAACTCAACAAACCACAATCCAGAACTTCAGAGACTCTATATCAACCACCTAGAACTGGGCCAGCCTAATCTCTCCCCATCCTGAAGCTCAGGGACATTTGCGGAAGAGAGGGTCGGTAAGAGTGTAAGAGCAAAATGGATGGGAGGAGCAATGATTTGCAAGATACTCCACACAAGTTAGGGCCGAAGCAATCATAATTGTACTTTGCATGCCCTGCGCAATGTCCAGCGCACTATTGAACTCACAAAATTTAGCATCTGCTGGAGGTACCAGGATCCTTGGAGGCAGGGGGTTGACAGCTACAGTGGTGTTCCTATGCTTAAGGGGAACACGGGAAAGGGTTCAGGGAAGTGCCACTGGGTCCTTGTATGTCATTAGGAGAGGAGGGCCCAGAGGAGAGTCAGGTATGCACAATAAAGGACTCTCTGGGAATTGGGGCGGGAGGCAATGGGGCATGGGGAGGGAGGGGTGAGGGGAGGGGGAGCAGGGGGTTTGGGGGGAGAAGAAGGGAGGGAGGGAACTGGTGTACCTATTAAGTTTGTATGAGCAGAAATAATAATAAAAAATGTATTAAAAATTCTCAATTATACTTGTAATATACAAAGAAAACTTGAAATTTTCTTTCTCAAAGTTTGTTCTTAAATTGAACTTTGCATAAAATAGTAAAAATTTGAGAATTTTGTTTAGGCAATTAGTAAATCATTCCAGAAAGTAATAATATACTAATTGACTATTACTCCAAATCCTTTGATTCACATGTAGGATTTTAGCTACCAAATTATTCTAAGCAGAGTCATTTTATCCATAAGCAGCAGGTATAACATCTCAGGCTAGCTTTACAACTTTTCACATTACTGTGGCAAAATATCTCACAAAAGCCACAGAAGAAAGAGCTTATTTGGGTTCATTGTTGGAGGATTTAATCCATTCCAGTCTTCTGCCTACTGCACAGGAGTGTGAAGTGACTGGTCTCATTGCTTCTGCATTCAGGATGCAAAGAGAAAGGCATATTGGTACCCAGTTCACTTCCCGCTTTAATCCTAAACCCCTGTCTATGGGATAGTTCCAACCACATTCAGTGGGTCTTTCCTTCTTAGTTAAATTTTTCTGGAAATAACCTCATAAACAACCCCAGACAGGTTTTCCACAGTAGCTAACAATGAACGTGAGCAATCATATATTGTCTGCTTAACAGCTCAAACCCAAGACTTTAAATCATAAATTCCACTCTTGGTTTTTAAAGTCTTATTTTTTTTAATTTATTTATTCAATTGTGTGTGTGTAGAATCACGGGCAAATTCGGGAACCACCATGGACTGCCTCCACCTCCTCCTTGTTTACTCTTGCAGAGATTCACAGGCTCCGCCCTACCTGGACCAGAAACACAGGCCACCCCCGCTTCCGCCTGGCGTCTATACATGAGGTCTAGGATCCCAACTCAGGACCTTCTGCCTGCAAGGCGGAGGCTTAACCCCTGAGCCACCTCTCCAGCCCCTTTAAAGCCTTATTTTAACCTTACTGAAACACATTTAGCACTGTCCCTAGAGGTACTGCACCTGTGGCTGCTGTGTCCCATGTGTGTCAGATGGTGGCAGAGAGGAGATGAGACTATTTCTACATTCAGTGTCCTGACAGCTGAATGATTAATAGCCTGACATACCACACTGCCTGCTAAAATCCTGAATTCCCAATGTGTGCACTGACAACATGAAGGCCTCTCACAGGGCAGGCTCCATGTGCACACAGCACAAACAGCTGTCTGGCGGCCGGGTCTCTGTGTGCCCACGACATGGATGGCCTCCATGAACCAGGTCTCCATGTGCCCACAATGCCAATGGCCTCCTGTGGGCTGGGTCTCCATGTGCTCACAATGTAGATGGCCTCCTGTGGCCCAGGTCTCCACGTACCCACATCATGATCTTAGTTTTACAGAAGATGGACAAAGCATGTTCTTAACCATGTAGAACTGGGATCTCAGTCATAACTATCTGTATCCTTAATACATTTTATTTTATTGCTTACATATTATCTTATATCGTTCAACTTAAAAAATTAGGGCATAAAAGCAGGAGGAGGACATGCTAGGGAAATGTCCCGGGGAAACAAACGGGAGGGAGATGGGGTGCCTATAATCAAAATGCATTATGTACATACATAAGATTATAAAAGAGTAAAAATAAAAACAGAGTTAGTATTTACAAATTAATATCAAAAACATGTTGAAAGGGAGGCAGAGAGGGAAGGAGGAAAGGAAGGAGGGAAGGAGGGAGGGAGAGAGGGAGGGACAGAGGGAGGGAGGGAGTGACAACGGCCTATGATGTTTGTAATTAGAAAGGTTAAATATTAATAAAAATGATTTTAAAAAGAAATATATTTAGTTCATCTAAACATCTCCACACTTTTTTTATTATTATTATTATTTATTCAACTGTGTGCATGTTCGTGTGTATGTGTGCACGTGTGTGTATCTCCACACTCTTTAACAGTCTTGATACTGTGCAAAATTCCAAGGTCTGAATTCTCTTTTGAGTCTCAAAACACCATCTCAATGGTGAACGCCTGTAAAGTCAACAAACAAGCTGCATATTTCTACTATCCAAGGGTACAGAGTAAACATTCCCATTCCCAGAGAAATGTGGGTATAACAAGAAAAGATTAGATCAAAGCAAGACTAAATGTCTAGTTCTGGAAGCAGTTTACCCCCCTTGGCCTATAGTTGAAATAACTTCTGTGTGCTGTGAGGAAACATAGCCCTATATTGTTGTTTTTCAACCGGGAATCTCCTTCAGATGTATTCTCAGTTTGGACTCTCCCCTTCTAAATGAATTAGTGTTTTCTCAATTTGGAGTCTGCAATGGGTGGAGTCATACCCTCAGAGCATTCTTCCTTTGTCCCAATGAAATAGATGATATTCTATTTAATAATGTTAATCTCTTTAACACAATCACTTTGTGTGCATCTCATGGTCTTCTGCTTTACATTTGTTTACACTCCTTTTCTTACCAAGCTTCGTATTTTTCATATCTTCCCATTATCTCTCACTATGCTTATGAATAAGTCCATCAGTGATCAATAGCCGTGCCATAGGCCAAATGCTATACTGACTCAAAAGTTCAATGGCTAAATGAATGAGTCCTTTACCTTTGAATTCATCCTCACTTAAATTCTCAGGATGCATGGAGAAGTGCATTCAGATTCTTTTCCAGAATGGAACACAAATAGCCTCTAATCTAGTTCTCAGTAGACTCTATTCTCTATGAAACTTTATGAGCCAGTTCTTCAATGTCCACATTTTTCTCCAAATTCTGGTCTTCTAAATTTCCACCACATGCTCATTAAACTCTAATTGTACAACTTTAGGGCTCTTCTAGCACATAGCTATAAAGCCTTCTGCAGTTTAGAGTCAAGAGCCACCTAGCCAGGTTTATCATATCATTCTTGGTATAAATTTTCTATATTAAGTATTTTCTTCATTATTGTGACAAACTACCTGACAAAGCCTTTTTTTTTTGGAAGAAATGGTTTACTTTGGCTCATACTTTGAGGGTACAGCCTATTATCATTTTTACATAAATTTTTATTTTTAATCTTAACTTGCAAAACAGTAAGTTCACATATGGGATTTTCAACTAATATTTTAGTTTAGTTTATTCTTTCCTGAACCTTGCTTAAAAGTAAATCTAACAGGACCATTTCTATTGGAGAGCTGGTGTAGCAGGAAATCTGGTTCTGCAGGAACCATACCCATCATGCCTCCAGTCTTTACTACCTCACTTCCCTAATGACTCCTGGATCACTCCTTAGCAACACTCAACTGTAACTTCGCCCACCTTCTCTCCTCTTCTTCCTACTCTCCTGTCTTGAAATTATGTCATGGTGGTTCTGTCTTCTCGCCATGTTCTTATGGATGCTCTCTTCCCATTCTCCCTGATCTTAAGCTGCCTCCTCTGCTTTATTGCTCTTCCATCTGAAAGCTGTGGATTCTTCTTTGCTCCTTCAGACCAATTGTCCAAGAATTTCTTCCCTTTTTTTCCCATTTTAATAAATTCCCTGCTTTAGTCTCTCAATGTGTTCTGGTCTTCAATCTTCAGATTCCAAATACAAGAACCCCATTTCGAGCTTTCTGTATAGATAGGACATTTATTTGATTAGATTTAGAATCATGATTGAAATACACATCTGGCTGTGTCTATATGGTATTTCCAAAAAGCTTTAACCAAGGAGGAAATACCCACCCAAAAAGCGGTTGGCGCCATCCTAAGGAATGAATCAAAATGAAAAAGGATCATTCATCTCTCATTGCTTCCTGACTGTGGATAGAGTGTAGCCGTATACCGCAGGCTCCTGGTATCTGAGGGTACAGCGTATTATCATTGCAAAGACACGACACTATTTGGACAATGTAAATAAAATTATGTTCGCTTAAGGTAAAATATTAAAAGTAAAAAGCTTTCTGGATTTATGCTGCTAGTCACATATGACCTTTTTCGTTCAATTAAAACTAAATAAACTCCAAGAATTTATTTCTTCAGCATACTAGACAGTATTTCAAGTATTCCAACTTCATAGTGACTTTCATACTAGGAATTGATCACATTCCAACTTTTCTAACAGCATATAAAATTTTATTAGACAATGTTTCTCTGAATCTTTTATACCATCTTACTTTCTTCTATGTCTCCTCCTGAGGCAGCAGAGCTAAGATTTATCAAGAGAACAGAAAATATTTGTGGATCACTCCTCATTAAACAAAAAATGATACAGAAAGTCAAGTGACCAGTTACATGCACATGGTAATAGTTTCCTTCAAATAAGATCATAAGAAATTAATATTTGGTGACCCTCCCATTAGACCTACTCATTGAGAACATGAGCAAGTTCTGTGTCAGACTAGAAATAAAGAGACAGAGTTCACCAGGATGCATAGCAGTACTGCTCAAGCTACCTATTGCCTCCACTCTTCCTAAATCTCCTTGACAATGTATAATTGCTCCTTACCATATTATCAGTATCAGCCCCATCTCTTCTCTCCCTCAGATGGGGTGCTACTGTGCTAAGTTATGGCTCTCAAGTCAATCATTTTTCATATGTTGCTAGAGAAGCCTTTCTTCTCATACAGGTAGAAGAAATGCAGATACATAACTCAGTTTTTCCCAATCTCGTCTATTCTTCTCCAACACAATTAAAATTTTTGCTGTCATGTTTGACCAATTCATTTTATATTGTTTGCAAGGCTCTATTCTGTCTTTTTTATCCATTTTGAGTCACATCTCTTTCTATTTTGTAGATATGCATTGCATATGCCAAAACTTTCTTTTTGTAGTATAGTAGATTTTTGTAATATCCTGTAAAGTAATGTTCAAAAATAAAATAGACACATCTTATTTGTTTCCCACAAAACATCGTAGTAGAATAATTTAGAAGAATCTGTTCTTGGACTATGCATTTCAAGAGAAAAACTATAGTGTGATAAACTGAACAATAACCTCTCTAACATGCCCAGCATTGACCCATGGAACCTATGAATATATTATATTCCATCAAAAAAAGATGTTGCAGAGTAACTTTTCAAATATGGAGATTATCCTAGATTATCCAGATAATATCCACATAATCACAAGCATCTTACAAGGGAGAGGCAAGAAACTAAGAGATTGTAAGATCACACAGAAAGCAGAGTATGAGGCCACTAGCCAATGAGTGCAAAAAGCACTCAAGTAACAATCAATTTCACAAGTAAATAGATTCTCCATACAGCCTGAAGTCCTGATATCTGAATTCAGTCCACTGAAAGTACTTTGTGTTCTTGATCTCTGGGTGTGTAAGATTCATGTTGTCTTACACCGTTAGGTTTGTGCTAATTTGTTACAGTAGCAGTAGAAAACTTAACAAACCATAATTCAGAAAATCAGAGACTCTACATCAACCACCTAATCAACCAGCCTAATCTCTCCCCATCCTAAAGCTCAGGGAAATTTGTGGAAGAAGGGGCAGTAAGATTGTGAGAGCCTAAAGATGGGGAGGAACAACAATATACAAGATACTCCACACAAGTTAGGGCCGAAGCAATCATACTAGGACTTTGCATGACCTGAGCAATTACCAACATATCATTGAGGCAAGGGATTAACAGCCACAATAGTGTTCCTATATTAAAGGGGAACACAAAAAAGAGCTCTAGGCAATGCCACTGAGTCCTAACACCTCATAAGAGAGGAGGACACAGAGGGAAGTTTGACATGCACACTAAAGATGCTCCAGGAATGGGGGGTGGGGGGAGCACTGGGAGAAAGGGGGGGGGAGGAAAAAGGGGGAAGGGAGCAAGGGGATCCAGGGAGGGGTGGAGGGAGGAAGGGGAATGGGGTACTTATCAACGTTGTATGAGTAGAAGAAATTTAAAAAAATAAAAAAAGTATGAGCAAAAGTCATTTAAATCCACAGTAAACCGAATGCTACTTAACTGTCAAGGAATGTGAGCTAATGAAATTTGCTGATAAATGGATGAATTTGGAAGAAATAATGCTGAATGAAGTATCCTAGACACAGAAAGACTCTATGAAGTGGGTTCTGGAAAAAAGAAGAGGCGCTTCTCCACCTGCGGGTTTCCCCACTGAAGATCACTTAAACTACCCCAGAGGCCTGGTCCTTTACTGGCACTCTGAAGGGAGCCTGGTGGTCCACAAATACAAGGACATGAAGAGAGGGAGGGACATGGCAGGACTGGGGAAAGGAATGAAAAGTAGAAAGGAAGAAGGGATGGAAGGTTGGGGGGGCATGGACTTAACAAAGCAATTTTTTTCAAAATAAATTCACAATAAAGTAAAAGTGCTAGTGTCAAAGACAAGGATAGAAGAAACTCTAATATGACCACATAGCCTGTATAATAGTAGCAACTAACTGATTCTCCTACAACTCTGTTTTCTAATCTAGATTATCAAGTATGATTCCTAAATTAATTAAATAAATTTTGCCACAAGAATTGATGTAAAATCTAGTGGCCTGGATCAGAGATAGCATCTTCTTCTGTCTAATGTTTTGCCTAATGGCATATATACAGAAGGATCACTAATCAAGTCGTGTTAAATGTGCAAAATGTTGGTACTCCCAAAGCATCCTCCAAAGGGACTGTGTATCAAGCAACAATATCTAGCTGATGGTTCTCAGTTCAACCCATCACCACTGCAGAGACCCCTCCATGTCATGTCTACTTCCTTCTTCATCTATACATTATTGTTGATTAGAAAACTGTTACTGATCTCTGCTGACAAGAGAAGGGGAAAGTATGCATAAGGAGATGAATTTTATTTTGTAATCATGAAATATATGTTGCTTCTTCAGCACAATTATCAATAATCCCAATATTTAGTTCTTATTCTGGTTTAATTTACATGGAGTTGATGACTGGCTTGGAGTCAAAAAATTGCTTTGCTTGTTTCTCCTGACCCAGAAGTCATCAAAACCCTGTAAGAGGCTCAAATCATGAGCAGGAACATTTAATCTTCAAATAAAATCAGATTTCAGATTTCAAATCTATTTTGACTTGAGAACAGGATTAAAAACTAACCACATAGATATATCACAATTAACTTCTAGAGGAGAATTAAATGTATTTCTAATACAAAATAATTACCTGTATTCTATAATTACCTATACAGCACCACATATCAAAGTGTGGCATGATACTTACTGAATCATAAGTCAAAATTAAGAGTATTTCACAATTAGTTCCCAAATGGGCAAGGTAAAGTAAATCTACACTGTAACTAGATTATCTGACTGATCTTCTTTAATCTCCAAGGAAAAGAAAGGGAAGATGTGCTTCCTCTTGTTTGGTTTTTGTTGATTAAATAAGAAGCCTTGTCCACGTGGCCTCATGTTTATCTTTTATTTGTACAATTAAAAACATGTTCTTCAAGTCCATTTTCTCTTCTCCATGCAGTTTATCTTTTTTTCCCAGCAAAAATGACAATGCAAATATTCTCTATGCTACCACTATTTTTACTTCTTACATTTCAGCAGGATCACGTGATATGTTCTGATCAATGTTTGGATAGAGAGGATGCTCAGGTATGGAAAGGATGAGTTCTTGTTACGTTCCTAGGAAATTTGCAGACTAAATGTTGAATTGACTGAGCCATAGAGATTGGACTCTAAGACACAATCAGAAATTCAAAGACATAGGAAGTTATTTGCTCTAGAAAATCTTTATAGGTAAAATAAACTTTGAGGGGGCTGGAGAGGTGGATCAGGGGTTAAGCCTCTGCCTTGCACGTATAGACGCCGGGCCCAAGCAGGGGCGGCCCGCGTTTCTGGTCCTGGTAGGGCGGAGCCTGTGAATCCCGTGGCAGAGTAAACAAGGAGGAGGTGGAGGTGCTCCATGGTGGTTCCCGAATTCGCCCGTGGTTCTACGCACCCACACACATACAAACACACACACATGTACAATTGAATAAATAATAAAAAAATTAAAAAATAATAAATTTTGAATGTAAAGTCTCAAATACCTTTTTGTTTATTCTAAAAGCATAAACCTGCCCTCATTTGCCTATTATATCATTTTATTGTGAAAATGAAATATAACTATGAAAATCCTCAGTAAAGGAAGAAAAAGTATCTGGTCAAAAATCAAATTTTAATATCATCTAAGTCTTTTGTTTCATATTACTTTTCTTTTCAAAATACATATCTGTACGCTATGTGAATGACTTCACATTCTCACAAAAATAATTCTTTGAAGTTTCTTAAAACATCAAAAAAGGTTTAAATGGCAATTTGAAAAGACAACTGTGAATTAATTTTGAACACACTGTTTTTTTGTTTTTTTTTTAATTTTTTTAATTATTATTATTTATTCAACTGTGCGCATGTGCGTGTGTATGTGCGTGTGTGTCTGTGTGTGTGTGTGTGTGTCTGTGTACATGTAGAACCACGGACAAATTCGGGAACCACCATGGACGCCTCCACCTCCTTCAGCCCTGGGATTCACAGGCTCCCCCTACCAGGACCAGAAGCGCAGGCCGCCCCCGCTTCCGCCTGGCGTCTATACGTGGGATCTGGGATCCGAACTCCGGGACCTTCCGCCTGTAAGGCGGAGGCTTAACCCCTGAGCCACCTCTCCAGCCCCGAACACACTGTTTTTTATATTTAATATTTAAGTGAGTTTGAACTTTGCATTGAAGTGTGCATTTTAGTGAACATGATCATACAAAAAAATAAATGCAGACTTGGTGGATAAATAGTAAGTCTTGTATGAAAACTAACATGGAAAAAAAGCTTCTGTAAATATATCATGAACTTCATTTGGAAAAATCTCTTTGACAATTTTCAATTTTAGTTTTCAATAAAATACTGGAAATACTAGAAATGTTATTAGATACATTTATGAAATATATTTAAATTTATTTCATTTTCATTCATTTATTTTTCTTTCTTTCATGTATGTATAAGAAGTGTGTGTGTGTGTGTGTGTGTGTGTGTGTGTGTGTGTGTTTGGATGGCTGTATGGACACTGGTGACTTTGACTATGTGTGCATGTGGAGATTAAAGGTGGTGTCAGGAATCATCATCCATTATTCTTCCACCTTATTGTTGTGAGATGATCTGCCATACTCCCTTAGCCTTTTCACGTACAAATCTGAGCTCAAGTCCCATTGCTTGCAAGGCTAAGGCTTTACCCACTTTGTCATCTCCCTAGCCCTTGCTATTCATTATTTTTAAATATAAATATACTTTGTAAACAAAAAATTCTTTTGAATTAAATGCTTATAATGGTAACTGTGTTGCAGTTTGTTCCATACCAGGTGGAGAAAACCTTCCTTCTCAGGATGTCATGCCACAGAAGATAGCTCCTCCATTCAGTTCCAGTGTGACATTCTGAAAACCAGAAACCCATGAGTCTATAACAAGAAAAAGAAAAATGGA
This sequence comes from Typhlomys cinereus, assembly GCA_023101885.1. NCBI lineage: Eukaryota > Metazoa > Chordata > Mammalia > Rodentia > Platacanthomyidae > Typhlomys > Typhlomys cinereus. The sequence goes on along the minus strand of JALPQD010000301.1, from coordinate 1,489,685 downwards.
TGTGTAACATAAATTGAAGAATAATTTTTTCACACACATTTATTTTATGTATAAAGCTTTATTAACAATCTTTATAATGTGGTTGAATCCTTTGAATCATCTCTGAATTTGATTGAGGATAAAATAAATTTTTTAAGCTGGCCAATCAGGTGACTTTTCTAACCGCCCTAACTAGACTTAGGAAGCCCAGCCCTGTATAAGGCACAGGGAACAAGTCCAACACTGAACAAGTAGAACTAAATGAAATTTGAAAGTTTTTACTCAGCAAAAAGGCAACCTAAAGAATGTGATAGCATCTTTATTAACCACACTTCTGAGAAAGATCTAATACCCAGAGTATACAAAGAACTTGAAAAATTGTATAACGAAGAAGTAAACACCTTCATTAAAAATGGACTATAGAACTGAAAAGAAACTTCTCACTGAATGAAATTCAAATGTCTAACAGACATCTTAAAAAATGTTCTACCTCCCTAGTAATTACAGAAATGCAAATTAAAACCATCCTGAGAGATATCACTCCAGTGAGAATGGTTAAGATCCAGAACACAAGCAACAGCAAATGCTGGTGTGATGAGGGGGAAAGGGGACGCTGATACATTGCTGGTGGGATTGTAAATCCAAACAACCCCTTTGAATATGAAATTCCATATGACTCAGCTAAACCATTCTGAGGGCTGTTCCCAAAGAACACTGCACCCTGCAACAGAGTCACGTGTACAACCACGTTCACAGCAGCACTTTTCACAATGACAAGGAAATGGATCCAACCTAGAAGCTCAACGGTTGACAAATGTTTAATGGAAATGTATTCAGCTATCAGTACTATTCAGGTGTCAGGAAAGATGAACTGATTAAATTTGCCAGTAAATGGATGGAAATGGAAGAAATCATAGTGAGTGAAATATCTCAGTTGCAGAAAGATAGATACATGCTATAATGTTCTCCCTTATAAGTGGGTCCTAGCATTAAATCTTCAGTTTGATGTAATCAGACAGAAACTCTTCCAATATCCACAAACACAAAGGAAAACAAGCCAGAGGGTTAGTGGAAGAAGACTCCAAAAGAACAGAAACAAAAGATCATAGGTAAGCAGTTAAAAAGGCTTTTATGTAAGAAAAGTCTTAAAGGGGAGAGAAGAACAAGGATAGGACACAGTACGGAGCGGGGTTAGCCTCCAGGTAACCAATCAACTATTTACCAGCACCTAACCCCCACCCCTCAATGACAGGGAAAATACACCAGCAATGTAAACCAGACTAAACTACAGTGGACAGGGAGAAAATTGACAGCAGACAGGATCAGATGCCTCAACACTAATCAGAAACACCAGACAGTAAAACTTAAAAACCTCTTTATTTTTAGATAAGAAAAGATATCGGGGCTGGAAAGGTGGCTCAGGGGTTAAGCCTCTGCCTTGCAGGTCTCTGAGTTTGGATCCTAGACCCCACATATAGACGCTGGGCGGGTGGCCTGCGCTTCTGGTCCTGGTAGGGCAGAGCCTGTGAATCCCGGGGCACAGTAAACAGGAGGAGGTAGAGGCATCCATGGTGGTTCCCGAATTCACCCTAGTTCTACACACACACACACACACACACACACACACACACATACACACACACACACGCACGCACAATTGAATAAAAAAATTCTTTTTAATTAAACAAAAGAAAAGATATCAACACACAAACAACTATAGTGCAATGGAAGAGAAAACAGGCAATAGCAACCAACACAGAATCCTGCTGACACTAAACACTCAGCTAAAATCAGGCCGACCACATATCTTCCTGTCCTAAAGAACAAAAGAGCACAGTACAACTGTAAGAGTTTACAGGTGGGAAGGTCCACTGACAACCAAGACATTCCACTCAAGCAGGGCTGCTGCATCCAGGAACTCACCACAATGAGACTTATCCTCACCAGACCTGTGACTGACATGTCAGCATTCCTCCATAGACTAGCAAGGAACTGAGGATAATTACATGCAGTGGAAACCTTTAGGGACAAGGGCTAGACACACATACCTGACCTTAAACTATGCTATAAAATCATAATAACAAAAACAGCATGGTACTGGCTCCAAAAAAGACATATAGACCAATGGATTAGAATTTAATATCCAAATATAAGTCACTCACCTATATTCTACTGATTTATGATACAGGTGCCAAAATAATCCATTGGAAAAAAGACCACATCTTCAAAAAATGATGTTGTCAAAATTGGATATCTGCATGCAGAAGAATGAAACTGGACCTTTCTTTGTCTCCCTGTACAAAAATCAACTACAAATAGTTCAAAGACCTCAATGTTAGACCAGAGACTATGAAAGTCCTTGAAGAAAAATATGAAATATCCTTTAATTGATTGGTCTTAGCCAACATTTCCTCAATAGAACTCCAAAGACACAGAAAATAAGTCCAACTCTAAACAAATGGGATTATATGAAATTAAAAAGCTTTGCTCAGTAAAAGAAGCTGTTAGTCAAGCAAAAAGGCAACCTACCGAATGGGAAAACATGGTCCATAAATACACAACTGATAAGGGACTAATATACAGAGTACACAGAAAACTCCAAAAAAAAAAAACTAAATAAGTAAACAATCCCACCGATAGAACTGAAAAGAGGCTTGTCACAAGATGAAACTGAAATGTCTAACAAATAGCTTTTAAAATGTTCTTCCTTCCTATTCATTAGGGAATAGCAAATTAAAACCACCCTAAGAAATCATGTCAGTCTAGTCAGAATGGCTGTGATCCAAATCACAAACAGTAGCAAACATTGGTGTGGATGTGGGGAGAAGGGGCCCTCACACATTGCTAATGGGATTATAAATCCATACAACCCCTTTAAATGTTAATTTAGAGGTTCATAATAAATTAAAAATTGAAGCTGAAATTCCATATGACCCAGCTATACCACTCCTGGGAATATTCCCAAAGAATACTGTATCCTGCATCAGAGACATGTGTACAATTATGTTCATAGTAGCCCTTTTCACAGTTACAAAGAAATGGAACCAATGTAGATGTTCAACAGTAGACGAATAGTTAATGAAAATGTTGTACATATATACAATGGAATATTATTTGACTGTCAGGAAAGATGAATTAATGAAATTTTCCAGTAAGTGGATGGAAGTACAAGAAATCATACTGAGATCCCAGAAGCAGAAAAACAGATGCTGTATATTCTCCTATATAAATAAATCTAGGGCCTGGAGAGATGGCTCAGGGGTTAAGATTCTGCCTTGTAAGCAGAAGGGCCTGAGTTCAGATCCTAGGTCCCACATAAAAATGCCAGATGGAAATGGTGACAGCTTGCACTTCTGGCCATGGTGGGCAGAGCCTGGAAAATCCCAGAGCAAAGCAAGAAGGAGGTAAAAGCAATCCAGGATTATTCCCAAAGTCACCCTTGGTCCCCCACAGGGACATATGTACCCTCCAGTACACACACACACACACACACACACACACACACACACACACTAATAAAAATAAATAAATCCCACATTAAAAAAGGGGGGGGGGCTGGAGAGATGGCTCAGGGGTTGTGACTCTGTCTCACAAGCAGAAGGTTCTGAGTTCGGATCCCAGGTCCCACGTTAAAATAAATAAATAAATAAATAAATAAAGTTTAAAAAAATAAGTTGATCCTAGCATTAAACCATCAATTTGATTGAATCAAACAGAAACCCTTACAAAACCCAAGAACACAAAATTACACAAGCCAGGGTTGGGGGGGTTAGTATGAAGATCCCCCAAAAAAGCATAACAAAAGAAGATGGGTAAACTGTTAAAAAAAAAGAGGGAGGGATTTTTATATATAAGGAAAAAGCTTAAAGGAGAGGGAGGAACAGGAACAGTACACAATAGAGTGGGGTTAGCCTCTAGGTAACTAATCACCTGCTTACTGAGATCTACCTGCCTCCATGACAGCACATACAGGCCCAACACTGTAAGCTGGTCTAACAACAGTGGATGAAAAGTTAACTGCAGTGGACAGGATCAGATGGCTCAATACTAATCACAATCATCCAAGATTCAACTTCCATCTAAACACCTCCCATTTTATTTTTGGATAGGAGAGGTTTTCAACACCTAGACAGGACACACCCTACTGTAGTGGAAAAGCAGTGAAATGGACAACAGCCAACCAGAATGCAGACTACAGGAGACTCTACAAGGCTCGCCTGGAATCAGGCAACCAAATCTCTCCCCATCCTAAGATCAGGGAACTTGAAGAAGAGGGAGCTGTAAAATTGTAAGATCCTAAAGATGGAGAGGTCTACTGCTGGACAAGACATTCCACTCAAGAAACTCACTAGTCCTTACCAGACCTGCACAATGACTGATACCATAGTCTATGAGGACATAGACTAACAAAGATCTCAGGAGTAATAATTAAATGCAATGAAAATCTTAGGGGCTAGGGCTAGACAGGTGAAGGGGAGTGTCTCTATCAGTGGGTCAGCCCAAGGAAGGGCCACTTGGTCTGCCATAGAGGTCTGAACCCTCACTAGAGCAGAAGATCCAGAGTTCCCTCTGGAGTCCCACGGGAGGAAAGACAGGATGAAGGGAGGGAGTGGGATGGACTGATGAAGGGAGGGAACCTGTGGAAAGTTCAGCTGAAAGACAAGCAGTGATTTTAGATAACAGGAGTTAGATAACTGAGTGTGTCCATGCAGATCTGGGTGGTGTTTTCTGTCTCTACCTTATTCTCAAAGTCATCAAAATGTCAAAAACAGGCAGAAAAGCACTCAGCACAGTGTAAACACCCCTTTTGATTGAAATCATCAACTCTTCCAGACAGATTGCAGCATAGGTCTTTAGTGGAATAATTTTCTGAAATTATTTGAGAGATCTGTACGCTGCCACAGATGACTGCCGCCTTCACGATGTCACAGACAGCATTGACATGGCTGCAGCTAGTGAAGTGGCACTCCCAGGCAGCGAAGAAGCACAGGAGAAAATACATCAAGGAGACGTCATCTGACAAGAAAGAAAGCAAGGGAAATGGCGCTGTGATAAGAACTTAGATGTGGTCACCAGTCTATATGCAGTGAAAATGAGAGTGCATGTCTGTCATCTGTCTCTGAAAGCCTTATAGCCAGAATCACAGAAAAACTAAACTTTGGACTGTAAGTGGCAGAAGGAAGATGATGAATGAAGCACAACCTTTCTTAAGAAGAGCGTCATCTATTGCAGTGCACAGCAACTGCATCTCACTCACCTCACAAGTTTCATTAGCAACATCAGGTTGATGTGCAATCAGATACTTCGTACCAAAGAAGAGATATGGAACTCGATTCACAAACCTGTATGGGTTTTTGACATTTTAATACAAAATACAGAATGCATAAATCTATACACTTAATCATTCAAATACCTTTACTCAATCAAGCATACACAATAAAGGACTCTCTGGGAATTGGGGGGGAGGCACTGGGGGATGCGGAGGAAGAGGAGGGGGAGCAGGGAGTTCAGGGGGAGAAGGAGGGAGGGAGGGAACTGGTCTACCTATTAAGTTTGTATGAGCGGAAATAATAATAAAAAATAAAATAAATTAGGCCCCCACCCGCCCACCAGAACCCCAGGTCAGCCCAAGGGACCCAGCTCCTACCCCACCATCCAGCCGGGAGCCGCGCGCAGGGCCGAGGGACGAGGAGGACCTCCCCCTGCGCCCGGGCCCCGCCCCAGCTCCCCTCGGGTAAAATAGATCCACGCCAATGCCCCCATCCTCCCTTCCGCACCCCGATCCTCCGGCCCGGGTGCGCGCGCGGTCCATCCGGGCCTCATCCTGCGACCTAGGTAAGCTCCACCCGCGCCCGCCCACCAGAACCCCAGGTCAGCCCAAGGGACCCAGCTCCTACCCCACCATCCAGCCGGGAGCTCGCACAGGGCCGAGGGACGAGGAGGACCTCCCCCTGCGCCCGGGCCCCGCCCCAGCGGCCCTCGGGTTAAATAGCTCCACGCCTACTTCTCCATCATCCCTTCCCCACCCCGCTCCTCCGGCCAGGACGCACACACAGTCCAGGCGGGCCTCATCCGCGACCTAGGCAAGCTCCGTCCCTGCCCACCCCCAGAACCCCAGGCCAAATAATTCAGTTTAGTGAAATTGAAAGATCTAAAGAGTTAAAATGACAATGCCAGAGTCAAAGTGCAAATCCATGAGAAGCAACACTCAAGTAAACAAATTTCCCACTGAAGGAATTAATCCCATAATGTTAGACTCCAACCAGAACAAACCCACGGAAAATGGCCAAGAAAGCCTGACCCAGGATAATGACTTTCAAAATATGATCATTACCATGTTCAATACTATGAAAGAGGAAATCAGGGAGGAATTACATAATCGAATCAATCGCTTTGAAGAGGAACACAACACACACTTGGAGGAGTTGAGAAAAACAGTGCAAGAAACAAAAACTGGCATAGAGCAGTTAAAACAGACTCAAGCAGAGTTTAAAACTGAGCTAGAAGCAAGTTATCTTCAACTCAGAACTCCACAGAGAGTCTTATCAACAGAACTAATGAAGCAGAAAATAGAATTTCAGACCTTGAAGATAAAGTGGGAGTACTAACCAGCTCAATGGAAGAGGTTGTTAAAGCCAAAAAGATACTTGAGAGAAATATCCAAGAGGAATGGGACACCCTGAAGAAGCCTAACATGCGTATTCATGGAATACCAGAGCAAGAATCTCAAAATAGCACCCCTGAGGAAATTTTTCAAACGATCATCAAGGAAAACTTTGCTCATATAAAAAAAGAGAGGCCCATCCATATACAAGAGGCATTCCGCAACCCAAACAGATACGACCAAAACAGAAATACGCCACGGCAAATAATAGTTAAAACACTCCACATTCAAGATAAAGAACTGGTGCTGAGAGCTTCAAGGGAGAAAAAAACAAGTCACTTTTAAAGGTAAACCTATTAAAATAACAAATGACTTCTCAGTCGAAACAGTAAAAGCAAGAAGAGCTTGGAGAGACATACTTCAAGTATTGAATGAGCAAAAATGTCAACCCAGGCTGATTTACCCTGCAAAACTATCTGTCATGTTCAAGGGAGAAAGAAAAATTTTCCAGCACAAAGACAACTTTAAGGGATACATGTCCACCAAACCAGGCCTTCAAAAAATGCTAGAAATGATACTCAAGCATGAAGAAAAAAACAGGCATATCCAGGAGAGCATAAGGCAAGTATAACACCATTAAAAGCGAAGCAATATACTTATAAAAATTACTAAACATAATAAATGTCTGGAATTAAAAATAGTTTCTCCAACCTGGTTAAGTTCACAGACATTCTTTCCTGATCTCACCAGAAGGGGAGGGCATATAGTCTAGCAGATAAAAAGTAATCATTTTGCAAATGGGTGATGGACCCCTCCCTCAGTGAGGTTTCCTACTCTTATTACATCTACCCTTGAATGTGCTATTACAACAAGACTCCAGTTTAACAGCTTTTTGTCTCTGGCCAGGGGGTGACATACAGTGCCCAGCAGAATGGAGTGAAGGGAATTGCAGGAGCAGCAAAACTGCAAAAGAAAATCAACAAACCACAATCCAGAACTTCAGAGACTCTATATCAATCACATAGAACTAGGACAGCCTAATCTCTCCCCATCCTGGAGCTCAGGGACATTTGCGGAAGAGGGGGCGGTAAGATTGTAAGAGCAAAAGGATGGGAGGAGCAACGATTTGCAAGATTCTCAACAATAGTTGGGGCCAAAGCAATCATAATGGGACTTTGCATGCCCTGCGCAATGTCCAGCGCACTGTTGTCCTCATAAAGTCTAGCATCTGTTAAGGGCACCGAGACCCCTGGAGGCAAGGGATTGACAGCCATAGTAATGATCTTATGCTTAAGGGGAACAAGAGAAAGGGCTTATGGAAATGCCACTGGGTCCTTATATGTCATCGGAGAGGAGGACCCAGTGGAGAGTTAGGCGTACACAATAAAGGACTCTCTGGGAATTGGGGGGGAGGCACTGGGGGAAGGGGAGGGGGAGGAGGGGGGAGGGAGGGAACTGGTAAAAAATTTTAAAATGTATAATTAAAATTTTAATAAAAAAAGAAACAGAAAAAAAACAAAAAAAAAAACAAAAAAAATAGTTTCTCCATTATAACACTAAATGTTAATGGAATTAACTCACCGATCAAGAGACACAGATTACAATTTGGATTAAAAATCACAATCCATCAATCTGCTGCCTGCAGGAAACCCATCTCACCACAAAAGATAGGCATGCTCTAAAAATAAAAGGCTGGTCAACAATTCTACAAGGAACTGGAAGCAGAAAACAGGCAGGGGTAGCCATTATGCTATCAGACAAAGTGGACTTCAAACCAAAGAAAATTATAAGAGACACGGATGGATACTACATTTTAGTCACAGGTACAATTCACCAGGAAGACTTCACAATACTGAACATATATGCACCCAATACGGGCCCCTCCACATTCATTAAGAAAACCCTACAGCGTCTAAAGCAAGAAATCAACCCCCAAACGATAATTCTTGGGGACTTCAACACCGCCTTCTCAACATGGGATAGATCAACAGGTCAAAAGCTTAACAGAGACACTTTGGACCTTAATCAAACCCTGAAAGAAATGGACCTTACAGATCTCTATCGAACTTTTCACCCACGTACCAAAGAATACACATTTTTCTCAGCAGCACACGGAACTTTCTCCAAAATAGATCACATATTGGGCCACAAAACGAATCTACACATATATAAAAAAGTTGAAATTCTAACCTGTGCCCTATCAGACCATCATGGCCTAAAGCTGGACATCTACACATCAAACACATCAAACAAGAGAAAATACACTAACTCCTGGAAACTTAACAATATGATGCTGAATGAGAACTGGATTCAGGAAGAAATTAAAAAGGAAATTCAAGATTTCCTAAAAGTGAATGATTATGAAAATACAACTTACCAAAATCTCTGGGACACAATGAAAGCTGTTCTAAGAGGTAAGTTCATAGCTCTTAATGCCTACATCAAAAAAATGGAAACATGAGAAATAAACAACTTAACAATGCAGCTTAAAGCTTTAGAGAAACTAGAGCAATCTGATCCCAAAAGTAGTAGAAGAGAGGAACATTAGCAAAATAAGGGGAGAAATATCTGAAATCGAGATTAAGAAAACAATAGAAAAAATCAACCAGTCAAAAAGCTGGTTCTTTGAAAAAATCAATAAGGTTGATACACCCCTAGCTAAATTAACCAAAAGTAGGAGAGAGAAAACCCAAATTAACAAAATTAGAAATGAACATGGAGTTATCACTACTGATACCCAAGAAATCCAGAGAAATATAACATCATATTTCAAAAACTTATACTCTGTGAAGTTTGACAACACAAAAGAGATGGATGAATTTCTAAGTAAACACAACTCACCTAAATTGAATCAGGAAGTTGTGAATTATTTTAATAGTCCTATAACATATAAGGAAATTGAAGAAGTAACCTCGAATCTTCCCACCAAAAAATGTCCTGGACCAGATGGATTCAGCACAGAGTTCTACCAGACATTTAAGGAGTTAATAACACCAATACTCCTTAAACTGTTCCATCAAAGAGCAAAGGAAGGAACACTACCAAATTCCTTCTATGAAGCCAATATCGTTTTAATCCCAAAACCTAATGAAGACTCACTTAAAAAAGAAAACTATAAGCCGATCTCTCTGATGAACACAGACGCAAAGATTCTCAACAAAGTTTTAGCAAATCGGATTCAAAAACATTAAAAAGATCATTCATGGGGACCAAGTAGGCTTCATCCCCGGCACACAAGGTTGGTTCAACATACGCAAATTAATAAATGTAATTCATCATGTAAACCAGTCCAAAGTCCAAGACCACATGATACTCTCGATAGATGCAGAAAAAGCTTTTGACAAGATCCAACAGCCTTTTATGATCAAAACGCTAGAGACAGTAGGAATGGAAGGAACCTTTATCAATATAATAAAAGCTGTATACGACAAGCCCACAGCAAGGATTATGCTCAATGGGGAATAATTGGAAGCATTCCCACTTCGATCAGGAGCTAGACAAGGCTGTCCACTCTCACCAGTTCTATTCAATATTGTACTTGAAGTCTTAGCTGAAGCCATAAGACAAGAAAGGTACATAAGAGGAATTCAAATCGGCAAGGAAGAAGTCAAGCTATCCCTATTTGCAGATGACATGATTTTATACCTGAGTCACCCCAAAAACTCTACCAGGAAGCTCCTGGAACTAATTGAGAAGTTCAGCAGGGTGGCAGGATACAAAATAAATGTGCAAAAATCAGAGGCCTTCCTATATGCCCAGGATGAAAGAAGTGAAAAAGCATTGAGAGAAACAATCCCATTTACTATAGCCCCTAAAAAAATGAAATACCTTGGTATAAACCTAACCAAGGAGGTAAAAGACCTTTACAATGAAAACCTCAAAACCCTCAAGAAAGAAAGTGCAGAAGACACCAGAAGGTGGAAAGACCTCCCATGTTCCTGGATTGGCAGAATCAACATCGTAAAAATGACCATCCTACCAAAGGCAATATACAGATTCAATGCTATACCAATCAAAATCCCAAAGCAATTCTTCAAAGAAGTTGACCAAACAATCTCAAAGTTCATATGGAGGCACAAAAGACCCAGGATAGCAAAAACAATCCTGAGTAACAAAAACACTGCTGGAGGTATCACCATACCGAACCTTAGTCTATATTAAAAATCCATAGTTATAAAAACAGCCAGGTACTGGCTCCAAAATAGACACACAGATCAATGGATAAGGATTGAAGACCCAGATATAAGCCCACAAAATTACAGCCATTTGGTCTTTGACAAAGGGGCCCAAAGAATCCAATGGAAAAAGAACTGCATCTTCAACAAATGGTGCTGGCAAAACTGGATCTCCACATGCAGAAGATTAAAGCTGGACCCATACTTGTCACCATGTACAAGACTTAATTCCAAATGGATCAAGGACCTTGATATCAGGCCAGAGACTATAAAAACCATAGTTGAAAGGATAGGGAACTCCCTCAAGCTGATTGGGCTAGGCCAACAGTTCCTAAACAGACATCCAATGGCACAGTCACTGCTACCAACTCTCAACAGTTGGGATCTCGATAGCAAAAGCACGACCATGTTCATAGCAGCACTGTTTACAATAGCAAAGACATGGAATCAACCCAAATATCCAACAGTTGACGAGTGGATAAGGAAACCGTGGTACATCTATACAATGGAGTACTGCTCAGCCATCAAAAATGATGAATTACTGGAATTTGCCGGGAAATGGATGTCATTAGAAACAATTATAGGGGCTGGAGAGGTGGCCCAGGGGGTAAGCCTCTGCCTTGCAGAGTTCGGATCCCAGATCCCATGTATAGACGCCAGGTGGATGCGGGGGCGGCCTGCGCTTCTGGTCCTGGTGGGGCAGAGCCTGTGAGTCCCGGGGCAGAAGGAGGTGGAAGCGTCCATGGTGGTTCCCGATTCGTCCGTGGTTCTACACACACACATACACACATGCGCGCACATACATACACACACACGCACAATTGAATAAATAATAATAAAAATTTAAAAGAAACAATTATATTAAGTGAAGTATCCCAGACCCAGAAAATTAAGCGCCATATGTACTCCCTAATAGGTGGCTCCTAATACCAAACCCACCCAGCCCATCTTGAGACACTCATAGGTAAATCTATGTATTACCTACAGTAATTGCAAGGATTATGAACAGGAGGGATGGGGTTGGAGGGCCACACCAGAAACAAGGAGAGAAGTGGCCATGTTACAGTAGAGAAAATAGGCCTCCATCAAGGACTGCAAGTAAATAATGTGACACCTAGTTAAGTTCACAGACATTTGTTCCTGATCATTTACAACTAAGGGGGTATGAACTCACCAGAAGGGGAGGGCATATAGTCCGGCAGATTAAAAAGTAACCATTTTGCAAATGGGTGATTGACCCCTCCCATTGCCAAATGCCATATGACCCTGCGATTCCACTTTTGGGTATAAGTATTACATCTACCCTTGAATGTGCTCTTATAATAAGACTCCAGTTTAACAGCTTTCTGTCTCTGGCCAGGGGGTGACACACAGTGCCCATCACGATGGAGTGAAGGGCATTGCAGGAGCAACAAAACTGCAAAAGAAAATCAACAAACTACTATCCAGAAATTCAGAGACTCTATATCAACCACCTAGAACTAGGCCAGACTAATCTCTCCCCATCCTGAAGCTCAGGGACATTTGCAGAAGAGGGGGCGGTAGGAGTGTAAGAGCAAAAGGATGGGAGGAGCAATGATTTGCAAGATACTCCACACAAGTTAGGGCCGAAGCAATCATAATTGGACATTACATGCCCGGCGCAATGTCCAACACACTATTGACCTCACAAAGTCTAGCATCTGCTAAAGGCACCAAGATCCTTGGAGGCAAGGGATTGACAGCCACAGTAGTGTTCCTATGCTTAAGGGGAACACAGGAAAGGTTCAGGGAAATGCCACTGGGTCCTTGTATGTCATTGGAGAGGAGGACCAAGAGGAGAGTCAGGCATGCACAAGAAAGGACTCTGGGAATTGGGGCGGGAGGCACGGGGGGACGGGGCGGGAGAGGTGAGGGTAGGGGCAGCAGGAGGTTCCGGGGAGAGGAGGAGGGAGGGAGGGAACTGGTGTACCTAAGTTTGTATGAGCTGAAATAATAATAAAAAATGTATTATAAAAAAATGAAATAAATTTAAAAAATACAATAACAATACAACACAAGAGTAAATACAGATTTAATTCATTCCTCTTGACAAACTCAAATGTTTTTTAAAGATTATTTATAAATAAAAAAGATAATTAGTGAAATAAGGTCCTGTGGAGCCTCAGAAAATGATACCCTAAAGCCCAATATATAGATACACTAAGAGGCCTTAGAACCTATCACAGAATAAAGGTCCCTAAGATATTCCCAATTTTCTACCTCCCATGACAAGAGAATGCTGTGGGCAAGATTCCCTACTTCCCTTGGTTGTCATTAACTAATTCTATAGTGAAGGAAAGACTGAAGTTTGCTGCTCGCCATATTCCTCTATTTCAAAAATATTATTTGTCCATTCTGGATGCCAGGCTGACTTTGACTTGTACATTGTATCAACTCCAAACCCCTAAAGTCACTTATTTTTCCTCTAAAATTATCTTTGTTCCACACCCATCCAACCCCTCTGTAAAAACGGATCTTACGTTTCTGGACAATCTGGGCTAGTGGCAGTCCATTCCTGATTGTTCCCTGGGTAATTTGGTAAGTTTGTGCTCTTTTTCTCCTACATGTTGTCAATATATTCCAGAGACCTTTGGAGGGTTTTCTTCACCCTTATATCTTCAATTAAGCAAAGAAATAACAAAGGTAAAGAAGATTGAAAGGAAAAAAAAATAACAGCTTTCAGAATTTAAACAATGGCATCCAAAAATGAATAGAAAAAATAAGCAGGTGATCTTCTCTATCAAAGCATTTAAAATTCAAGTAAAATAGAAGATTTTTTGGAGAACATAAATCATTAAAATTAACCACAGAGTATATGTAGCAAAGAAATATATGAATTGCCACCAAAGAATTCAAGATATTTAACAAATTGAGCAAATATGTCAAGTTCTCGGGAGTTATGATGGCTATTAAGAAAAGAAAGGTTTGATCTGTGTAGCAATAGACAAACAAGGGGCTCCACCCACAGCCACTGAGTCTCTTGTTACAGAGAAAGACACTTGTGATGCCAAGAATGTGGGTAGACAGAAAGGCAATAAAAACAGCTCTTTTCCCCTTCTCTCATTGATCTGTGTCAGTTCTATTAGATTGCTTAAGGAAGTTAGGCCCCTTTCTGCAAGGGAACCTTTAGACACTTCTCATATCCATGAAGTTTCTCTGTCCCATGTGGCTTTTCCATTATCCACTGGAGTTGATAGACCATCAGCACATAGTCTAGCCTACAGTCTATAAAATAGTATCAGTCACAAAAGATTTGGAATTTTTCTAGTCCTAACTAGAAATATTGTTGTTCAATGAATTGTATTGGGCACAAAAGGCAAGAGTAGAAAAATCAAACAAATAGCTGTGTTTTATTAAAAGGATTAATAGAAACAGAAAAAACACAATACTCTGCCACTGTGAATCTGCATCCTCATGTGCTCTAAGTAGCTTAGGGTATAGACATCTTGCAGTACTTAGAAGCTAGGCAGACTACCATCCCTGCTTCCTAAGGATCCAATGCATAGACTAATCTTCGTTTCCCATAAAGGTCAAACAGCATGGCTGGAATTCCTGTCTTTCATCAGGACAAAAAAACACCTGCTATGAAGCATAGAAAATAACTCTGGGGGCTCTCACCTAAGAAACAACCCCTAGAGAAGATATTTTGAATTTCTGGACTGCTGGAGAAAATGAAAGGTTTCATTTAGCACTTTGGAAAGATTAAAGAAATTGGTCTTTTTCAAAGACTGCAAGGGAAATTTATTAATGATATTCAGGAGTAGGTTAGATTCTTACCCAGGTGGTAGTGACCAGCTGTTCTCTACCTCTTCTGAGAGCAGAACAAAGGGAAATGGTGTTAAATTGCAAAATCAGAGGTTTTTGTCAATTTAATAAATCACCTGGTCCCCATTCTCATCTCCCACTCTCTGTCCCTGTTGTTAACCTTTCAAACTAAGTGTTCATTCTGGGGATTTCATTTTCAATTCCATTTATCCTGAACCAGGAGGACTTGGGCAGCCCTGGTCCTTGATTTATGGAAGTACAGCATAGGGCACAAGTCCTCTTCGAATCTGTTTCCGGATGAAGCATTACCTGCCGGACGCACTGTGTGCACAGAGGAATGAGGACAAACGGTGACACACTTTTCAATTCTGAGCCTCTGGTACCAAACAACACAGGCACAAAATCTTTCACAAGGTGCCATTTCGAGACAGCTTGCTAGCAGTTCTAGGGTAACTCTGATGTTGAGTGCTACACAGAGGAGTTTAATTTTATGCAAGGTTCCTAATAAAACCACACAGACTTCACAAACAAGTGGAGGAGGGACTCTAGGAGTCCAAAGCCACATGGTTTATCACAAAGCTGACATCAAGTGGGACGTACTGACTTCCCCAGTACCTCTCTTCTAGTCACCCCAAAGCCGACTTTCTTCGGATTGGACAGGTCTGCTAATAGGCTCAGAACAATCAAAGAAACCAGTGTGCTCCACACAGAAGCAACAATAAAGGTGGTGGAGAGGTGGCTCAGGGGTTAAGCCTCTGCCTTGCAGGCGGAAGGTCCTGAGTTTGGATCCTAGATTCCACGTATATGCCTGGTGGAAGCGGGGGCAGCCTGCGTTTCTGGTCCTGGTAGGGCAGAGCCTGTGAATCCCGGGGCAGAGTAAACAAGGAGGTGGAGGCGTCCATGGTGGTTCCCGAATTCGTCCGTGGTTCTACACATACACACACACACACACATACATACACATATACATACACACGTGCACACACACATACATGCACAATTGAATAAATAAGTAAAATAGCAACAATAAAAATTTAAAGAACACTCTGGGTTTTTGTTGACAGAAAAATGCATGGAATACTGCACTCGAGGAAGAAAGGCAATTCTAACTCATCCTGTAAAAATCGCTCCACATCAAGTCAGAGAAGCTGTTTACACCTGTTTCTCCACCTGACTCTCCCCATAGGATATTACCAGCCTCATTGAAGACATATCAACCTTCCAGCCGCTCTCACATCCCTTAACTGCACAGGCTTTTGCTCAGCGCCACAAAACATGTTTGTGTCCTTTGTAGCATCTCGGTGCCACCCAATTCATTTGGCTTTGATTTTGCTATTCTCCCAGATGGCGAAAAGCAAGAGTCATATAGATTTATGACTGCGCCACTGCTATTTACAATAAATGAGCACACTCCCTCACAGACACACACAAAGAAGGTAATGGAGTCGATAGAGGGGCAGCTCCCTGTGCAGGACTTCAATTCTGCTAGAACCACAACACTGCAAGCTTAGTAGTTTAGCATTGATTTGTGAGTAAGAGGTTGAATAGATGAGGAAAAATGATGTAAACCTTGAAATTCACCTTTCATGTGAGTTATAATGATGTTCTTGGAAAATATTGGGAAACAAAATAATTGAGCAATTTAAGGTTTTTACACATACCAATCAATTTTAAATCAACACTTTAACCTGTCCCCCCACCTTCTCCCTTTGTATGTATGTGTGTGTGTGTATATGTGTGTGTGTGCACACATGCATACGTAATATACATGTATGAACAATACCTGTAATTATGAAAAACACTGTATCATTTGCTATGTGGTTTTTTTCTTTTTACATCATAGCACACATTTATTTCAGTGTATAATAAAATTTAGTGGGAGAATCAACAGTTATGAAAGACAGTCTTGGAACTCCATGCTCTGAAATCTGTTTCGTGGGCATGCTATTGTTAACATGAAATATGAGTAGCACAGGAGGCAGACAATTCCAATACCTCATGCTCATATAACTTGAAGCTGCCCAGGACTCTCGGCATGCCATTCTAGTCAAACTTTTCCATATTTCAAAGTCACTGGACAAATGTTTGAGGACTTATATAAAAAGTTTCCGTGTTTTCTAGGTTGTAAAACTGATAGTAGCTTCAGGATCTCATCAATTATTCCTCTTCGCTCCTAAGGGCGATGTGTTATAAATTTGTGTAGTTCGTCCTACACTTCTCTTTAACCTTTTAGCAACTTTTTCAATTTGGGGAATTATCTTTCAGCTGCCATTGGAGTTGACAGGCAGGCTAAGGGGGGAGGAGCTGTGGCAGGCTAATTATCCCAATGACCAAAGTACTTCAACCCAGAGTCTGATAAGAAAGGATCTGAATGTAATGTGCTTTCCTTGCTTATGTGGAGGAATGTCATTATATCCGCTAGAACTATACTTAATGAGATAGTTTAGATACTTCGAAAAGAAAAGAGCTTGATTACTACTATAGTTGGCATAGTTAAGAGTGCATTTATCTCAGTTTTATGTATCTAAAATGCACTTTCTCCAACATACGGACGCAAATGTGCTGGCTGATAAACTCTTTTAAAAGGAAAATTCTGTCATATCTTTAAAGCTCTTTAAGGACGCTGAGTGTTCCATATGATAACTATTATAATTACAAGCATTTGTCAAGATGCCTTAAAGCACTCTAATCCCAGAAAGCTTGATTATCACAGTAAGCTGATGATTAGCAGCTCTGTCCGGATGATTGTGCATAACAGCCTACAGGCCACTTCAGAAATGGAAGAATGGTTTTTGGGTTGAAGATTAAAAGTGTGAAAGTACTCCATTGGGGGTTCTGTGAGGAACTCTGGGAGAGCTCAGACGTGAGTGTCCAGTCCCCGACCACATCCTCATTGGTAGGATCTCTTGGGCTTAATAGTGCATCTGGGACACTGGAAAAGTCTGTTCATTATGCTTTATATAGCCTCATATTATCTTCAGTAATTTAGCAAATCACATGAGTTTCTAGGCAAAGTTTCAAGTGTAATGGTTGCAGTCATTCTAAGAGATGCTCTTGTCCACTTCAATTCAGTTCTACCTCACGATGAAGACTCCATGAAATTTACTGGAAATAGTCTTTAAAAAAAGTAAATCTAAGAAAAGAAGATTAAGAAATGGTCGGGGCTGGAGAGGTGGCTCAGGGGCTAAGCCTCTGCCTTGCAGGTGGAAGGTGCTGAGTTCGGATCCTAGACCCCACGTATAGATGCCGGGCGGAAGCGGGGGCGGCCTGCGTTTCTGGTCCTGGTAGGGCGGAGCCTGTGAATCCCAGGGCAGAGTAAACAAGGAGGAGGTGGAGGTGTCCATGGTGGTTCCCGAATTCGTCCGTGGTTCTACACACACATACACGCATACACACACACACACATACATGTGCACAAATGTATAAATAATAAAAAAAATTTAAAAAAAAGAAATGGTCATTGTCCAACATATCGTTGACCCCTCAAAGTCTAGCATGGACTAAAGGCACTAGGATCCTTAGAAGCAAGGGATTAACAGTCACAATAGTGTTCCTATACTTAAGGGGAACACAAGAAAGAGTTCTAGGAAATGCCACTGAGTCCTTACACCTCATCAGAGAGGAGGACCCAGAGGAAAGTTTGACATACACATTAAAGGATGCTTCAGGGATGGGGGAGGGGCACTGGGAGAAAGGGAGGGAGGGGAGAAAGGAAGGGGAAAAGGGAGGAAGTCCAGGGAGGGGTGGAGGGAGGGAGGGGTCTTGTCCAAGGCTCCACCTTCGTAAAAGTTCTGGAACCTTCCAAAACATTGCCTCTTGCTGAGCCCAGGGGTGTAGGCACAAGGGTGTAAGCATGCCACAGCAATCAGTGCGTCCACGTACCTGAAGAAACGGTTTGAAGGGAAGAAGAACCTGTTCTGGCTCACCAGAGGTTTCAGAACCTGGCCACCTTGTCTCAATACTACGGCTTAGGATGAAGGAGAACATCGTGGTGAGGAGGACGAGGAGGATCAGGACAGCCCCCCTCGTGGCAGACAGAGAAAGGGGGCAGGAAAAGGAGCAAGGCGCATCTTTTCCAGCAAGTCCCCCAACGTCCCAAATCTACTTCCTTCATCTATGCTCTATCACCTGCTTTTTACAAACTCCTAATCATGCCATGGTGTTCCTAAATCAGAGGGATTCCAGGATCTAATCACATCCCCAAAGCCCATCAACTGGCAACCATGCCCCCAGTCCATGAGCCTGTGTGGCCATTTCATGTTCAAATGATAACAAATATAAACCTGTCCTTAGGTGGTCGGTGCGACCTTGCTGCCTGCAGATGTCCCTGGGCGTGTTTAGCAACGTTCTGCTCTTCATCCTTTTTCAAAGTCATACCAACTTATGTCAGTTTTCTAAAAACTGATGTCACTTTAAGAGCTTCTCTTCTTAAACTAGCTAGTATCCACTTAGCCTTTGAATAAAGATCAAAAGAAGCATTTTCAAAAGAAGCTTAATGAAGATCTGTTGGGTTCCTAAAATGCATTCCATTCAGCCCAGAGTGTTAGAAGGACAGGCAGGAACAAGGCAGAAAAGGATCCTCCCCTCCTATGGGCAAGATTTCATTTGGCTCAGGCAATGAAAGCTCTGTAAAAATAATGTTACCATATAAATGTTTTTCCCTCAAATGAAGACCAAGAGGGTAAAACCCACAGTAACAGCCACCAACAACCTTAGTGACCACAGCACTTTTTAAGTTTTAGAAATATATTATCCTTAATGCGGACATGTTGTCTATTCGTTTGTACCATGATACTGTTGTTCTTCTAGGTGCTAAAGCACAGCTGTGAAGAGAAAGGTGAGACACTTCTTACCATGAAAAGAAAATCTCGGAGAGTAGACTTGCTTTTACAGCTCATTGGCTAAAACTGCCGCGGAAGAGATTGGGACTAGAATGTTATTGGCTGGGACATCTGAATAAAACTGACCTCTATTATGGAAAAGAGCGTCCTACAAGACATTCACAGGTTAGAGGAAGGACACAGAGGATGAACTATATACAAAATAATGACCTCTCCAAGATGTCCACGTGCAACTCCCCAAAATGCGCAAATGCATGAACTGGTAAATGGCCCAGACCTTCAGAAAAATAACAAAATAAAATTAGACATTCTAGAAACACATCATGCAGTCTTGAAATAAAGGTCCAAATTTTAGCACAATATATAATTTTCTTTTCCTTTCTTCCTTTTTTTCTTGTTTTTGTCTTTCTACATACTACCTCATTTCTCACCATCTTTCTTTGTATGCAACCAGTTTTCCATCTAAAACCCTTAGTAACAAAACTGCAGACAATATTTGCCACACTTAGTTAATCCATTAATTCATTATCAGTGAATTAATCCACAGTTAATGAACACAAACACAACTAAGTATACATGAATCCAAAGTAAAAAACAAAGGTCAAAGCTAGAGGCACACAGTCTTATAATAATTCGTATGCTTTGAATTGACTACTATTCTGATAGGAGAGTTCAGAAAGACAAGAGATCACAGATGAAAACAAACTAGCCATAGACAGAACCTTAGGAATCATCACTCAGAATGGGAAATAGTAACCATGTGTGTTAAGAATCAGGTATTTGATTAAAAAAAACAGGATATTTAAAAATTAGATGTTGAAATACTAAAGACACAGAGTAACAAACATGTATTCTCAAAGCCTAGGCGAATGATCATCAAACATTAATTATATTTGAATAGCATGTAAATTTGACCACTTATTGTAAATATTCCATAATTTTATGTAGTAAATGTAACTTTATTTTTAAAAACAATGATTATAATAGCCTCTCCAAATGTTTCAGAAGTTGTCCTTCTATTTCCTGCTTTAAATATGAACATGGACTTTTTCCACATATTCTTGTCACAAAGATGGAGATCCCCCCTTCCCCTCCACTCCGCAACCCAGGACGCGCGCGGTCCAGCCGGGCCTCACCGCGGCGCGACCCAGGTAAGCTCAGTCCCCGCCCACTCCCAGAGCCCCAGGCCGCCCCACTGGAGCCAGCTCCTCCCACCATCCAGCCAGAGCCGCGCTCACAGCCTGGGAGGAGGAGAGGGCACCCCCTCTGTGCCCGGCCCCGCCCTCCGGTCCCCCAGGTTTAAATAGTGCCCCGCTGGCGGGTGGCCCATCCTCTCATCCCCTCCACTCCACCGCCCAGGACGGGCCTCACCTCACCACAATCTAGGTAAGCTCTGTCCCCACCCACCCCCAGAGTCCCAGGCCAAATAATTCAGTTTAGTGAAAAACGCACAGAAATTAAAAGAAGACCTTAAGAGTTAAAACGACAATGCCAAAGTCAAAGTGCAAATCCATGAGAAACAACATTCAAGTAAACAAATCTCCCACTGAAGGAACTAATCCCATAATGTTAGACTCCAACCAGAACAAACCCATGGAAAATAGCCAAGAAAGCCTGACCCAGGATAACGACCTTCAAAATATGATCATTACCATGTTCAATACTATGAAAGAGGAAATCAGGGAGGAATTAAATAATCAAATCAATCGCTTTGAGGAGGAACACAACAGACACATGGAGGAGTTGAGAAAAACAGTGCAAGAATCAAAAACTGGCATAGAGCAGTTAAAGCAGACTCAAGCAGAGTATAAAACTGAGCTAAAAGACAAGTTATCTTCAACCCAGAACTCCACAGAGAGTCTTATCAGCAGAACTAACAAAGCAGAAAACAGAATTTCAGATCTTGAAGATAAAGTGGGAGTATTAACCAGCTCAATGGAAGAGATTGTTAAAGCCAAAAAGATGCTTGAGAGAAATATCCAGGAGATATGGGACACCCTGAAGAAGCCCAACATGCGTATTCATGGAATACCAGAGCAAGAACCTCAAAATACCACCCCTGAGGAAATTTTTCAAAAGATCATCAAGGAAAACTTTCCTCATCTAAAAAAAGAGATGCCCATACATATACAAGAGGCATTCCGCACCCCAAACAGATATGACCAAAAGAGAAGCTCGCCACGGCAAATAATAGTTAAAACACTCCACATTCAAGATAAAGAACTGGTGCTGAGAGCTTCAAGGAAGAAAAACAAGTCACTTTTAAAGGTAAACCTATTAAAATAACAAATGATTTCTCAATTGAAACACTAAAAGCAAGAAGAGCTTCGAGAGGCATACTTCAAGTATTGAATGAGCAAAAATGTCAACCTAGACTGATTTACCCTGCAAAACTATGAGTCATGATCGAGGGAGAAAGAAAAATCTTCCAGCACAAAGACAACTTGAAGGGATACATGTCCACCAAACCAGGCCTTCAAAAAATGCTAGAAATGATACTCAAGCGTGAAGAAAAAAACAGGCATATCCAGGAGAGCATAAGGCAAGTATAACACCATTAAAAGCGAAGCAATATACTTATAAAAACTACTAAACATAATAAATGTCTGGAATCAAAAATAGTTTCACCATTACAACACTAAATGTTAATGGAATTAACTCACCGATCAAGAGACACAGATTACAATTTGGATTAAAAATCACAATCCATTAATCTGCTGCCTGCAGGAAACCCATCTCACCACAACAGATAGGCATGCCCTAAAAATGAAAGGCTGGTCAATAATTCTACAAGCTAATGGAAGCAGAAAACAGGCTGTGGTAGCCATTATGCTATCAGACAAAGTGGACTTCAAACCAAAGAAAATTATAAGAGACACGGATGGATACTACATTTTAGTCACAGGTACAATTCACCAGGAAGATTTCACAATACTGAACATATATGCACCCAATATGGGTCCCTCCACATTCATTAAGAAAACCCTACAGCGTCTAAAGCAAGAAATCAACCGCCAAACGATAATTCGTGGGGACTTCAACACCGCCCTCTCAACATGGGATAGATCAACAGGTCAAAAGCTTAACAGAGACACTTTGGACCTTAATCAAACCCTGAAAGAAATGGATCTTACAGATCTATATCGAACTTTTCACCCACGCACCAAAGAATACACATTTTTCTCAGCAGCACACGGAACTTTCTCCAAAATAGATCACATATTGGGCCACAAAACGAATCTACACATATACAAAAAAGTTGAAATTCTAACCTGTGCCTTGTCAGACCACCACGGCCTAAAGCTGGACATCCACAACACAACAAACAAGAGAAAATACACTAACTCCTGGACACTTAATAATATGATGCTGAATGAGAACTGGATTCAGGAAGAAATTAAAAAGGAAATTCAAGATTTCCTGAAAGTGAATGATAATGAAAATACAACTTACCAAAATCTCTGGGACACAAAGAAAGCTGTTCTAAGAGGTAAGTTCATAGCTCTTAATGCCTACATCAAAAAAATGGAGACAGCAGAAATAAACAACTTAACAATGCAGCTTAAAGCTTTAGAGAAACTAGAACAATCTGATCCCAAAAGTAGTAAAAGAGAGGAGATTAGCAAAATAAGGGGAGAAATATCTGAAATCGAGATTAAGAAAACGATAGAAAAAATCAACCATTCAAAAAGCTGGTTCTTTGAAAAAATCAATAAGATTGATACACCCCTAGCTAAATTAACCAAAAGCAAGAGAGAGAAAACCCAAATTAACAAAATCAGAAATGAACATGGAGTTATCACTACTGATACCCAAGAAATCCAGAGAATTATAACATCATATTTCAAAAACTTATACTCTGTGAAGTTTGACAATACAAAAGAGATGGATGAATTTCTAAGTAAACACAACTTACCTAAATTGAATCAGGAAGTTGTGAATTATTTAAATAGTCCTATAACATATAAAGAAATTGAAGAAGTAATCTCAAATCTTCCCACCAAGAAATGTCCTGGACCAGATGGATTCAGCACAGAGTTCTACCAGACATTTAAGGAGTTAATAACACCAATACTCCTTAAACTGTTCCATCAAATAGCAAAGGAAGGAACACAACCAAATTCCTTCTATGAAGCTAATATCGTTTTAATCCCAAAACCTAATAAAGATTCACTTAAAAAAGAAAACTATAGGCCGATCTCTCTGATGAATATAGACGCAAAGATTCTCAACAAAGTCTTAGCAAATCGGATTCAAAAACATATTAAAAAGATCATTCACGGGGACCAAGTAGGCTTCATCCCCGGCATACAAGGTTGGTTCAACATACGCAAATCAATAAATGTAATTCATCATGTAAACCAGTCCAAAGTCCAAGACCACATGATATTCTCGATAGATGCAGAACAAGCTTTTGACAAGATCCAAAAGCCTTTTATGATCAAAACACTAGAGACAGTAAGAATGGAAGGAACCCTTATCAATATAATAAAAGCTGTATACAACAAGCCCACAGCAAGGATTATGCTCAATGGGGAACAATTGGAAGCATTCCCACTTCGATCAGGAACTAGACAAGGCTGTCCACTCTCACCACTTCTATTTAATATTGTACTTGAAGTCTTAGCTGAAGCCATAAGACAAGAAAGGGACATAAGAGGGATTCAAATCAGCAAGGAAGAAGTCAAGCTATCCCTATTTGCAGATGACATGATCTTATACCTGAGTGATCCCAAACACTCCACCAGGAAGCTTCTGGAACTACTTGAGAAGTTCAGCAGGGTGGCAGGATACAAAATAAATGTGCAAAAATCAGAAGCCTTCCTATATGCCCAGAATGAAAGAAATGAAAAAGCCTTGAGAGAAACAATCCCATTTACTATAGCCCCTAAAAAAATGAAATACCTTGGTATAAACCTAACCAAGGAGGTAAAAGACCTTTACAATAAAAACTTTAAAACCTTAAAGAAAGAAATAGCAGAAGACACCAGAAGGTAGAAAGACCTCCCTTGTTCCTGGATTGGCAGAATCAACATTGTAAAAATGACCATCCTACCAAAGGCAATATACAGATTCAATGCTATACCAATCAAAATCCCAAAGCAATTCTTCAAAGAAGTTGACCAAACTATCTCAAAGTTCATATGAAGGCACAAAAGACCCAGGATAGCAAAGACAATCCTGAGTAACAAAAACACGGCTGGAGGTATTACCATACCAAACCTAAGTCTATACTACAAATCCATAGTTATAAAGACAGCCTGGTACTGGCTCCAAAATAGACACACAGATCAATGGATAAGGATTGAAGACCCAGATGTAAGCCCACAAAATTACAGCCATTTGGTCTTTGACAAAGGGGCCCAAAAAATCCAATGGAAAAAGAACAGCATCTTCAACAAATGGTGCTGGCAAAACTGGATCTCCACATGCAGAAGATTAAAGCTGGACACGTACTTGTCACCATGTACAAGACTTAATTCCAAATGGATCAAGGATTTTGATACCAGGCCAGAGACTATAAAAACCATAGTTGAAAGGATAGGGAACTCCCTCGAGCTGATTGGGCTAGGCCAACATTTCCTAAACAGACATCCAATGGCACAGTCACTGCTACCAACTCTCAACAGTTGGGATCTTGTGAAATTAAAGAGCTTCTGTTCAGATAAAGAGATTGTAACTCGAGCTCAAAGGCAACCCACAGAATGGGAGAAAATCTTCACTAACTACACATCTGATAAAACTCTGCTGTCCAGAGTACACAAAGAACTTAGAAAACTAAACACCAAGGAAACCAATGGCCCAATTAAAAAATGGGCCCTGGAACTTAAAAGAAACTTTACCAGGGATGAAATTAAAATGTCTAACAAATATCTTAAAAATGGGGCTGGAGAGGTGGCTCAGGGATTAAGCCTCCGCCTTGCAGGCGGAATGTCCTGAGTTCGGATCCCAGATCCCACGTATAGACGCCAGGCAGAAGGGGGGCGGCCTGCGCTTCTGATCCTGGTAGGGCGGAGCCTGTGAATCCCGGGGCAGAAGGAGGTGAAGGCGTCCATGGTGGTTCCCGATTCATCCGTGGTTTTACACATACACATACACAGACACAGACACACACACACAAAGACACACACACATGCACACAGTTGAATAAATAATAATAATAATAAAAAAATTTAAAATAAAATGCTGCACTTCTTTAGCCATCAGGGAAATGCAAATCAAAACTTCCCTGAGATATCATCTCACCCTGGTCAGGATGGCAAAAATCCACAATACAAACAACAACAAATGCTGGAGAGGATATGGAGAGAGGGGAACTCTCCTACATTGCTGGTGGGAATGCAGGCTCATACAGCCACTCTGGCAAGCCGTCTGGAGATTTTAAAGAAATTAAAGATTGAAATCCCATATGACCCTGCTATTCCACTTTTGGGAATAACCCCCCATACAGCAAAGGTTCACCTTGATAGCACAAGCACGACCATGTTCATAGCATCACTGTTTACAATAGCAAAGTCATGGAATCAGCCCAAATGTCCAACAGTTGACGAGTGGATAAGGAAAAGTGGTACATCTATACAATGGAGTACTACTCAGGCATCAAAAATGATGAATTACTGGAATTTGCCGGGAAATGGATGTCATTAGAAACAATTATATTAAGTGAAGTATCCCAGACCCAGAAAATTAAGCACCGTATGTACTCCCTAATAGGTGGCTCCTAGTACCAAACCCACCCAGCCTACCTAGAGACAGTAATTGCAAGGATTATGAACAGGAGGGATGGGGTAGGAGGGCCATACCAGAAACAAGGAGAGAAGGGACCATGTTACAGTAGAGAAAATAGGCCTCCATCAAGGACTCAAATAAGTAATGAGACTTCTGATTAAGTTCACAGACTCTTGTTCCTGATCATTTACTACTGAGGGGGTATGATCTCACCAGAAGAGGAGGGCATATAGTCTGGCAGATAAAAAGTAACCATTGTGCAAATTGGTGATAGATCCCTCCCTCACTGTGGTTTCCCACTTTTATTACATCTACCTTTGAATGTGCTTTTATCACAAGACTCTAGTTTAACAGCTATTTGTCTCTGGCCAGGGGGTAACATACAATGCCCACCAGGATGGAGTGAAGGGCATTGCAGGAGCAGCAAAACTGCAAAAGAAAATCAACAAACCACAACCCAGAACTTCAGAGACTCTATATCAACCACCTAGAACTAGGCCAGCTTAATCTCTCCCCATCCTGAAGCTCAGGGAAATTTGCGGAAGAGGGGGCGGTAAGAGTGTAAGAGCAAAAGGATGGGAGGAGCAATGATATGTAAGATACTCCATACAAGTTAGGGCTGAAGCAATCATAATTGGACTTTGCATGCCCTGCGCATTGTCCAACACACTATTGACCTCACAAAGTCTAGCATCTGCTAAAGGCACCAAGATCCTTGGAGGCAAGGGATTAGCAGTCACAGCAGTGTTCCTATACCTAAGGTGAACACGGGAAAGGGTTCAGGGAATGGCCACTGGGTCCTTGTACGTCATCGGAGAGGAGGGCCCAGAGGAAAATCAGGCATGCACAAGAAAGGACTCTCTGGGAATTGGGGCGGGAGGCACTGGGGGGTGGGAAAGGAGGGGGGTGGAGAGGGGGATCAGGGGGTATGGGGGGAGGAGGAGGGAGGGAGGGAACTGGTAGACCTATTAAGTTTGTATGAGCTGAAATAATAATAAAAAAATGTATTAAAAAAAAGATGGAG
Organism: Typhlomys cinereus; assembly: GCA_023101885.1. NCBI lineage: Eukaryota > Metazoa > Chordata > Mammalia > Rodentia > Platacanthomyidae > Typhlomys > Typhlomys cinereus. Next base: position 1,462,547 of record JALPQD010000301.1, on the reverse strand, counting down.
ATCCAGTCACCCCTAGCCTTGCTGGTGGTCGTTACCACAGCTGTTTGCCCATTACAGTCTTATATTTCTCAGACATTGTGAGCTAAGACAAATTCCCAGTGCCTGAACTAAAGGAGTCATTCAGACTTCAAAAGGCATTGTCAACTGACATCCAGGATTTTAATGTTTATTTTGGGCATACCTTGACAAAAAAAAACCCAGAGTACTTACATTTATACATTAGGAGCAAATGATGCACATACATATTGCAAATTACCTGCTGCAAGTTAGATTTGTCTGGTGTTTACATTGGCATTGCCAGAGCTCAATCAGCTTTGCCATTGGACTCTGCAGGTGTAAGTCAAGGGATTTAAGACTGAGCGAAGAAAATAACCAAATCTATTCCTCAGTTATGGACCCACAGGGTCAGTATAAGCTTAAAGTAATTTTGGAGGCATTGTAAAAGTCATAGACTATGCACAAGTACCTTATAAAAGTCACAATAACATGGATCTGGGCTCAGAGGATAAAGATAAAATCTGACCCAAGAGTCATCTTTGATTGAAGATGAACACGCTTTTAAAAAGGCAAAAATGCATCCGTACTGGTCTCTATTGCTTCAAGTCATCCCAATACACAAGAAAGATCAGTAGAAATTTTCCTGTGGTGTATATATATGTGTATATATACATATATATGCATTATATATTATATAGAGTATGTAAGTTACATTAAGGCATTTTCTAGGTCCACAAAATATATACAATACATGACATTGTGCGTTGTGACATGGGGTAGAATGTATTATAAATAAAATGAAACTTAACTAAAGTTTTCTTTTTTGCATTTTGCAAATCAGTACAAGTATGGATGTAGCATAATCTCATCTAAAGTGGTTTTGTTTTTATTTTCATCTGAAAGAAACCTGAAAAATATTACATATTCCAAGTGTTGTGATCATTGGGCTTTAGTAGATTGTTTTAAAATAGTTGCAATTTAATCTTAATCTTGGATTTCAACAACATAAATATAAATGAGCAACATAAATAAATTACAATGATGTTGGTCACATCAGCTGGTTTTGTTGTTGGACAAGGAGAAGAGAAGCTTTTCAAAGATACTGTTCATCTATGTGAAGCAGTGGTCTCTAAGGATATGTATTGTTCCCTCACATTGGAATGCTGTCAATCTCTTGCTACCGCAAACCACATCTTCTTAGCCACACATGATGTATAAAGTCTGTAATGATTAGCTTTACACATGTATTACCTACTGAACTGGACTTTCTTTTGTCATAGGTTAGAACTTATATATTTGACAAACATTGAAAGTTTAACCCCTACTATTTCAGAAAGATCTTATATGGACATAGCATAATTTTATTGTTAATAACTAAGATAAGGTCATTAGAGTGAATTCTGAGCCAATATAGCTGAGGCACCCATAAAAAGGAAAATCTACACACAGAGATAGACATGCACAGAGGAGATAGATTCCAGCAATGACGAGGACCAAGAATAAGGTCTTTTTTTATGGGCCACTGAAAGAACCAACCCTACTCTTTCCTTGATCTTTGACTTCAGCCTTTAGAACAGAGGAAGCAATCTTCTGAGAAAATAAACTTCTACTGTTTCATGCGCTCAGCTTGTGGTATTTTCTTATGGCAGCCTGGCATGCTGTGTACCATTTTTAAGCAGCACAGCATTTCACACTTACATTTAAGCTCTAGGACATAATTTCAGCTATGTTACTTATACTTAGTGTTCAGATTATCTCCCAAATTAAAGATTATTCCTTTTTAAAGTACAAAAGAACATGCTCTTACAGAAATCTCTTACAGTCCTCAGTTAGTGTTTTCCCAATTTCTGAATCTTTGTTTGAACCTTACAGTGGAACCCTCCGCCTTGACAGAAGGATGTATCACTCACTGTACTCAGTTTCATCATTGGTAATACATGTCAGAAATTATCACACAGAGCTTGGTAGATGACTAATCATTAGGTAACGTTCTTGCCACACAAGCATAAATACCTGAGTTTGGTTCCTTGATACCTGTATAAAAGAACCTGACAGGATGTATCTATAATCTAAGTGCTAGGGACATAGAGATAGGAGGATCTTAAAGGTTAGCCACTCTTGTTAAATTGTTGAGCTTAGGTTGAGTAAAGGACATAGTTGTCAAAAATAATACAAAGAGCAGTCAAGGAAGAAATCTAAGTCAATTTCTGACCTTCACATGCATGCATGTCCCCAAAAGATGCAAGCATGTACTTAATATATATGTATATATGCATGTATATATGTATGTAGATAGACAGACAGGCAGACAGACAGATTATGCCACACACAGAAAAAGAAGTCAGCATAGAGGATTATTTTGAGTATTCAAAAATATCACATAAAGTCATTGTATTAATGTATATAGCATTAAAAATAATTAAGATAAAAGATTCACATATAAGAAAGTGTTTAAGGCCAGAAAGTTCCCTCTATGAGTAAAGATTCCTGAGCACACACCTAAAACCCTGTGTTCAGACTCCGGAACCCACATAGTGGAAGGAGTAAGTTGTCTTCTGATCTCCGTGTACATACTGTGACGTACACACTGCTCATTCTTTCTCTCTCCTCTCTGTTTTAAATGAATAAAATATTACAGAAAGTATTTGAAGTTTCACTTTTTCCCTATTTCATCTGCAGTTTTATTTCCAGTAACTCCAGAATTATAGTTACTTAAACTTCCATGGGAGCTGTACAAGGTAAGATAATGACTTTCAAATTTCATCTGTGTGATGCACAAATGTCCTCTAAATGTGACTCATACGATTTTTCTTTATCCTATCACATGCAGATAGGCATGGTACTGTTAATCTTCTCTGTTCTAAACTCATAGAAGACAAAGATTTTTCTGCGTTTTATTCAGATCAACATGTCAGAGAAGTTTAGTGTCATCTATGGACTTGAAAATTTACTCAGTACATCAGCTTCTCAGCCACTCATAAAATCTTCAAATGAAGACAGTCCTAGCAACAGTCCAAGAATGGGTCACAGATGTACTGAAACACAGGTGTCTCAATCCCTTGGGTAGCAAGCAGTGTTGTCCATGAATTGTCTTTCTGTAAGCCTCAGCTGACAGTGTCAGAACTATTATTTTCAAAAAAGTACTGTGAGGAAATCTAGCAGGCACTGCCCTGCAGATTTCTTCTTCTAGAAGTCCCTTTAGTCATAAGACTAAATCTACGTCCTCTTAGTTGCCTGTGTCCTGGTCATTTCTCCATTACTGTTGTTGGCAACAGAAACACAAGACAGAGAAATACGTAGTTTCATGGGAGATCAGGAAACAGAAAACAACCAGAAATAATGGCCAGGCAATTAATCTTCAAAAGCTCTCCCATAGTAATCTACTTCCATGAGCCAGGCTAACCTCCCGGTTCCCATAACCTCCCAAAATGTATTGTTGGTGAGAAACAAGCATTTGAGACTTTATTCTGTCAAACGTTGCCCTAGTCTTACCAGTCTTAACACTGTTGCAAAATACAAAGTCTCTTTTGAGACTCAACACAATCTTGTAACTATAAGTTAGAAAATCAAAAAGAAAATTAAGGGCCCACAAGACAGTTCAACAAGCAAAGGATTTTGAACACAAATCAAGTGACCTTTGACTCACCCCAAAAGCCCATATGATGAAAAAAGACCAACTTCCGACAGTCGTCCTCTGGCCTCCACAAGAATGCCGTAGCATGTGTTTGCCTGTGTGCTCTCTGCTTTCTCGCGCACGCTGTCTTTTTATCGCTCTCAAAGAATTGTATATATACTCAATATAAAATAAAATAGATCAAACATTCAAATCCCCAAGCAGATAACAGTTACTGAGAAAGGGAAGACTGCCAAGGAAAGCCCAAACCGAGCATGGAGAACTTAATCCTAAAGTCCCATAAGCAGTCAGCACAGGTGGCTGAAGTGAGCTCCATCAGGCGTGGGCAGCCTTGCCCCTTAGGTCCTTCTTTTTGCAGCAGAGCATGTGGGCTCTCTCTTAGAGTGGCTTCACTTGGTTCTTCAACAGACACCCCAAGTGCATGGCATCTTAGAAATGCTGTGGTCTCCTTTGCAATTGAAACATTAGCAATACAGCTTTGTCTGCTTTTTAAATGTACTCATGCAGCCAAACTACACCTTTTTTTTCAAATCCTTTTGTGCCTTTTCTTCCTTTGTAAAACTGGTGAAAAGAAACAAGCAATAACCATGCTTCGACCTGAAGGTCATGGAGTCTCGAAATGCACTCTGTGGAATAATCTACTCCATCACTTTTGAATTAAGCCTCATTCAAATTTCAGGCAAAATTCAGTCAGATCTTTGGCCAGAATATCACATGAGTAGCTTCCAGTTCAGTCCCCAACAGAATCCTTGTTCCCATCTGCTTGTGAAGAGAGTCTTTACTACCTGTATTATATATATTCTGGTCTTCCACACAACCAGCTCTAGCATCTCAGAGCTACATTGCGGTAATATCCCCACTCCTGGTACCTTTTTTTTTTTTTTTGTATTTCTTTCTTTTGTGTCTCCGTGACTATAATAAGACAGAAACAACTTAAGTTTCATATAGTTCCTGAATTCAGAGGGATTTCGGTGAAGCATGGCAAGGAAAGCAGATTAAAATAGTTCTGTCTGCAGCAGCAGGATCACGAGATGGAGCAGCTCACCATTTTGCCAGACATGGACAGAGAAGAGCAGAACTAGGGGCCAGTTTTCAAAGTTTTCCAAGATTTGCCCATAGTTATCTTATTCTGCCATCCAGGTGTTACCTCCTAAACACTGCATAACCCTGACAAATATAACTATATATTGAGAATCAAGTATTTCAAACAGAAGCCTGTACTGGAGAACTTAAATTTAAACTACAACAACCATTATGAAAGCAGTCTTAGGCAACAAAAGGCTCAGACATAATCAGATTTTAAGTGCAGACTTTATATGCACTCTCCTCTCATCCTTTTGAAGGGGTCTGCTGGTCTTAGCAAGCACTGACAAGCCATGGCGCAACTCTCTCACTTTACTATAGCCTGGTACTTAAAGCTAACTGGCCACTTGCTGTAAGGTGGAGTTGATTTGTCTAGAAATCAGAGAGCTCACTCTACTCTTCCATAGGAATTTACTTACTCACTGAGTAAGTCATTACATAAATAGGTAGAAAAATGAGCAAGCTTACATTACAAGACCAAAAAAAAAAAAAAACCACTAAGAAAAAGTGAGCAAAAGGACAAGAACTAATGAAAACATAATTCAAGGCAATATAAGCCAACTCATACGGTACCCATCACTATATGATTATGTATCCATTTTTTAAGAGTCAACATTTTGAAAGGTCTTCCTTTAAATACCACATAATTCCTTCAATATTCTGTGTAAACATATTTTCTTATATAACAAAACATATTAAAAATTTGGAACTCTACTTACACACACTAAACAGATTTCCTGTTATATAATAAGTCATGGATTCAATCAGGTGATCTTTCTCAAGCAGGATCTAAGAAGAGAAGATATTACAAAGAAAAAGTACACTGAATAACTCTTGCTATTTCTGTCATAAGAGACTGGCATATATACCAAAATGAATTTTTTGATCAATTATTTTGGTCTTTCAGATTACCTTTCTTTTGCAGATATTTTTCACTTTTACTAATATATGCATAACCATGTGGCTTAAGAGAACAAGGGGTTTTATTCTGGCTTATGAATGTCTGGTTGTACTGACTGCCTTGTCCAGTTTAGCAGGAGAGCACACACCAACAACAGGGGTTAAGGAAACTGGTCTCACCAAATCCACGGGACTGCTGAGAAGGACAATTCTTACTTGCCAGACCACTATATCTGAAAATATGCAGAAAGGTGACAACTTTCTCAACTAGTTACCTCCATCTTGTTCATTGTGCCCAGGAAATAGCCCCACCATTATGCATTGGGCCTTCGCTATCAACTAAACAATCCCCTTACAGACTCATTCAAGGCTTAACTCCACACTAATTCTCTACAAAATGTGTCCAGAGCTCAAACTCCATCAAATTGACATCTGCATCTAACTGTGACACTCACCTTTGTAACTTGACATAGAAACACATCACCTTTAAGCCATCACCTTCAATCTTTGTTCCCACAGGTCTTGCATTTACCTTGGAATACAAATTATATTTAATTTTATTAATTCCAAAAGTTCAAAATTAATGGTCTTTACAATCTGTTTTTTAAAATATTAGTCATTAAAAGTTGAATTTTAAAGTGTTGGAACTGAAAGTCTCTTCATTAACAAAAAAAGTCTAAAATATCTTGGTCTTGTCAAATTAACTCAATTTAAATACTTCAATACAGAAGAAAATTAAAATTAAAACATCATAACACAGTAAGTAAATATCAATTCAAAATGAGAAGTCCAAAGCCTGTTAAATAAATACCACATCCTATAATTCAATGACCATCTTTTGCTGCTCATCATGTGATCACTGTGAGTCAAAGATTTTGGGAAATTCCAGTTGCTATTAACAGCTCAAAGCTGCACCAGCAGCTTTCTTTGAACTAGGCTGAATCTGCACTCGCAGCCATCCTCAGCATACATCCCATGTTTCCACCATCTCTCATATCTGGGTTTGTCTCTGCAGCTACAAGCTTCATCTTCCTTTGCTGGAGCTGCAACCCTGCCAATTGGTGACAAGCTTCAGCTGATCTCCCTAAACCCCTCAATCCTGCATCAAAGCCAGTAATGCCAGTTGGACAATGGTGGTAAATTCTGCAGTGAGACTGAGATACAGTCTGGCCCACTAGAACCACAGCTGTACCAACTTCTGCATGCTGATTCTGGAAAAGCCCTTTTCTAGGTGGCCAAGATGTTCAAAGGGCAAGAAATGATTTCAATTTAGACTTTCAGCCTCTGAAAGAATTCACATTTTTAACCCATGCACTCTTCATATGATAGTATTCAAGTCCCCAATCCAAGTGCAAAGCACTAAGTTTTCCTTCACTGAAGTTCTTAACTCCAATGTTTGCAGTTGTTCTACTGTGTGCCCTTTCTTCCTCCAAAACTCGAAGACTACTAGTTTAGCTCTCCTCTACCAAGTAAACCAGTTTATCATCTTTAAATTCACCTGTGCCAAAGTCCTTATTCAATTCATTACAAACTGGGCCCAAGCAATTCACAACTTTCTTAGTGATTCTGTTCTCCAAATACTCCATTAAATCCTGTAAAATGGTACTTGTAATCCACAGCTCCAAAATCTCCAAAGATTTCCAAGTTTTTCCAACAAAACCATTCAAAAACCTACAAAGGCCACATATCCAGATTTATCAGTAATACCACCACTTCTCTGGTATCAAATTCTGTTGCAAAAGTCAGCCTGATTGCAGATAAATTCACAACCAATTAGCTTGTAAGGGAATAAGGGATTTTATGCTAGTTACAATAGTCTGGTTACAGTTCCTTTTTCAGCTTGGCAGGAGAGCACACATCAACAAGTGCTGATGGAACTGGTCACACCAAATCCACGGACTACTGAGAGGGACAATCCTTACTTGCCAGACCAGTATATCTGGCCAAGTATACAGAAGGATGCCGACTTTCTCAATAAGTTCCCTCCATCTTATTCATGTGTCCAGGGACTAGCCATCCCACTATGGGCTGAGCCTCTCTATCAACTAGACAATGTTCTACAGATTCACTTAGGGCTTCGCTCAACCATTAATTCTTTACAATGTGTCCAGAGGTTGAACTTCCAACCATCAAGTTGACACCTGTATCTAACTATGATACTCTCCATAGGGGACAGGAAAACCTTCTACAAACTTATACTTGATGTATTTCATCTATTGTCCTAGTGGCATAGACAACGGTACAATCCCTTCTCTAAAGAAAACTTCATTATTTGTTTACCATGATACTTATGTGGTTGGAGTTTAGTGTTCATGAAAAGGAAGAAAAGAATGTGCTCTTAACACATTCAAGTTAAATACTATAACCTTCTTATCAACTTTAGGGATTCTAAGTTTTTATCAATTAATTTCAGACCTTGAGAGTTTAGCCAGCAACATAAAAGAATCCTATTTATTCAGTTTCTCACTGAAAAGTGTCATGTTTACATGTCTATGTCAGCAGCTTCCTAAGGCTCAACTTGATGAATACCTTCTTCAGATAACTTTTCTTTTCATCCAATTACCACTCAATTTTATCATAATGGGAGCTGATTTTTATGTTCTACTCTATCAGTTATGCATTTTAAGAATGACACAAGAAAATAGTATATATATATATATATATATATATATATATATATATATATAAACTAAAGTCAGTTGCTTCCTATAATTTGAAATAGCAATCCTTTAACCATCCTCAAAATTACAAGTTCCCACAATCTCTTTTGTCAAACAACAGAACAAATTGTTACATGTTGCCCAGAGTGGAAGGATCACAGTGTATACAGGAGAGAAAATATGTTTCCTGTTTTTGAATGACTACTGTAACTAAGGGAAACCTGTTCAGAAAAATCTCATGCAGGACTGGAGAGAAAGTTCTCAGGGGTTAAAGCCTTTTCCTGGCAAGCAAAAGAATCTGAGTTCTGATCCCCAGATTACACCTGACAATATCGGCAGCCTGCAATTCAGACTCTGGAAAGCAGAGCCTAGGAAACCCCAAAGTAAAGCAATAAGGAGGTAAAAAAGTCTAGTATTCCCAAAAGTCCCTCTCAGACCTCAACAGCACACATACTCAAGTGCCCTTATGTACATACACATACAAACACATGCATGCAAGCACATGCAAAACACATACATGCAAAAAAAAGCTTCATGGTGCCAAGCATTGTGCATATTTTGGGTTTTAGGATGTTGCTTAATAACTCTTAATGTGTCCCTTTTACCCCAGGTAGAATACCTTCAAAATTTCTTTGCTCCTTTGATCTTCTGTTACTTTCATTTTCAATGTATTACTTGTTTCCCTCTTTTAATTATTTTGTTATTGCATTATCTTGTTTGATTCTTGTCCTGTAATTTCCCTAGATTCTAGGATCCTTAGGAGGGGCAGCCGTTGGTATCCTCTAGTAAAGTTCTTATTTCCCTCTACTCTGGTTTTTATGTAGTAAAGACCCTAACTGTGTTCATTTGAGCAAGTGAATGAAGGCCTCCGCTACCTAGTGTCTCACTTTTCCTGTTTGCATTATTCTATTTACCAATCCATTTTTGAGGTCACTCAAATGAAACCATCAAAATTGCCAGAAAGGCCATATTTCTACATTTCTATAACAGAGACATATATTATGCTTGACTTTAGAAACAGTTCTTTGATTTATTGTTGTGACCTTTTAATTCTTTGCAAAAATGAGATTCTCTGGACATATTCTTTTTAAGCTAAAACCAATTTGCCAAATTTTAAGTTCAAAGTAGATTTGGATATCAGCGCACAGAACTGAGTATTATCTCAGTTATTTATTTGACACTTCTGAATGCATAAAGAGTTTAATAAATATCAGAATTCTAAAGAAAATGATGATTACAAGCTACCTATTTTTTGAAATCAGCTACTGAGATCATCATTTGTTCTCTTTCTTGTAGATATAACAAAATGAGCATTTTCAAAATCAAACATATATTGTAAATTATAAATTATAAAAGTTTACATCACATTTTAAGTGACTTCTCTCATCTATGTAATCAAAATAAGTATTTTACAGAAAAAGTAGTTGTAGTAAAGAAATAATTTCATTATAAAGATAAATTTAAATAAGATCTTTTTTCATCTTAAAGATTAATTACTTTGGTTTTGTTCTTTGATTTTTTTGAGTCAAAGTCTCACTATATAGCTCAGGGTGATCTCAAATTTTTGATTCATTTTTCTGAGCATTGAGGCACAGGCCACCATGTTGAACCACAAAATATCAATTCTGGTAAGGAGTCTCCTTTGGTGCTCACAAGGAAGGTTCATCAAACTGCCTTGTCTACATAGTTTTAATGTAAGTTACATAATAAGTTTAGAGGATGAAAGGAGCTATACAATTTCTTTAGGCAAATAGGAAACTAGGGCCATGACAAAAAAAAAAATAAAAAAAGATGAGGTGGTGAATTTCAGGATTTTGGCTTCTTTTTCTTCCCACTCTGGTGAACAACTTGCTCCCTGGTAGACCATTCAAATCTCCCACTGGACAGAATAGACCCAGAATAGACCAGACGAGGCACAGGGGTCAGTTCAAACCCACCTCTTCTGTGAAAAGTGTGACTGACAATCCTGCCAATTTGTCAGCATACCGACTTTCCTGATGTAAGCCTCATATGGAGTATGATAGCTGAGCCCTAAAAGGAGACTATGGGATTTCAGCTCTGAATCCCTTCATGTTCTAGGATTTTCTGCTCCTTGCAGGTGGACTTCATGCTTCAGACTAATGAAAAGTTCTTGATGAGTAGAGTGCAGGTTCCAAAAAGAAAAAAAAAATGACCTCAAAGTATCTCAAGACCTCCAAATAGTGACAAGTTAATGTTATTTTTAGGAATCAGTAAGTATTTCATGATATACACCTCAAATAGCATGTTATTTGAAAAGCTCCAAGAACATTTGTGTTAAATACAAATAAACAATAAAAAAGAAAAATAAGCTTAAAGCAAACATTCAAAATGAATAATTTTTATAATTGATAAACTATTTGCAAGACTAGTATAAATTTGATTATAATCACAACGACTGTGCTTCAAGAAAATAGATTATGTGGACATTGTCTTCATTGTTGTCGTAATGTCTACTGCTGGCAATAAGTGGATGTTCAAATGAGACAAGTCAGAAGTTTGGGAATAAAAATCATAAATTACTTTCCGTGAGTCCCACTGTCAAACTTGCTCAGAGGAATCAAGCAGAGATAAGAAATGTTGCCTAAAAGAAGCAGTTGTATAAAACCCTATTATATCAAAACTGAAGATACGAACATGAAAGAATTAAGAATATCCATCAAAATTGGGCTGACAATATCATAGGTGATTCAAAAAAGAATAATAAAACATTCAACACGAAAATGAAGTCAGATGCTTTAGAATAACCAAGGACAACCAGGAACAGTCCTGTCTCTGTGGGAATCAATAATTTAAAATTAGATTTACTCCATTACATATTTACTTGAAATGGCCAATTGCCCCTGATCTCAGTCCTATGCTCACAAGAAAAATGTATTTTATGTTTTGATTGCAAGAATAGGCTATGTCACGGTGACTCTTCTCTGTCCTAAAGCACAACTTTAGGGAGAACAGGGAAATGCATTTGGCTTACAATTCTAAAGAGGAGATACACCCCATTTTGACAGTAAAGGCATGGTAAGTGGCAGAAATTTGAGGAGTTTCAGGTCACTATAGATATCATGGAGGCCAAGAACTCAAGCAGCAAGTGCTAGAGCTTTATTGCTAGAGGAAGCAGGGTGAGGCTAACTAACCTCAAAGTTTGACTTCTATGACATCCTTTTCTCCAGCAAGGCTCAAACTTCCAAAGTTGCCACAACCTTCTCAAACATTGGTATCAACTTAGGATGCAAACAAATGAGACTGCGAGGGAAAATTAACATTTAAACCATGACATAGTCAGTATTGTGGTTTATGCAATAGTCAACTTGTTGCAAACAAATCAGTTGACTCTTAAGGTACAAATAACAGTTTCAAAATATGTGGTTGAATCATCAATATGTCTTCCACTCTTGAAGCTTCATTGACCTCCTCCTCACTTTTGAAATTACTTTCCTAGGTATTATGAGAAAAAAAAAACAGACATTGAAATTACTACATTTGCCTTTCAGACTAACCTATTAATATCTTGGACAGAATCACTCACTGAGGAGCCAAGCTTCTAGAAACACTTTTAAATATTATTTAGATTACCTTAATTGAGGTGGGAAGGCCCACCCTCACTGTGGATAATATAATTCCATTTGCTAGAGTACTGAAGTCAACAAAAAAGAGAACGTGAGCTAAGCATACAGGCCCATCTCTCTCCACATGGAGTGCAGGTGCATTGTGACCAACTGCCGAAACTTCTGTCGCTATGCTGGACTGTAACCTCCTACTGTGAGCTAAAACAATCCCTCTATTAAAGATGCTTTTTCCAGGCACTTTGTTACAGCAACAAGAAAAAAAATGAACCTAACCATCAAACACCACGATGAGTCTTCTCTCTAAAACAAGAGTGATTATAACTAATTAATCATAATATAGTAATCCACATTAATATACTATTTACAGCTCTTCTTGAGAACTGTCTTTTGCTATATTTAGCATTAAAATGGATGTTATGTTAAAAGAGTAAGTGTCACTCAATTATGAACATGTTTTTATGAAGGAGTATGAAGAAGAGGTGTTTTTATGAAGAGGTATCAGGATCAATTCAATTCAAGAGCCTATTACATCTGATCTAGCAGTATATATTCGTAATGTTAATAGAATGTTCCTAAAATTTGAGTGTCATTAAAGGACTATAAAATCACAGGATGGTTCAACAAGATGGAAAGATATTTATAACTGTCCATCTTTACATCAGGGTAAGCTGGTTATGCTATAATGTCAAGCACTCTCGAACTGCTAGCATGAATTATTTTCCTGCTGTTCTACTGAAAATTAGCCGACTTCTGTTGTATCATCCTCTTCCTCCTTCTCTGACCCATGTCAATGTCATGGTTATTTTCAGTTTGCATAGCACAACAAAAGGCACATGACATTGAATTGAGCAGTGGTGTTGCAGTTGATCTTTGTGTTGCTGATATGACTATAAAACTCAAACAATGTAAGGAGTTAATGGGTTTTATTCTTACCATTCTTGCTACAAGACAAGTTACAGCTTGGCAGTTGAGTTCACACGAACATAAGGAGTCAAGAGAAATGATTTTATATATATATGCATATATATATATGAATAACTGAGAGGGGAACCTCCTCTCTCACCAGACTGTGAATCTGTGAAAGTATGCCAAACTCCTGAACTAGATTTCTCCATTTTATTCACCTATCCAGGGAATGATCTCACTCAACATGGGCTGAGCTTTCCCTTTCAATTAGATAATCTCCTGCAGGCTCATTCAGGGTTTATTTTAAGTACTAATTCTTCACAGATGTGTCCTCAGTTTTTATGGTGACACCTGAATCTAATTAACATATGTATAATAGGGATATGCTCAGAAGAAGGCAAAAAAGCAAAGTGTTTGCTGAGACATATGCCAATTGTCAATGGTGATATGTATATAGTTAAATGCCCAATTTCAACCAAAGTTTGATGAATCATATAGGAAAAACAAACCAAACACTATTGCTTGATTAGAAAGAAAACAACTATTTTTTAAATATTTTGTTTATTTGTTGAGAAGGAAAAGAAGTGAGGGGGAGAGAGAGAGAGAGAGAAAGAGAGAGAGAGAGAGAGAACACATGAACATGCTGGAGTCAGAGGACGACGTTCAGACATTGTTTCTTTTCTTACACTATGTGGTCCTTGGGGATCCAACTCAAGTTGCCAGGTTTGTGCACAGGCACCTTTACTGCTAAGTAAGCCATTTCACCAACCCCAAACAAGTATTTTTGGCTTGTTATTAAATTATATTAACTTGATATTTTATACAGTGAAATAGGATGAAGAAAAAAAACAGACTCCAGTAAGTGTTGGGTTGCCTGTATTTCAGCTGCTGGATTATCTACAACTTTTACTTGCAATAAGGTACGATTACAAAACAATTGATGGAAAAACTGAACCTTTGACTTAGACACATGAAAAGAATGTCTGAACTAGCCAATATGAAGCAGAGTTGGGGTTTATTAAAAATGTTTTTAGTACAGACGTTAAGCATGAGGGTTCAGAGGCACTCTGAAGGAGAGATTCACCAAGAGCCTGACTGTTGGCTTCTCAGACATGAACTGCAGTTCACTAAATGCCATTTTTATTATTTATTATTTATTCAATTGTGCGTGTATGCATGTGTGTGTGTGTGTGTGTGTGTGTGTGTGTGTGTGTGTGTGTGTCTGTGTGTGTGTAGAAGCACGGACAAATTCGGGAACCACCATGGACTCTTCCACCTCCTCCTTGTTTACTCTGCGCAGGCCGCCCCGCTTCTGCCCGGTGTCTATACGTGGGGTCTAGGATCTGAATCAGGACCTTCCGCCTGCAAGGCAGAGGCTTAACCCCTGAGCCACCTCTCCAGCCCCCATTAAATGCCATTTTTTAACATATATTTTATATTTCTCTTCTGAAACCACTCATCTATGCTGCTGTTCACTGATCTTCAGTTGTCCTGGACCCTTCACCCTGCCTTGCTTAGAGCTGGGAACGTGTGTAGATACTGTTTTAGGTACTCGCACAAACCATTTACATTGTCAGGAAGGAAAAGAAGGGAGAGAGAATCAAATAGAGATAATCAAGTAATGAATTTATAATATTTTTACCGCTTTGTCCCAAATCTTATCCCCTGTTTCCCACTTATAACACTTTGTCTCCCATGCCAGACTCCTTCTTATTTTCAAATATTTTCACTTGTGTAGCTCAATATGTTTCATAATTCTGTCTTTGATGGCATGTGCCTTACATGACTCATGCTCCAGAAAGCATCCTAACTCAGTGTATACACCATTGAGGAAAACATCCTCCTTTTCTTACCCATGAGCATTAGTCCTCATCCGTTTTTCAGAGAGGGGTGAAGCTCTCGAGATCTTTCTGATTTCATGGTGAGATGTTGATAAGACCATTCCCATGTAATTCTTATGTAAGTATACATATCTGTTACGAAGTCTTATATATCATGACTATGTCGTGTCCAAGGGACAATGCCTACCTAACCCACCCCTTTCCTACTTCAATATCTACAAATATTACTGCCCCCTCTTCCATGATGTTCCCTGACACTTAGGTTGGGGTGGATGAGGCTTATATGTCCTGTTTAGGAACAAGCAGTCCAGACTCATTTTCTACATTTTGGCAAGTTGTGCACTTTCTGTTGTAGGAAAAGGTATCTAAGTTGAGTGCTGGGTGTTCTCCCAATTTATGGGTATAATAACAGGTAATTAGAAAGCAGTTTAGTGTATTGTCTTCTTAGCTTCATATTCTGCTCCTCCCTTGGAATCTATTTTTTCCTTTCATAAGTTCTTGCTCTAATTTACAGTGTTTCATTCTAACAAATGGCCCTTAGATCTGAGCTGAGCATTGTAGGTTATCTCCTTGATACACATACCACTATTACACTGATGGTCATCCGTTACCATGGTGATTGCTTTTGCAACTTGCAGATTTCACAAGTTGATGAGACTTTTGATTGCTTTCGTCCCCAGTAGCTTCACAGTACTCTCTGGAGGAAGCTTCCAAACCAATTCCGACTGGTGTTTTTGGTCCATTGTGATTACATGTAATAGGATCTTCAGTAACAGGATCTCACTGTCAGTTTTTGGAGGGCAGCCAAGAACAATGTCAAAAGCTTATACTATTTTGGTGGCCTTTGAGAATTCTCTAAGCAACAACTTATCAGGAAGTGTCACATAACTGTTACTTCTAGCATAGGTGGACAAACCTAGGGCATTTTTTTTTCTTTTTTCTTTCTCTCTCTCTCTTCCTTCTTTAATATGGAACAAGTATGGAAATGCTTTCAGGCACCATGTATAGAAACATGGTCTACTTAATGGTGTATCTTTCTAATAACATAAGAATTTCCATGGTTCTATATCGTCATTGGTATATTTTATTGAAAACAGTCAAGAAGACCACCACTGTTCACAGTAAGTAGGATTCTAAGGTGACCCCATAATCTTGGATGAGGCAACGCTTCTATAATTTTTTTTGCACTTCAGGATCAAAAGAATTTCACAGATGTGATTAAGATCAGTATACCTTAAGATAAAGCCCCAAGCTAAAATACCACCATTGTAAAAGCAGAATGATTATATATGATTGAAAGGAGAATTCAAAGAGATATCAAAAGCCTACAAACAGCCCAACAAGAGAGAGATCCCTATCTCTACCCCTGATAATGAGAATCCTGGGTACAGAAAGGAGTGGAAAATGATCTCCAGCTTCTGAGTCTTAGCTAACTGATACCTGAAAAGAACTGGCATCCCTAACATACCAACTCTACAACCACAATTACAAGAGACTCAATTCTTTCAACAATTAGGCTAACTATGGAGGTAGACCTACCCAGAGTCTATAGACAAGAGCCCATCCCACTGATACCCTGATCAAGGTCTAGGGTTGTTATCTGCCTATGAATTGGTTGGATTTTAAGTTGTTGAAGTGGGAATTTCTTTTTCTTTTAATATTTATTTATTTTTTTCCACTCATACAAGCTTGATAGGTACCCCATTCCCCTCCTTCCACCCCTTCCTGGATCCCCTTGCTCACTCCCCCCTTTTCTTCTTCCTTCCCCCCCTCCCTTTCTCCCATTGTCACCGCCCCCATCCCTAGAGCATCTTTTAGTGTGCATGTCAAACTTCCCTCTGGGTCCTCCTCTCTGATGAGGTATAAGGACTCAGTAGCCTTGCCTAGAGTATTTTTTTTTTTTGTGTTCCCGTTTAGTATGGGAACACTATTGTGGCTGTTAATCCCTTGCCTCTAGGGGTCATAGTGCCTGTGATCCATGCTAGACTTTGGGGGGGGGGTCAATGATATGTTGGTCATTGTGAAGGTCATGCAAAGTCCTGTTATGATTACTTTGGCCCTAACTTGTGTGGAGTATCTTGCATGTCATAACTCCTTCCCCTTTTTAGGCTCGTACAATCTTACCGCCCCCTCTTCCGCAAATTTCCCTGAGCTTTAGGATGGGGAGAGATTAGGTTGGCCTGGTTCCAGGTGGTTAATATAAAATTCTCTGATGTTCTGAATTGTGGTTTGTTGATTATTTTTTTTCAGTTTTGCTGCTCTTGCACTGCCCTTAGCTCCATCCTGATGGGTATTGGATGTCACCCCCTGGCCAGAGATAAAAGGCTGTTAAAATAGAGTCTTATTATAAAAGTATATTCAAAGGTAGATGGAATAAGAGTAGAAGACCACAGTGAGGGGGGGCTCAGTCTCCCATTTGCAAATGGTTACCTTCTATCTGCTAGACTGTATGCCCTTCCTTCTGGTGAGATCACGCCCCAACAGTTGCAAGTGACCAGGAAGGAAAGTCTGTGAGCTTAACCAGATGTCTCATTGCTTACTTGCAGTCTTTAATGGTGGACTATTTTCTCTGCTGTAGCATGATCCCCTCTTTCCCCATTGCTAGCAGGGCCCTCCTTCCCCTTCCCTACCGTCTATAATCTTTGCAATTACTGTATTACAGAGATCCATCTTTGAGTGTGTCCCTAAGTGGGTTTGGTACTAGGATCCACCTATTAAGGAGTACATACGGTGCTTAATTTTCTGCATCTGGGATACTTCACTCAATATAATATTTTCTAATTCCATACATATCCCAGCAAATTTCATTAATTCATCATTTTTGATGGCTGAGTAGTATTCCATTGTATAAATGTACCACATTTTCCTTATCCACTCATCAACTGTTGGACATTTGGGTTGATTCCATGACTTTGCTATCATAAACAGTGCTGCTATGAACATGGTCATGCTTGTGCTATAGAGGTGAATTTTTGCTGTATAAGGGATTATTCCCAAAAGTAGAATAGCAAGGTCATATGGCATTTTAATCTTTAACTTTTTTAAGAATCGCCAGACAGCTCTCCAGAGTGGTTGTATAAGCCTCCATTATTAACCTAGTAACTGCCTGTGACTAAGCAGCTAGTTTATGTCTTCAGGGAGAACCAGCCTCTACCTAGCTACACTTGGTTATTGTCACAAAAATGCGAGGTCACTGACTGATACCTTTGGCAAAATTCTAGAAATAAATTTTTTGTTTTAGTTTCTATTTTTGATTGACACAATCACAATAGAAAAGAAATTGCTGTGCACTTAAAGCAGTGGCTTAAAACTGTGGCTAAGAATGAAATGTCTGTGGTCCTTGCAAGCCAGTATTCATGGATCCACTATGTGAATGCTTTCAGGTATTTTTCTTTTATTTGAAAAAATAAATATTACAAATGTGAATATTGAAATGATTTCTAACTTCCTGAATGAAAGGGATGATGAAAGATTATGACTATTAATGCCTGATGTTTTTGTTCTTCTGCAAGACACATACATTGGAACTTCGATATAATATAACATCAGGAAAGCAATTCAAAAGTAATAAATATGGGTATGAATGTATGCTCTCTTTCCTTTGAACAGAACCATGAAAGTACTGAATATTAATGAGGAGAACGACAGTTCTGTCAAGGGCATCAAGCTTGGAGCTCTGTCTCCTTGTGTCCTTTTTCACTTACATACCTTGACTCAGGTAAAACTGCATCCTTGAATTTGACACATGAAAAGAATTTCTGAACTAACTAGTATTAAGTGGAATTGGAGTTTATTTATTAAAAATTTTATTATCAACTTTAAGCATGAGGAATCATAGAGGCCCACTAAAGGGATATGAAACCAGATTTATTTGGGGGGCGGTTCTTATGTCCTGAGCTCAAATATTGAAACCAGAATAATTGGGGAGGTTAAAACAGGATTTATTGAGAGAGAGACAGACAGACAGACAGACTGAGAAAAGGGGAGAATCTTTCTGACAATCCGTCCAAGACAGCAAGGAGAAAGTCACAGTTTAGCCTTAAGATTGGAGATTATTTTATTTTTAAAACAGAGGAGATAGCTTACGGTTAGAGAGACCAGAAGAGAGCTGCTATGACCATGTGGCAAGAGAAGAAACTGTCATGACTATGACCATATGGGGGAGAGCTGCATAAGAGCGGGAGGATGGGTGGACTACAATCTTTTATAGTCTTGGGCATTGCTAAGGGGTGATTCAGGAGTTATTAGGGAAGTGAAGAAGTAAGACTAGAGGGTGGTAGGAGTGGTTCCCATCAGACCAGAAATTCCTATTTACACTAGCTGTGAGTAAAAATTGGAGAAATTTAGAGAGACACAACCAAGAGCATGGATGTTGGCTCTAGAAGAAGCATTGGAGTTCATTAAATGTTATTTTAACCACAGATTTTAAGCATGAAGATTAAACAAGACATATACTTAGGAAAGGAAAGGTATATACGAGCATGGGTTTGTGCTTCTCACATTGTCCTGTCTTTATGATAGTTATACATAGTATTTTGAGGTTTTGCGTCTATTATTTTTGAAAGGGTTGCAAAAGATTCTGAAGGAACTCACAGGGTGCCTCCTGAGGCCACCTGACAGAATCTCCATTGATAAGGTAGGCCATCTTAACTGTAAACAAAGTTAATAGACTTGTTTGAGGTTCCTCCTTCCCCCCACCAAGTGTCTAGGTCATATGCATCTAAGCTCATGTACATTCTGGCTTTCAGCTGGCTACATTGCTAGTTTAACATGTATTACCTCTATATTAACAAATATTGTCTATCAGTCACTGCTCTCCAACTGATCAGGATGCTGATACAGCACCTGTTCTGGACCACAGATTTTTCCAGACACACTTTTATCATACAGATCTATGAATGAGATCTTGTTTATTTCCTTCAGAACGAAATCATTTGTTTCTTGTATCTGGGGCTGAACTTTGTTAAGCTTTGTCTATCTTTGATGCCATGGAGAAACTTCTGGATCTGTAAAAATCTGACACAGGATACAAACATACAGGCAAATTATGGAGCTACAGGAAAGGAAAGCACTCCTTACCTTGCAGCCTGGATGAACTCTTTCACCATTAGAGAAGTGAGAATTTGACATAGTTAACATTGACTTTGGAGAGCAGTGACTGATAAACAATATTTGTTAATATAGAGGTAATACATGTTAAAATAGCAATGTAGCCAGCTGAAAGCCAGAATGTGCATTTTTCTCCTTTATCCCCTACATTTGACATTACATGACATATTTAAGCAGTATTATGACTAAATTTAAAAGAATCAGAATATAATATGCCCTGAAGAAGTAAAGGAAGTAGGTGAGGGAAACTAACTGAAAATGTTATTCAGTTAAAATTTATTTTAAATGAAAAACAATAAACCTATATTTGAAACACAGAAAGCATCCATATTTCATTCTAAATATCTAACAGTTAAAAACCCAGGCAAAATATGCTAACGGTTCAAGAGAGTTTTGAAAGCATTTTTTTCTAAAAGAGATAGTTTGATTCCTGACATAAAATGATACATAAAGACAATTGCGCACATCATTTTTTATGAACACCTTACACAATCAGGATGTACTTCTTATACAAACAAGATAGACGATATATAAGTCAAGGACACAGAGTTTAGCTTAAGCATCACGAGCCCAGTGAAGGTGGAAGACAGTGATCTATGGTGCAGTGAGGAGGAGAAGCTTCAAGGGAAAAGGGGGTAGCTTAGTTGCTTCCTGAGTTCTTCATGTGAAGTACCCAAGTGGTATGTCAGGGAGAGAGTATGCCTGGCACAATCCTGAGTTTGGAGAAGGCTAGTGCGTGGGAGCAGCCTCCTCAAGGCGAGGTGTGGCTGAGGCTTCCAGCCGCCTGGTGCAGAGTGGCTGGAATGTGCCATTAAGTGGTCAGTACTTTTGGTCTGGGAATGGGTATAAAGGTCAAACTTTATAAAGTAAGCTAAGCTGGATTCTTTTTTTCCTTTTCTTTTTGAGAGTCTGGGGATTGAATTTAAGACCAGGTTTTTCAGAATGCATTCCAGAGATAAGGTGGTGGCCCAGGGGAGGCAGCCAGTGCCCACTCATCAACTGCGAAGCAAGGGGCACCATCCAGATGAAAAGCAGTGCTGGAGAATAAAATCAGCTGCTGGAACAGCCTGAGTGAGAAGGGGAGCAGCCCTGGGTGAGGGGGATGGGCAAAGAGCAGTAGAGAATGTGTCCCAAATGATCTTTCCAGTAATGCCTCAATGTCCAGGGTTTCAACGCCTTTGAGAAAGAGGAGAGTATGATGAGAGATACGCATTGAGCTGAAACATTTTTTTAGGTAACACGTTAATTAATAAATTCCACAACAGTCCAGGTAGGGTCTAGACAGGAGTCTCAGACCCATGAGACAAAATAAGTGGTCTTCTTTTAAGGATTTCTGCACATTTTCTATTTCTACACATCAGGGTCATGGAACAAGTGGACATATAACCTATGTTACATGAGAAAGACAGAGAAGCAGAGCATATGTGATTTGTGCTGTGTGATGAAGGTCACTCTTTCTCTAGTAGCGTCTGGTTAATGTGTGACCCACACTGCATGGCAGTGCACAGACTAGCTCCAACTCCTTCAGGAGAGTTTTGGGGAAAGGAGTTGATGACTGGTTGAAAACAGCCACAGAAGCAAACAACCACAAAACCTCTTTCTGGCTCTGGATGTGAGAGGACATCTGTGGCCTAGAAGGTACAGAAGACATGCTTACAGATGAAGATGAATCATTAAAATCAGGAGATTGGGGAACAGAAAAAAAGTGCTTTGATCTTGAATTATTATTTCACAGAAGTTAGAAACCAGTGCCAGCTAGTTTTTCACATCTTAGCCATATATTTCAGTGCGCCTTTGCTTGCAGCTTGAAACACTCAAGCAGAGGTTCATCTTTTCTCCACATCAAGCATAGTCAGTCAGAGCTACCACAGGCTGGATCACAGGTCAAGCCCCAGCTGACTACCTTGCAGCCAGCTAACTAACTACCTTCTTGTATGAAGAAGATGGAGCTGATGGTTTTTCCTATTTTAATAAGGCCATCAATCCCCTCGTGACAGGCAACCCCAGCTACCTCCTTCCTGCAGTCCATCACATTGAGCACAAGAATTTCAACCTTGAAATTTTGGGGAACATAAGTATTCAGTCTACAGTAGTGATGATACATTGCTTAAAGGACTTCAAAGTAGTTTTCAACATAATTATAGTAAGCTCAGACTTGTATTTCATTTGCTTTTCTATTTTTTGCTGCTGCTTATGTGAGTGTGTGTGTGTGTGTGTGTGTGTGTGAGAGAGAGAGAGAGAGAGAGAGAGAGAGAGAGAGAGAGAAAGCACTTGAATGTATATGATGTGGAGCCCATAGATGACATCAAGAATCATTCTGGATTGGTCTACATCCTATTGCTCTGCTCTGAGGTTTCCCAAGCTCTTCCTTTCAAGGCTATAACTGCAGTTTCTGTCATTTCCACCCAGTATTTATTATTATGTGGGATCTAGAGATCCAAATCCAGGCCCCTTTGTTTGTAAGGTAAAGGTTTCAAGCCCTGAGAAGTCTCCCCTGACCCAGACGTGCATTTTTCAATTGTTACTTTCATTTCAAAGACTCAGTGAACAAGAAGATTCAGTTTATTAAAATAAAGTCTTAAAAGACATTGCAAATGAAACCATTTGGCCCTCTTTACAAACTCTGATACTGTGAAAGATGAAGTTAATGGTAATCTTGCGCACTAGAATGCTAATATCTTGCTAATCCTAGGCCTCTCTGGTGGTTTATATTTCACTGACTGCTGCTAATAAATATTCCTGTGCAGTGCGTGTAGATAATGCTGACTGCGTGAACATGGAATGTACTTACTCCCAAATCAAGCAGCAAGACATTGAACTAGAAATCTTCCAATTATTTTCTGAAAAGAATGTGAAGAAGTTTCTATTTCTAAACCGAAGTGAAATGTGCTGCCCAGTTTAGGAGTGTTTGCCCTGAGGCCTTAGCCGGTCTAGAAATATGTAGTCACTTCTTATTCATAGAATTGTGCTTATGTATTCATGTTCAGTTCAGGAGGATGTGCAAGGATGTGATTAACATCCTCGTAATCTCAGGCAGAAAATACTGATTTCTGCCAGTACAAAGCACGCAGGATGGAGGAGAAAACACCAAATACTGCACATGTTTACGCTGAACAAAACTGAGATGTTTTGGATGCATGATTTAGCAGTATCAGGACTTTCTGCTTGGTGTTTAACCCATTAGCACTCCATACTTTGTCCTTTTTATAATAAAAGTGGTAAGACCCTGGTAGAACCGAGCGCAACTGACAAATCACATCTTGAAGAGTAAGTGGAATGTGGGGAGTTTTTCTGTTTGTTTTAGCAGGATGGTCGATGAAGAATTTAATCTTGTAGTGAGAATAAAATAAAGCAGTTAACATTCCTGTGATCTCACATAACAGAAATCTCAACTCGTTCTGGCTGAGAACAAACACGCAGACCTGCTGGTTCAGGTATCTGAAGAGGCGAGTTCAGGGTTTTGTTCCCGGATGCAAGGAAGTGCTCTATGTCGCCTGACCCTGGTTTCTCTCTGTATTTGCCTGCTTCTCTGCTGGATCCTTAACTTCCAGAAGCTTCCAGAGCTCTGAGCTTGCATCCTACTTGTTCCTAGTTCCATGGCCAAGAGAGAAGACACGTGCTTTTCCTTTAGTGATATCATCAATATTCTCTTCAGCTGTCTGGGAATGGAGCTAGTGTATAGTGCTTGCCTAGCAAGCAGAAGGCCTTGTGCTCAATTCCAGCACAACCAGAAAACAAAATCTTTTTATTGCTTTACCAACGGAATTTTCTCCTGATGTCACCATACATGTTTCCATAGCCTTCCATGTGCTCTACCTCCTGCTGTCCCATGTTCTTCCCTCCCTCATCCCCATGTTCAAGCCCTCTTGCTTTGTTTGCTGCACACAGGGTTCTAAAATATTCTCCTTGATTTCCATTTCTTCTGTCTGGTTGTCCAAGCACTCCTTATTCAAAAGGACCAGAACAGTGCAGCTCTGCTGAGCTGGGAGAAGAAGTGGTGATTTCTGCACTGTACTAAGAAAGGGAGAGTTATTCACTATAAAAAAACTGTGTTTGACTATCAGGAAGAGAAAAAGAATGAGTGTGGGGTGGCACGGATAAAAATATTTGCTATAGTCTTTCTCCTTATTTACTTTTCACCTAAAGCTAAACTGACATGAAGTTTTTAAAGTATACCAAGAGCAACTTTTAAATTATCATGAATAAAATAGTTTCTTTTAAGTTTGATTAAAATTATGCTTTAGTTCTGAGTGCCTCCATGTGAACTAATGTTTAATAAGTTTTATACCTATTATTTAATCAAGGCAGTCTATTAAAACAAAAAATTAGGCAACTGATGAGATAAAGATTACCAGGATCTCAATTTTCAAAGAAATGATGAATAAAGGCCATGACTCTGGGTATCAAATTAGCATAACGAGGGAGAAGAGATTTTTCTTACATGAAATAACATCAACAAGAGAGAGAGAAAGAGTGTCAATAATGTCAAGTTATGGTCTTGCTATGGGGTGAGGCAGATAGAATTGGAAAACTTTAGAGGACTGAGTGAATAAACGTGATTTTAGTAAATCAACCAGGAGTGGCTTATCATCATCATCATCATCATATTTTAATGAATGAAATGATAAGCAAAGATCAAGCTAGTCCTGGCAGGATACATCTGTAATCCCAGCATTCAGGAAGCAGAGGCAGAAGAGTCACAAGTTTCAGAGTAGCTACAGAAGGAAAGTTCCAGGTGGAGCTGAGCTATGTAGCTGAGTTCCATTCTGTGATTAAACTTTCATCGATGCTCTATTTCAGCCCCTGCCTCATCTGAGCTCACTTGCCTGGCTGAGTTCCTGCAAGGGAAGCTTGTAGTTCTAAGTGATTCATTGGGTGAGATCACACTTTCACCTACCATATTTCTCGCCAACTGCAGTTGGGCTATCCTTGGACCATATACCCCATCCAGTCATCAGTTGCCAGTAAGAGTAGAATTTCAAGAGCACATTGCTGTATCACAGAGAAATTTGCTGGAAGAATCCTGTAGATGGAGTCTGTGCATAGAAATTGGGGCAGAAGTTTGTCTGAAGCTTACCCAGCATAGGACATCATGATTAAAAATAGTTAAGAAAGGGATCATAAAAATTACAATTTGGAGGACTATTTCTCCAGAAATGGTGGTACATACAGAAAATCCCAGATCTTAGGAGATGGATACAGAGGACGTGTGATTTCTGAGACTGACTGGGATATATAATAGGATGTGACCAGCAACTCTCTCTCTCTCTCTCTCTCTCTCTCTCTCTCTCTCTCTCTCTCTCTCTCTATCTATCTCTCTCTCTCTCTTTCACACACACACACACACACACGCACACACACGTGTGTCTCTTTTCTAGCTTTCTCTTTCTTAAAAATCTTAAAAGTGTTTTAAATGGTTATAAAATGTTTTAAAATAAAAATAGATCACACTGATCAATATACTAAATTCATTAAAGAGGAGGATGTTTAGAAACAGGGAAATCAGCAAAGGAAATACATGAAGGGTAAATATCCTTTTATGATGTATGAAGGTCTATTCTAAGGTCAAGAAACTGGGAATGAGAAACACAATGGGCTGAAATATCTGAGCAACATTTATAGAAAATGACATTTGATGCATGGCAAAGGAGACCCTAGTAGCATGGACAGAGCATCTGTTTCAATGCTTGGGGTCTGAAACGAATGAATTTTGAGTTTGTATTATGAAACTTAGTATCTATGTAACCTAATAAGCTATGAGTCCATTCCTAATCTCAATTTCTTTACCTGTAAAGTCATAGCAATTCTGCAGAATGTTGGAGGAGAGAGTGGATGAGATCATAAATGTGAAGTGGTTGGCACAGAAGATCAGTAATGACACTTGGCACCTATCGGATAAAGTCTGTAAGAAGGAAAGGTGTCTGCTGTTTACATGAAATCAGAAAGAAGGAGCGGTGTCTGCTATTTACATGAAGTCTATAAGAAGGCAAGTTGTCTGCTGTTTACATGAAATCAGAAAGAAGGAGAGGTGTCTAAGGGTGACTCCAAGAGGTCCAGATAGGCTTCAGGAAAGAAACTATCTGCAGAAGCAGAGACTAGATTCTTTATTGAATGTGTTGGGTGGAGTGTGGGATGAAAGTTTGTCCAGCTACAGGTAGACTTGAAAATATGCTGAAAAAGAATATAGAAGTAGAAATAGTCCCATGATGGAATATGCAATTGTTCATAATTTTAATTATGCTTAATATGCAAGAATATTCTGAAATTAACTAGAAAGCATAACAAAAATTATTTAATTCTTAATGGCAGTCTATGAACATTCAAAATAAATCATTCAAAAATAATGTTTCTTATGGACTGACTGAACATGGAATTATTTAGCCTGCTATGGTACAATGCTGTATTTTGAATTGTTTCTGTATATTAAATAAAATTCATTCTCACTGAGTCTATAAGAAATTCTGTCATGTTTGTTAAGGATACCTATCTTCTACATAATTTCTTTAGCTGTAAATATGATCTTTCCTGATCCTATCCAGCACACACACACACACACACACACACACAAACACACTCATGCACGCCAGCTCTAAGATCCATTGTTTCTACAACTTAGTGTCATTTGGAATTGTCCATATTCCCATAGTCCCAGTGTCTTTCTCTTGATCCAAGCCAGCCCCATCCCTCACTCACCAGCAAACAACTGCCCCTCACACCACTGCCGCCACCTATCAGCCAGTCACACATGCTCAGAGATTCACATCCATATCAGCATCTCATAAAACACAAAGTGACAGACATGTACTGCTTTAAACCAAATTTGCTTCTTGTTGGTTCGGGATAGAATCCATTTTCTGGTGCAGCTTGCCTGGCTCTGTGTCTGGATGCCAACTACTCACAGCACTGCTTTCTGTTTGGCTCTGACCACCAGGTTCCCTGCCTTCCCTTACCCCTGACCCGGTCCTCTCCACCTGAGCACTCTTCAAGCAAGAGCTTTGAACTCTCGCTTTCTCAAGGAAACCCCACCCCAACCAGCTCATATCTACATGGCTACAGTGGAGCTACCTCCTAGTGACATCAGCACGTGCATAATTACTTACTGTCTTTCTCACTTGGCTGCTACTCAGAGAGGACTGAAACCATACATTTTTCGTGTGCATCCAAATAGCAAAATCTATTGACATGGTTAATATTTATTGGACAATTTTAATTTTGAAATAATTCTATCAACCCAAATAGCAATTATTTGTGTTATTGCTAATTTGTTAAATCAGTTCAATAATGTGTCTAGAGAGTCCATTTACATCCTGTAATGTAGCAAAAAAGTGTAAAGCAACCGCTTTACATACTTCCTATATACTTCATGTACTTCACATCAGACAGTGAATATTAATGCTCTCTAAAATAGAGGTAGATCTTTTAAAGACTGTGATTTTGTATGTTCATTGGCATCCTAGCGATCTATACAATTTTAGAAAATATAAAAAGATGTTTTCCACCAACGGATCTTCTTCACTACTAATTTGTTGGCAGATTAGCAACTTGGTACCATTTCCTCTGGATTCTTTTCCTTGACTTCATCTACAATCTAAATGATCTCTACATTGAATTAATATAATTTATTCACTATATAAATAATTTCCTAAAAGTATACCAAGCTGCGAGAGTAATGCTCACACATTTCCACGTGTTCTAGCAGGTCTGAGCCACTGGGGAGTATCACAGTACACCACTTCAGAGGCAGGTGTGAGCCAGACGGTTCGTGAGGCAGCTATGTGAAGATCTGGAGCTGAAATGGACAAGAATTGCCAAGGAAACGCCTGGCCCAGACAGCCAAAGGTCATTTCAATTCAATTCGAAAATAATGGGGCCTAAATTATTAAACAGAATCTGTCTCAGACACCCAGAATTAAACCAGAAGCCAATTAAGTGTTTAGTACTGTTGGGTATCATGAACTAATTCTCCAGAACTCCAGGGACACTTTTCATTCCAACCCACTTCTAAAAATAAGCAGACAGACAGCCTTTATTTCATCTCAGGTTATTTATTGACTCAAATCCTGTCCTTGTATGGGGGGAAGTGTTGAGGACAGTAGAATGCAGGGCATCACAGGGCAATAAAGCATTTTAAGGTTGTTACTATATGATAAAATGTGAAGCAAAGTTTTTTAAAAAAATCTATTTCAAAAAATAAATAATAAGAGAGATGATAGATAGATAGATAGATAGATAGATAGATAGATAGATAGATAGATAGATAGATAGATATCATCTTATCCTAGTAAGTGGGCACTGCCAGTGTGGGCACTACAGGTGGTACCCAAGCGTTTCCTTACTCCATCAGCACCTGAAGCTGCCCACTAATGGAAGCTCACATTTCTCCTCAGGACTGGAAAACTGGCGCATTCCAGTGCCTCACATAAGTTCTACCTGTCAAAGATGCTGGCCTCTTTCCTTCACCTCTCTCTTCCATTCCGACTCCTTGTCATTGTTCATAGAGGAATGGCATCTGTCCTCTTACACACATGGCTTCACTACTTTGGCTCGGCAGTCAACATCGCAGGAATACCGAAGTAGAGAACCAGCACTCACTTCTGAAATGAATATTCTACCATCATGAGTGGTCCCAAGTCAGGGAAAAACCACCTTTTTACATAACCCAGAAGCTCTCAATCCTGTTTGCCAGTAATCCCCTTACATGAAAGCCAAAGACCCTTCCAGGCTTCCTTCTTCTCACTATTTGACTCTGGTAATCTGTGTAAGTTTTATCTTCCTGTTGCTGAATGAATGAAGGACAAAACCACTTTGGAGGAAGAGGATTTACTCCAGCTTCGATTCCTAGTTATACTTCTGCATGGCAGGAGAGCTCATACCAACATCAACAGTCAAGGGAACTGATCACACACCCTATACATGCAGGATCTAAGAGGCAAACATACTTTCTACTTTGTTAACATACCAAAATACTGAATCAGTTGTCTCCATCTTATACACTTATCTGGGAATGGTCCTACCCATTATGAGCTGTTCCTTTCTACATCAATTAGATAATCTGTGAGCTTGCTCAGAAGTTTGTCTTAATCTAGAAATTCTTCATGAGTGTGCCTAAAAGCTTACCAGTCATTTGTAAGATTGACAGTCAGTACTGAATCAATACCCTAGAATTCTCTTGTCCTTGGTCTCCATGGTATTGAACTCTCCTTATCTCCTTTCCCCTTATGAAACAATGATATGAAATATGAAACATGCAAAACATCTTTTGTTTTCAGCCAGACCCTCTCCTAGAATATAATAACTTATTTATTCAGTGTTTTTGATCAACCTTGCTACCAGAATTCCAAGTCCAAAACAGATCTTGTCCACTCTCAATCTTACGATTGGTTCTGACTTCCACTATTAGATCATCTAAGAGAGAGCTATGGTACCTTTAAAGTGATGTCACCTTCCTGTCCCCATCTTTTCACAGTCACATCTTCACTAAGATCTTTTAAAACATGAATTGAACATAGTATTATGCATAATGACTCCAATGTATGGCTCTGGGGTTCTCCAAACTTAGCATATTCCAGATTACCTCAGAAGTAGACCAAGGGCAGAATGCACTCCTGAATCAGTCAGTTTGGAATGGACTTAAGCTGGGCATCTCTAGATGTAGTGCTGATGTTGCTTAAAGGCGGCGATCAATCATTCCTGGAGAACCACTGCCAGCCCTGCAGAAGACGTTGAAAAATCCATAACATGGCATCTAAGACTCTGTCAACCCACCTATACATCCTTCCCACTGATCTCCACATCTGCTAAATGGGATCCAGATGCGTGAAAGTTCTTCACTGTCTTATTTACTTATTGTTGTTGTTGTTGCTCAGTTTGGTTTTGCTTTCCTTAGCTTAACTAGTCTCTACTTTTCCTTTTTCTTTGTTTATATTTGATACCCACTCATTTTTCAAGCTCCATGACAGATACCCTCCTCACCAAGATCTCCCTAACACTGTCTTGTTTCTTCCCTACACACCCACACTGGAAGAGCTTGCCTCCCTTCCTTGTCATAGAGGACTTAACACTTTATAGTACTTAGCTTCTGATTTCTCTTTTAATGTTTAATTGATTATTGAATGAAAAGAGATGTGTGGATGTGGTAAATCATGTTTAAAAGCCTGCTGTACTGGCTTGCAGCTAGCTCCTTAACCCCTAGGCAAAGGAAGCTGGTGAATTTGGAGGGGGAAATGCAAGGGCATTTTCTCTTTTTCAGTATAAGATAAAATGTGGAGAAAGGACCTGAGAAGACAAAGCCTTCTTTTTTCCTTAATGAATGAAGACACTGAAAATAATTTGGCAAATGGAATATTAGTCTATATAAATGGTCACATAGCAATTCCCTGAGAATACAGAGTCTCTAGAAATTCTGTGTATTCTTGGCTGCACTGAAGAAGACCAGCAAGGATTTATGATGCATGCACCACACTCAAATAGAAAGGATCTAGGCCATCTTTACAAGAGAGAGAAACAATTCACTTTAAATATGGCAAGTTGCAAGAGGAAGGATTAGAACCGGGTATAAATTATTAAATGGACTGTCAAAATGAAATCTTTATATTCCTACTAGACCAATGAAAGAGATAAATCTCTGAATGTTTTATGGTATGTTACCCAAATGTTTCAAATAGTTCATTTGTATACATATTCATTATTTTTAAAATGCATAGTATAAAATATAATGTGTAAAATGTTTGTTAAATATAGCATGGAATTTGAAGAAGAAGGAACATTATTTTTCCCCTATAAATAGACTCCACGAAGCACTGCTGGTATTCTGGGTAAGGCAGTACTTTGTAGGATGTCATACCACATGCAAACATGATTCAGATTCCTGTCACCTACTACTAAATATTGGTGCTGGGCCAAGGTAGACAGGTATCTCTATTCATTTCCAAATGCTTTGTAGGCCAAGAACCACCAACAGTTGGGATTTACTGACTCATGTAACCTCAGTGAAGGAATCGCCATTAAAAACACTAGACTCTGTCCCACAGTCCACTCCATTTTGTAGGACACAAGAAGGAATGGGATGCCTCAGATTGTTCTTGGTAGGATTCACATTCACATGCTATACATTCAGCCTGCTAATGAAAGCTCACATGTGAACATCAATGATGTTATATAGTAAATAGACAACAGAGATATAAGTATAGCTTAAGATGTGAGTAACAGTCTATTGGACACACACTTTATTGTCTGATCTGGAATCATGTTAGACAACAGGTGCACAAGACATTGCTTAACTTTCTGTTGGTGCCTAAGTTATCCATAAGTGGCATGGTTCATGGAGGGAAGATTTGCTGATATTTACTGGAGACAAACAAGAAAGGGAGAAAGATTCAGGCTGTGCATTCTGCTTGTGCTCCTCAATTTGTTAAGAGAATATTTTCATCAATTTATTGATATGTGATTGACACTTGAAATTTTAATTAAGGAGATAAAGCATATGGACACATTAGAATATCAGTTTATTCATTTACACTGGAATATAGATTTTGCTTGAGAGAAAAATGTATTTCTGTTCTCCTTGGAGACATTTCACAGTCCACAGTCTTCTTCAACAGAATTTATATATATATATATATATATATATATATATATGTTTATTAAAATAACTCACAATAAAAAAGTGTCCTTCAAAGTAGCCACTCGTAGCTGCCTCGTTCTTGACCAGAATGTTCCACAAAGTAAAGGTCTCAAGCCTTTACTTCTCTGGAGGGTCAAGCTGGGTTTTGACATTGGTGAAGAACAGCTGGGCTCCAATGTCAGCAATGAACAGCGAACAGTAGCACGACATAGAGGCCAGGCTCCAAAGGCAGTGGGAACTGCAACAACACGGTGGAAAAGAGGAAACTGAGTCAGCTGAGGACAGAGGCAGCAGCCGCAGCAACAAAGAAGGCCACAATGCTCTAAAAGTGCACGATGCTTGCAGAGTGGACTCCACAGCAAGTCGACACAAGGGAAGAGCAAGTCCCTCCTCTTTGCACTTCCTATCATATGGTCCAGCTACTGGAAAGTACCACTTACTATGGGCTGTTTTCCATAGCAATCAATCAAGACTTATTCAGGGGTCATTCCAACCATTAACCTTCCACAGCTGTACCCCAAACAGTCTGCAACTGTCAAGTTGACACCAAAATGCAACCCTAACACTGCCTTACTCTAATGGCTCCCTGGTCTGTCTCTTGACCCAACTTCAGCCTTAAGTATTTACCCAGGGCGATGAGTGGTCTTTAAAGCTTAGATGATCATCTTACTTTCTCATTTGACTTCTTCTAACAGCATCACATGGCTCTAAGGATAAAAGCCCATAGAAGAACCTTTTCAGAAAACAAAAACTGGAAGTTTTAATAGCTAGCAGGTCAGGGCTCTCAAAGAACTCTGGTTCTTCAAACTGAAGAGAAAGGACAGCAAACAGAAGCCTCGTACAGAAGAATGCTCACAAGCGTGTGTGGCCCAGGATGAAACCCAGCCAAGTTTTTCTTGAATTTATTGCTTTAGAAGATACTCATGCTTATAATATATATGTAAGCAAAAGGAGAAATCAGACACTAAGCAGGTTCTCTGATCCTGCATAACATAATGCAAAGCAGACTCCAATTATGTGATTTTGCTTTACAACAAATTTTAAAAATGTTTTAAAATATAATAATTAAATAAATGTCTACTTTTTTAATGAAAGAGAAGGGTGATGACTCGCTCAGTTAGCAAAGTGCTTGTGTGTAAGCACGAGGACCTGAGTTAAATCCTAGAATGTCATTGAAAATAGTTTGGTGTGGTGGAATGCAGTAGCTGCCAAGTAGAGACAGGTAGATCGCTGACTAACCTCCCAAGATTCTTCCAGACAAGATTCTGGAAGGTATGAGATCTTGTCTCAAAAAATAGGTGCACAGTGACTGAGACAGCTAAGGCTGTCTTCTGGTTTACACACACACACACACACACACACACACACACACATACGCACATACATATACACATAACACATACACACACCTGCACAGGAACACATGCTTCTTCACACATACACATATACATACACACATAGGAATATACACGCATGCACAAATTCACACATAAATTATTTTTTTAATTGTATTTATTTATTTTTTATTATTATTATTTATTCAACTGTGCGCATGTGCATGTGTATGTGCGCACGCGCGCGCGTGTGTTTGTGTGTGTGTGTGTTTGTGTGTGTGTCTGTGTATGTGTAGAACCACGGACGAATTTGCGAACCACCACGGACGCCTCCACCTCCTTCTGCCCCAGGATTCACGGGCTCCGCCCTACCAGGACCAGAAGCGCAGGTCGCCCCCGCTTCTGCCTGGCGTCTACACGTGGGATCTGGGATCCGAACTCAGGACCCTCCGCCTGCAAGGTGGAGGCTTAACTCCTGAGCCACTTAACTTAACTTAACTCCAGCCCCAAATTATTTTTATAATACAGAAAAAAGTGAAATCAAGCCAATGAAACAGAAATAAGATAACAACAAGAAATTATCTGGACACTTACAGTAGGTGAAAATTGGCTCAATAATTAAAAATAAACCCTTGTTGGGTGGAGAATCAAGTCATGAAGTAATATACTGCTATCTAGTTCATGCAAAAATATAGAGTGAAAGTTAAATTGTTGGAATTATAACCCACCAAAATGATAGACATAAGAGAGTTAGTACAGTTCCGGAAATACCAGTGAATGTAATTGCAAGAAAGAAATCATACCGAAACTATTTTAAAAAAAGATAATTCATCACATATGCATGATAATCATAAAGTAAAGAAACTACTTCAAGGGCTGGAGAGATGGCTCAGAGTTTAAGAGTTTAAGATTCTGTCTCAGAAGCAGCAGGTCCTGAGCTCAGATTCCCAGCCCCACGTAAAAAACACCAGGGGGAAAGGGCAGCAGCCCACACTTCAGCCCTAATGGGCAGAGCCTGGGACATCCCAGAGTGAAGCAAGAAGAAGGTAGAACAATCCTGGATGATTCCTGAAGTCACCCTTGGTCCTCCACAGACACACACACACACACACACACACACACACACACACACATATAAACTATTAAAAAAAAGAAATACTTTAAAAATAAAAGATAAATAATAGAGGCAGTGATATTGCTCCCAGGTAAAGTGTCTGCTCACAAACTTAGCAACTTGAGTTTGACTCCCAGAAGCCCACATGGTGGAAGGACAGAACTGAATTTGGAATACTGAAAGTTGTCCTCTGACCTTCATCCATGCACCATGGTATGCATGTATGAATGAATGTGCCTTCTTTCTCTTAAATAAATAAAATATATAAAAGTAAATAAATAAAATGTGGCCAAGCTAAAAGAAAAATATACGGATTCATCAAAATCAGCACTAAGAGTATAAATATTAACTAAGATAAAATATTCTAATAGTAATTGTGAATAATAATGATAATGCCCTGCAAGATGGGGACAATATGATATGTCAATGATGTGCAGTTAGCCCACATTTCATGTATCATTTCTCTTCACTGTAGAATAAATACTCTTCAACCAAACATGAAGGTGCCATTACATTCTCTTATATGCTGTGCAAAAACACCAGAACCAGTGTCAAAAGCTAGAACTGATGGATGGCTATTTGATGAGATAAATGAAATTAAACCATAAATAACAAATATCAGAAAAATCTAATGCATCATTATGCATTAATATGCTATAAAATTCTATTAATTATAAACATGGACTTTCGAAAAGTAATAAATATAAATATCAAGATTTGTGGGCCACAATTGAGGCAACAGAAAATCTAATTGCCCTAAATATTCATTTTGAAGAGGGAGATAAATTAAACCCATAATCTAAATAGCCATCATTGTGTCTATAAAGGACCAAATTATAAAAAAAAGAAAAGAAAAGAAAATCACAATAAAGGCAGAAGCCAGTGTAATTACAGCCACTAATAAAGAAAGATCTGACCGCCGGGTGGGATGGTACCCTAATCCCAGAAATCTGCCTGTGGTTTATCTTTCACAGAGACATGAAACACTGAGGAATTCAGAGCATGGAGATCATCCTCAGTTACCGCCAGGTGAAATCAAATAAGCCTTTGAAAGTCAGATTATTCCAACTAGAGCCAGAGAAACATGGCAAAGTAAGGTGAGCAACTGAGAGGGGATTAAAACACCCTTGGTGGAATGAGAGGAACTGAGTAAGGTGTCCAGGATACAGCTGCCCTTAGGGGGCTAGAACCCTGCAGTCTAACCATCAAAGAGACAGAAGATCCCAGCGAAGAAAGAAGGTAACTCCTACCACTGTGAATGG